>JAGIQG010000020.1:32399990-32861043 GCA_024679065.1 Sphyrna mokarran
ACCCAGACACACTGAAATATCACACCCAGACACACTGAAACATCACACCCAGACACACTGAAACATCAAACCCAGACACGCTGAAACATCACACCCACACACTGAAACATCACACCCAGACGCACTGAAATATCACACGCAGACACACTGAAATATCACACGCAGACACACTGAAACATCACACCCAGACACACTGAAAGATCACACGCAGACACACTGAAATATCACACGCAGAAACACTGAAATATCACACGCAGAAACACTGAAATATCACACGCAGACACACTGAAATATCACACGCACACACTGAAATATCACACACAGACACACTGAAATATCACACGCAGACACACTGAAATATCACACGCAGACACACTGAAACATCACACCCAGACGCACTGAAATATCACACGCAGACACACTGAAATATCACACGCAGAAACACTGAAACATCACACCCAGACGCACTGAAATATCACACGCAGACACACTGAAATATCACACGCAGACACACTGAAATATCACACCCAGACACACTGAAATATCACACGCAGACACAATGAAATATCACACGCAGACACACTGAAATATCACACCCAGACACACTGAAATATCACACCCAGACACAATGAAATATCACACCCAGGCACAATGAAACATCACACCCAGACACAATGAAACATCACACCCAGACACACTGAAATATGACACCGAGACACAATGAAACATCACACCCAGACACACTGAAATATCACACCCAGACACACTGAAACATCACACCCAGACACACTGAAATATCACACCCAGACACACTGAAATAAGACACCGAGACACACTGAAATATCACACCCAGACAATGAAAATCACACCCAGACACACTGAAACATCACACCCAGACACACTGAAACATCACACCCAGACACACTGAAATATCACACCCAGACACACTGAAACATCACACCCAGACACACTGAAACATCACACCCAGACACACTGAAATATCACACCCAGCCACACTGAAATATCACACCCAGACACACTGAAACATCTCACCCAGACACACTGAAATATCACACCCAGACACACTGAAACATCACACGCAGACACAATGAAATAGAAATATCACACCCAGACACACTGAAATATCACACCCAGATACACTGAAACATCTCACCCAGACACACTGAAATATCACACCCAGACACACTGAAACATCACACCCAGACATACTGAAATATCACACCCAGACACACTGAAATATCACACCCAGACACACTGAAATATCACACCCAGACACAGTGGAATATCACATCCAGACACACTGAAATATCACACCCAGACACAGTGAAATATCACACCCAGACACACTGAAATATCACACCGAGACACAATGAAACATCACACCCAGACATACTGAAATATCACACCCAGACACAGTGAAGTATCACACCCAGACGCACTGAAATATCACACCCAGACACAGTGAAATATCACACCCAGACACACTGAAATATCACACCCAGACACAATGAAACATCACACCCAGACACACTGAAATATCACACCCAGACACACTGAAACATCACACCCAGACACACTGAAATATGACACCAAGACACACTGAAATGTCACACCCAGACACACTGAGACATGACACCAAGACACACTGAAACATCTCACCAAGACAAACTGAAATATCACATCCAGACACACTGAAAAATCACACCCAGACACACTGAAACATCACACCCAGACACACTGAAATATCACACCCAGACACACTGAAACATCTCACCCAGACACACTGAAATATCAAACCCAGACACACTGAAACATCTCAACCAAACACACTGAAATATCACACCCATACACACTGAAATATCACACCCAGATACACTGAAACATCTCACCCAGACACAATGAAATATCACACCCAGACACAATGAAACATCACACTCAGACACACTGAAACATCACACTCAGACACACTGAAACATCACACCCAGACACACTGAAACATCACACTCAGACACACTGAGACATCATACCCAGACACAATGAAACATCACATCCAGACACACTGAAACATCACACCCAGACACACTGAAACATCACACCAAGACACACAGAAACACCACACCCAGATGCACTGAAACACCACACCCAGACACACTGAAACATCACACACACACACACCGAAACATCTCACCCAGATACAGAGACATCACAACCAGATACACTGAAACATCATACCCAGACACACTGAAAAATCTCACCCAGACACACTGAAGACATCACACCCAGACACACTGAAACACATCACCCAGACACACTGAAACATCTCACCCAGACAAACTGAAATATCACACCCAGACACACTGAATCATCTCACCCAAACACACTGAAATATCACACCCAGACACACTGAAACATCACACCCAGACACAATGAAATATCAGACCCAGACACACTGAAACATCACACCCAGACACACTGAAATATAACACTCAGACACACTGAAACATCTCACCCAGACACACTGAAATATCACACCCAGACACACTGAAACATCACACCCAGACACACTGAAATATCACACCCAGACACACTGAAACATCACACCCAGACACACTGAAATATCACACCCAGACACACTGAAACATCACACCCAGACACACTGAAACATCACACCCAGACACACTGAAACATCACACCCAGACACACTGAAACATCACACCCAGACACACTGAAATATCACACCCAGACACACTGAAACATCACACCCAGACACACTGAAACATCACACCCAGACACACTGAAACATCACACCCAGACACACTGAAACATCACACCCAGACACACTGAAATATCACACCCAGACACACTGAACATCACACCCAGACACACTGAAACATCACACCCAGACACACTGAAACATCACACCCAGACACACTGAAATATCACACCCAGACACACTGAAACATCACACCCAGACACACTGAAATATCACACCCAGACACACTGAAACATCACACCCAGACACACTGAAACATCACACCCAGACACACTGAAACATCACACCCAGACACAATGAAACATCACACCCAGACACACTGAAAAATCACACCCAGACACACTGAAACATCACACCCAGACACAATGAAATATCACACCCAGACACAATGAAACATCACACCCAGACACAATGAAACATCACACCCAGACACAATGAAACATCACACCCAGACACACTGAAACATCACACCCAGACACACTGAAACATCACACCCAGACACACTGAAATATCACACCCAGACACACTGAAACATCACACCCAGACACACTGAAACATCACACCCAGACACACTGAAATATCACACCCAGACACACTGAAACATCACACATGATCACACCCAGACACATGAAACATCACACCAGACACACTGAAATATCACACCCAGACACACTGAAACATCACACCCAGACACACTGAAATATCACACCCAGACACACTGAAACATCACACCCAGACACACTGAAATATCACACCCAGACACAATGAAACATCACACCCAGACACACTGAAACATCACACCCAGACACAATGAAACATCACACCCAGACACACTGAAACATCACACCCAGACACACTGAAATATCACACCCAGACACACTGAAACATCACACCCAGACACACTGAAATATCACACCCAGACACACTGAAACATCACACCCAGACACACTGAAATATCACACCCAGACACACTGAAACATCACACCCAGACACACTGAAATATCACACCCAGACACACTGAAACATCACACCCAGACACACTGAAATATCACACCCAGACACACTGAAATATCACACCAGACACATGAAACATCACACCCAGACACAATGAAACATCACACCCAGACACACTGAAATCACACCAGAACACAATCACACCCAGCACACTGAAACATCACACCAGCACACTGAAATCACGAAAATCCACCGACGAAATCACACCCAGACACACTGAAACATCACACCCAGACACACTGAAATATCACACCCAGACACACTGAAACATCACACCCAGACACACTGAAATATCACACCCAGACACACTGAAACATCACACCCAGACACAATGAAATATCACACCCAGACACAATGAAACATCACACCCAGACACAATGAAACATCACACCCAGACACACTGAAATATCACACCCAGACACACTGAAACATCACACCCAGACACACTGAAATATCTCACCCAGACACAATGAAACATCACACCCAGACACACTGAAACATCACACCCAGACACAATGAAATATCACACCCAGACACAATGAAACATCACACTCAGACACAATGAAACATCACACCCAGACACACTGAAACATCACACCCAGACACACTGAAACATCACACCCAGACACAATGAAACATCACATCCAGACACACTGAAACATCCACCAGACACATGAAACATCACACCCAGACACACTGAAATATTCACCCAGACAACTGAAACATCCACGCAGACACAATGAAACATCACACCAGACACAAACATCACACCAGACACATGAACATCCACCCAGACACACTGAAACATCACACCCAGACACACTGAAATATCACACCCAGACACAATGAAACATCACACCCAGACACACTGAAATATCACACGCAGACACACTGAAATATCACACCCAGACACACTGAAATATCACACCCAGACACACTGAAACATCACACCCAGACACAATGAAACATCACACCCAGACACACTGAAATATCACACCCAGACACACTGAAATATCACACCCAGACACACTGAAATATCACACCCAGACACACTGAAATATCACACCCAGACACACTGAAACATCACACCCAGACACAATGAAACATCACACCCAGACACACTGAAACATCACACCCAGACACACTGAAATATCACACCCAGACACACTGAAACATCACACCCAGACACACTGAAACATCACACCCAGACACATGAAACATCACACCCAGACACACTGAAATATCACACCCAGACACACTGAAACACCACACCCAGACACACTGAAATATCACACGCAGACACACTGAAATATCACACGCAGACACACTGAAATATCACACGCAGACACACTGAAATATCACACCCAGACACACTGAAATATCATTCGCAGACACAATGAAATATCACACGCAGACACACTGAAATATCACACCCAGACACACTGAAATATCACACCCAGACACACTGAAATATCACACGCAGACACACTGAAATATCACACCCAGACACAATGAAATATCACACCCAGACACACTGAAATATCACACCCAGACACACTGAAACATCACACCCAGACACACAGAAATATCACACCCAGACACACTGAAATATCACACCCAGACACACTGAAATATCACACCCAGACACAATGAAACATCACACCCAGACACACAGAAATATCTCACCCAGACACACTGATACATCTCACCCAGACACACTGAAACATCACACCCAGACACAATGAAACATCACACTGAAACACCACACCCTGACACACTGAAATATCACACGCAGACACACTGGAATATCACACGCAGACACACTGAAATATCACACCCAGACACACTGAAACATCACACCCAGACACACTGAAACATCACACCCAGACACACTGAAATATCACACCCAGACACACTGAAACATCACACCCAGACACACTGAAATATCACACCGAGACACACTGAAATATCACATGCAGACACACTGAAACATCACACCCAGACACACTGAAATATCACACCCAGACACACTGAAATATCACACCCAGACACACTGAAACATCTCACCCAGACACAATGAAATATCACACGCCGACACACTGAAATATCACACCCAGACACACTGAAACATCTCACCCAGACACACTGAAATATCACACGCAGACACACTGAAATATCACACCGAGACACACTGAAATATCACACGCAGACACACTGAAACATCACACCCAGACACTGAAACATCACACCCAGACACACTGAAACATCACACCCAGACACACTGAAACATCACACTCAGACACACTGAAACATAACACCCAGACACAATGAAATATGACACCCAGACACAATGAAACATCACACTCAGACACACTGAAACATCACACTCAGACACACTGAAACATTACACCCAGACACACTGAAACATCACACCCAGACACACTGAAACATCACACTCAGACACACTGAAACATCACACCCAGACACACTGAAACATCACACTCAGACACACTGAAACATAACACCCAGACACAATGAAATATGACACCCAGACACAATGAAACATCACACTCAGACACACTGAAACATCACACTCAGACACACTGAAACATCACACCCAGACACAATGAAATATCACACCCAGACACAATGAAACATCACACTCAGACACACTGAAACATCACACCCAGACACACTGAAACATCACACCCAGACACACTGAAACATCACACCCAGACACACTGAAACATCACACCCAGACACACTGAAACATCACACCCAGACACACTGAAACATCACACCCAGACACACTGAAACATCACACCCAGACACACTGAAACATCACACCCAGACACACTGAAATATCACACCCAGACACACTGAAACATCACACCCAGACACACTGAAATATCACACCCAGACACACTGAAACATCACACCCAGACACACTGAAACATCACACCCAGACACACTGAAACATCACACCCAGACACACTGAAATATCACACCCAGACACACTGAAATATCACACCCAGACACACTGAAATATCACACCCAGACACACTGAAACATCACACCCAGACACACTGAAACATCACACCCAGACACACTGAAATATCACACCCAGACACACTGAAACATCACCAGACACAATGAAATATCACACCCAGACAAATGAAACATCACACCCAGACACACTGAAACATCACACCCAGACACACTGAAACATCACACCCAGACACACTGAAACATCACACCCAGACACACTGAAATATCACACCCAGACACACTGAAACATCTCACCCAGACACACTGAGACATCACACCCAGACACAATGAAACATCACACCCAGACACACTGAGACATCACACCCAGACACACTGAGACATCACACCCAGACACACTGAAACATCTCACCCAGACACACTGAGACATCACACCCAGACACAATGAAACATCGCACCCAGATACACTGAGACATCACACCCAGACACACTGAAACGTCACACCCAGACACACTGAAATATCACACCCAGACACGCTGAAACATCACACCCAGACACACTGAGACATCACACCCAGACACACTGAAATATCACACCCAGACACACTGAAACATCACACCCAGACACACTGAAACATCACACCCAGACACTGAGACATTACTCCTGAGGTTTCTTTCAGAAATTGCCTTGGCCAGCAATCACACATTGGCCAATTACAACACTGGCATCTACCCAACATCGTGGAAAATTGCCCAGATACATCCTGCACACAAAAAGCAGGACAAATCCAACTGAGCCAATTGCCACCCAATCAGTCTCCTCTCGATCATCAGTAAATTGATTAAAATCGTCGTTGCCAGTGCTATCAGCTTCACCTGCTCAGTAGTAACCTGTTCAGTGATCTCTAGCTTGGGTTTCGCCATGGTCACTGAGGTCCTGACCTCATTACAGCCTTGGTTCAAACATGGACAAAAGTGAGTTGAGATAAGAGTGACAGCCCTTGACATCAAGGCCACATTCAACTGAGTGTGGCATCAAGGAGCTTAGCGAAATTGTAATCAGCGAGCACTGGGGGGTAAACCTTCCGCTGGCTGGAATCTTCTTTGTACATAAGAAGATGGTTGTGATTGTGGAGGGCCAGTGACCTCAACTCCACGACATCTCTGCAGGAGTCCCTCAGGACAGTGTCCAAACCCAACAATCTCCAACGGCTTCATCCTTCCCTCCATCATAAGATCAGAAGTGGGAATGTTCGCCTGTGATTGCACAATGTTCAACACCATTTGTGATTCCTCAGATACTGAAGCCACCCATGCTCAAATGCAATAAGATCCGGACAATAGCCAGGTTTCGGCTGACAAGTGCCAAATAACATCCACACCACACGAATGCCAAGCAATGATTTTAACCAATAAGACACACACTAACTACCACCCCTTAACATTTAATGGTGTAACCATCACTGAATTCCACACTGTCAATATCCTTGGGGTTACCATTGACCAGAAGCTCAACTTGACTCACCATTTAACATAGTGGCTATAAGAGCAGGTCAGAGGCTATGAGTAAATAGAGTAAACAGGGTTAAGCTTTTTCCTAGGATGGACTCAAATAACACAAGGGGCCACGGGCTTCGGGTTAGTGGGGTAAGGTATAATCTGGATGCTAGAGGGAGTTTTTTTCACACAGAGGGTGGTGGGGGTATGGAATGCACTGCCAAGTAAAGTGGTGGACGCAGGCACTCTGGAGTTATTTAAGAGATACTTAGATGGGCACATGAACAGAATGGGAATGGAGGGGTATAGAAAACTGATCGTGAGCCTTGGGAGTCCCTGGGAAGTATGTAAATAGATGATGATATTGATGTACTTGTTTTTATCCTACAGGTGCTTTGGTCCACCTTGTTGTCTAAAGAGGGGCATACACGCGATGGGTCGTGAGAGGGCTGCTCTTGGATTTTCTTTTCCGAGAGTATCCTAGTGCTTCATGTCGTTAGTGTATGCTTGACCTGGACCATTTGATGGGCAACACGACAGCTCAGTGACTATCGCTGTGCTGTGCAGATACATGGATTTGGGCCTGTGTCTGTGGGACTTTGTGCATTCTCCCCGTGCTTGCGTGGGTTTTCTCCGGGCGCTCCAGTTTCCTCCCACATCCCAAAAATGTGCTCTTAGGCTGATTGGCAGAACAAATTCTCCCTAAATTGTCTCAAATTTGGTTTTTAATCCATAGATCTATAAACATGGACAGGGATCGTGAGTAAAGGTGGGAACATCAGGGTGGCGGCGCGGGCCCGTTGGGCCGAAGGGCCTGTTTCCAGTGCTATTTTGTTCTTTGTTCTTGTTCTTTGAATACTGCAGCGAGTAACTCTCCTCCTGACTCCTCAGAGCCTATCCACCATCTACAAGGCACAAGTCAGAAGAGTGATGGAATACTCCCACTTGCTTGAATGGGTACAGCTCCAACATCACTCAAGAAGTTTGATACCATCAGGACAAAGCAGCCCACTTACATAGAACATAGAACATTACAGCGCAGAACAGGCCCTTCGGCCTTTGATGTTGCGCCGACCAATTATGAAAAAAAAAGCAATGACCCTCCAAACTAAACCATTCCCTTCTCTTCCATAAACTTATCAACTAACCTCTTAAACGCCACCAAACTTGGCGCATCTACAACTGCCGCAGGCAGGGCATTCCACTCCCTAACCACCCTGTGGGTAAAGAACCTACCTCTGATATCCGTCCTATAACTATCACCCCTTAATTTAAAGCTGTGTCCCCTCGTGCTAGCTTTCTCCATTCTAGGAAAAAGGCTATCACTGTCCACCCTATCTAAACCTCTAATCATCTTATATGTTTCGATAAGGTCCCCTCTTAGCCGCCTCCTTTCTAACGAAAACAACCTCAAATCCCTCAGCCTCTCTTCATAAGACCTGCCCTCCATACCAGGCAACATCCTGGTAAACCTCCTCTGTACCCTCTCCAATGCCTCCACATCTTTCTTATAATGTGGGGACCAGAACTGCACACAATACTCCAAGTGCGGCCGCACTAGAGTTTTGTACAGTTGCAACATGACGTTGCGGCTCCGAAATTCAATCCCCCTACCAATAAAAGCTAAGACTCCGTATGCCTTCTTAACAACCTTATCGACTTGACTGCCTACTTTCAGGGATCTATGCACATATACACCAAGATCCCTCTGTTCATCAACACTATTAAGAATCCTACCATTAGCCCTATATTCTACACATTTATTATTCCTGCCAAAGTGCATTACCTCACACTTTTCCACATTAAACTCCATTTGCCACCTCTCGGCCCAGCTCTGCAACTTGTCCAAGTCTCTCTGCAAACTATAACACCCCTCTTCACTATCTACCACTCCTCCGACTTTGGTGTCATCCGCAAATTTACTAATCCATCCTTCAATACCCTCATCCAGATCATTTATAAAAATTACAAACAGCAGGGGCCCCAAAACAGACCCCTGAGGTACACCACTTGTCACCGAACTCCACGATGAATATCTCCCATCAACCACCACCCTCTGTCTTCTATCTGCTAGCCAATTCCTAATCCAATTAGCTAAATCACCCTCTATCCCATACATCTGCATTTTCTGCAGAAGCCTTCCATGGGCCACCTTATCGAACGCCTTACTAAAGTCCATATATACCACATCAACTGCCTTACCCCCATCCACCTCTTTGGTCACTTTTTCAAAAAACTCAATAAGGTTAGTAAGGCACGACCTACCCTTCACAAAACCATGCTGACTATCCCCAATCAATTCATTTCTCTCTAAATAACTATAAATCCTATCCCTAATAATTCTCTCCAATACTTTGCCCACAACACAAGTAAGACTCACTGGCCTATAATTCCCTGGAAGGTCTCTCTTCCCCTTCTTGAACAATGGGACCACATTCGCTATCCTCCAGTCTTCCGGAACTATACCCGTAACCAACGACGACCTGAAGATCAGAGCCAGAGGCTCTGCAATCTCCTCTCTTGCCTCCCAGAGAATCCTAGGGTAAATCCCGTCCGGCCCAGGGGACTTATCTAACTTCAAACCCTCAAGAATATCTAGCACATCCTCCTTATCTACTTCAATACTTTACAGTTTGCAACCCTGTATCTCAGTGTTCTCCATAACTACATTTACATCTCCCTGCGTGAATACCGAAGAGAAATATTTGTTCAGTGCCTCTCCAATCTCTTCAGGCTCCACGCACAACTTCCCACTGCTGTCTATGACTGACCCTAATCTTGTCCTGACCAATCTTCTATTCTTAACATATCTAAAGGAAGCTTTAGGATTCTCCTTAATCCTATCAGCCAAAGTCTTCTCGTGTCCCCTCTTAGCTCTCCTCAATTCACTCTTTAGCTCCCTCCTGGCTAATATATAGCTATCCATTGCACTAACTGAGCCTTCAAGCCTCATCCTGACATAAGCCTCCTTTTTCCTTTTAACCAGCAAATCAACTTTTTTAGTACACCATGGTTCCCTTACTCGACCATTTCCTCCTTGCCTGACAGGGACATACTTATCAAGGACTCGCAGCAGCTGCTCTTTGAATAAGCTCCACATTTCAGATGTTCCCAGTCCCTGTAGTTTACTCCTCCAACCTATGCACCCTAATTCTCTCCTTATGGCCTCATAATTACCATTCCCCCAGCTATAACTACTGCCCCCAGCTTCATGCCTATCCCTATCCATCACTAAGGTGAACGTAACCGAATTGTGGTCACTATCACCAAAATGTTCACCAACTTCCAAGCCTAACACCTGGTCTGGCTCATTGCCCAGCACCAAATCCAATGTAGCCTCACCTCTAGTTGGCCTATCTACATACTGAGTCAAAAAACCTTCCTTCACACTTTGTACAAAAACTGACCCCTCTAACGAGCTAGAGCTATAGCTATTCCAATCAATATTAGTAAAGTTAAAGTCCCCCATAACAATTACCCTATTACTTTCACTCCTGTCCAGGATCGACTTTGCAATCCTTTCCTCTACCTCTCTAGAGCTTTTAGGACTTGACTGGCACCATATTTACAAATATTCAATCCCTCGACCATCAACGCTCAGTAGCAGCAGTGTGTACTATCTCAATACAACCTTGGTTCAAACATGGACACCACCACATTGGGTCGGATCTCAAACAGAGTACCGGAATGAGATAGAGAATCTGGTGAACTGGTGTGACAACAATAATCTCTTCCTCAATGTCAACAAAACAGAGGAAATTGTCATTGACTTCAGGAAGTGTAAAGGAAGGCATATTCCTGTCTACATCAACAGGGACGAAGTAGAAAGGGTCGAGAACTTCAAGTTTTTAGGTATCCAGATCACTAACAACCTGTCCTGATCCCCCCATGTCAACACTATAGTTACAAAAGCCACTAGTATGTCTACTTTCTCAAAAGATTAACGAAATTTGACATGTCAGCTACGACTGTCAGCAACTTTTACAGATGCACCATAAAAAGCATTCTTTCTGGTTGTGTCACAGCTTGGTCTGACTCCTGTTCTGCCCAAGGCCGCAAGGAACGACAAAAGGTCATGAATGTAACCCAATCCATCACACAAACCAGCCTCCCACCCATTGACTCCATCTACACTTCTCGCTGCCTCAGCAAGAAGTGTAATATTTTTACAGCCAGCATAATTAAGGACTCCAAGCACCCACACATTCTCTTTTCTACCTTCTTCCTTCAGGAAAAAAATACAAAAGTCTGAGTTCACGTACCAACTGACTCAAGAACAGCTTCTTCCCTGCTGATATTAGACTTACCTTGCATTAAGTTGATCTTTGTCCACACCCTAGCTATGACTATAACACTGCACTCTCTTGTTTACTTCTCTATGAACAGTATGTTTTGTCTGTATAACGCACAAGAAAAATATTTTTCACTGTATATTAATACATGATAATAATAAATCGGATCAAATCAAATCATATATATACAAGATGCACTGCAGCAATTCACCAAAGCGGCCACTTCTATGTAGAAGGACAAGGGCAGCAGATAAATGGGAACACCACCACCTGCAAGTGCCCCTCTAAGCCACTCATCATGCTGATTTGAAAATATATCTCTGTTCCTTCGCAGTCGCTGGCTCAAAATCCTGCAATTTTCTCCCTAACGGCATGGACTGTAGCGATTCAAGGAGGCAGTTCACCAGTACCTTCTCAAGGGCAACTAGGGATGGGCAATGAATACTAGCCAGACAGCGATGCCCATGTCTCACAAATGAATAAAAAAGCACAAAGAACGGCACTTAAGCAGATATCTTCCCATACACTTGCCAAACTACCATAGTAAAAACATTCTTTTCAAAGTTTTAATAAGGCTACATGAAGTCCTTCCATTGGAACCAATCTATATACATGCCAATAATCAGAGAGAATTTCAGACGAGTCACTCTCTGCCTGACAAGGACTGCAATCCAAATATGCTTCTCAACCGTAGGTGTCAAAGCAAGCACTCCTCTGCCTGATCTCCTACTGGAGCTAACCCCAGTGATTGGCCATGGCAGTGCTAGACCTCTCCATTTATTGACAATACAGCTTGAAAGAAAGGAATAAGCAAATTATTTGAGATGCACGTTGTATGTTACAGATTGATATCTATACAAGTTTGCAGGTCTGAGTACCAACGTTTCCCCATTGTAATTTCAAAAGCATGATGACTTCGTACAGATCATCCTGTTAATACTTGAGTTCCACAGTGATTTAATGGTAGCATTTCTTGTTAATTCAAACTGGATTAACAAGTTATCAAAGTATTCTGTTTCCTTCTCGTTTACATTCACTCTGTTCTTTTGTTCTCAGAGAATCAAATAGGGAGCCTTGCTGTCCTGAACTAGTTAGAAATCTGATCCTCCTTCCAGCCCTGATTCTGACTCATCGAAAGCTAATGGCCATGGCTACCAAATAAACCTATAGGACTTTAACCTGGGGTTGTGAGACTTCTTACCATTTTTACCCCAGCCAACACCAGCATCTCCAGGTAACATCTATCTCCTACAGCAGCTTTATCCTGGCTCCAACCATTTCCATTTGAAATTTTGGTGTTTATATATTTATTTATTTCAAAATGTTTCCTGAAATGGATGGTCTTGGCTACAGTTATCCTAGTTCCATAATCCCACAGAGACCAGGAATATTTTTCACCCCATGTGATATATAAGGTGAAAATACCCTGAGCCACATAGGCTTGAGGACTCGGTTGAGGTATGTCAGTCCCTTTACTGAAACAGATATTATCTGTGGCTTCTTAATCTTTCCCACAGATCTTAGTGCAACACTGAGGTTAGATTATCTTTCAGTATAATCGGTACGAGGAACACTCTGGATTGTGGTCAAATCAAAGTAAGTCAGTAGGGACCAAAAAAAGACACTACTCTCAAATAGATTTCCTCAATCATCTAGGAAGTGGGTACTGGTGTACTAGAGGAGGACTTGTGGCACAATGGTCTTTGCCTCTGGGTTCAAGTCCCACTTCAGGACTTGATACCCAAGAAGGTACATTCATAACGTGGCCAAACAGGTTGAGTATCAACTTGTCAATCCTCCCAACAGACACCAAGGGTTGGTGATAAGAGGGGGAGACATTCCTGGTCAGGTATGTGATGGAACAAAAATGGCAGTCTTTACAATCACTATTCATATCTCCAGAATACAATATGCAAGTAAAAATGTATGTTGCCACAGGAACTTGGACTCCTTGGGGACCATTTGGCTCAGGAGCTGGCCAGCTGAGGTGGATCAGATTGGCCCAACCAGCACAGGGTTCGATCCTTGTTCTTGCTGGGGTGGATTGGTAACTTGCATCCTTAGCCTATCCATGGAGGAGACCACAGTGCTATGGTTTGGCCCGGGCTTTGGGCAGAGAAATGGAATACTGAGAAACCAAAGTGAAGGACCAAGAGGTAGGTCAGTGCCTTGATAAGAAAGTGTAGAAGAGGGCATTGAGAAGGCAAATCAGAGACGATGACCAGCGCTGTGTCTCCATGGTTTCAGAAAGCAGTCAATGCCACTTATGGCACTGCTTTATGTCAATCATTTGCAGTTCCTTCCTGATGCTGCCCTATGGAATGATACATTGCTGAGGGCAGGAATTCTCAGAGCAGATTTTTGAGATGAGGAATTCCCACCCACGATAGACATTCAACACCTATGCACAGAGCAGCAACACCATCAGTTAAAAGATAGCCATGGTACTGAGGGGAAGAAAAAGTAATAAATGCTTGCATTTATATCATGCTTTTAACAACCTTGGATGTCCCAAAGCACCCCACTGCCATTGAGATACTCCTGATGTCTAGTCACTTTTGTAATGAAGAAGACACAGTGGCCAATTTGTGCACAGCAAACTCGCACAAACTGCAACACATTGTTCAGTAGCACAGGATTTGAGATTTGCTGAAAAAAGACATCTTGTCAAAGCTTTCAATCCTGCACTGATCAGGATAATCACAAGAATATTAATGTCAGGGGAAACAACATCTTTATACTGTTTGACTAGAAAGTATGATTGGTTGTCAAGTAGAGTCTGATTGACAGAGATGTTGCCATGGGGAATGCACCAGTTAATGGTGGCTGACAGTTAACTGGCGAGCGTTAGTTGAAAATTTAGACCAAGTAATATATATCAGGAAGTGCAAGGGCCCCAATTCCAATCCATGGGGAACTCCACTGCAAACCATCTTCCAGTAATCTAATTCTATTCTGATATTGTTAACGGAAACATAATTGATTTTAACCACCCAAATTTGCCAACAATATGTAACTGATTTGATAAATTTCTTTTGCTTCTAACAAGGCTTAACTAATAAAGGCAAGACAGGATTTCCTATTAAAGGAATAAGTATACTTGGGACAATAACATTTATAACTTCACTTCACTGGGTGATCAGTCAGTTGTAATGTGGCCATCAAGACTTGGACGTAATCTTATTTACAGAATTGGACACATGATTCTTGCCTTAAAAGTCTTCAGTACTCAACCAGCAACAAAACATTTCAGAACCATGGCTTTTAACTTCAAATTATTATACTCAACATTAGAGTCATGATATTTCTACTTTAATAATTTGCTCTTACTGTTGCTGGGTTGATCTGGTTGGATTTTGCTCACATTACCACCCAGTCTCACTATGTCAAGATTGTTTACCTCAGGGCAGAGAAAGTCAAGGGGCACCTGACTGAGGTGCACAAAACTATAAGGGACAAACTTAGGGACATATAGGAAAGGACTTTTCCACTTAGTAGAGGGGTCAGTTACCGGGGGGTATAGATTTAAGGGAGGAGGAAAAAGCTATGGAGAGGAAACTTCTTCACCCAGTGGGTGGTGGGAATCTGGAATTCACTGCACAAAAGGATGGTAGAGAAAGGAACCTTCACAGCATTTAGAAAGCCTTTTAATGAATACTTGAAATGCCAAGGCATATAAGGCTATGGATCAAGTGTTGGAAAATGAGATTAGAATAGATAGGTGCTTGATGACCTATATGGACACGATGGGCCAAAGGGCCTCTTTTTGTGATGTAAAACTCTATGACTCTGTGATTATGATTATCAAATGTTGCCCAATCACAGAACCATCCAATGTTGGACATGTATTTTGAGTTTTTCAAGCATGGATAGGATCTGTACCTTGTTCATTACAACCAAAGGAAGAGACATGCTGTTTAATACAATCTTCCAGTCTTTGGGACGTATAGCCGACAAGAGATGAAGTTTCAACAGAATGTATTAATAAACAGTGACATGATCATGACCAGATAATTCTTTTTTGTGATGTGGATTGAGGGATAAATACTTTCCAGGACAACAGGGATAAAACTCCCTCATTCTTTATAAAGATAGCATTATGGGTCATTCACAGTGTCTGCCTGAGGACAGATTGGGCCTTAGTTTAACATCTCAGCTGAAAGATAGCATCTCCAGCAGTGCCTCAGTACTGGGCTGCAATGTCAACCTAGATCTTGTGCACAAGTCTTGGAAGGAGGCTTAAATCTATCACCTTCGACTCAGAGAAAATGATGCTACCTGCAATGGTAGGTAGCACTGCTGACTCTAAGTCCATAAATAGAAAAAGCAGGCACTTGAGCAGTAAATTGACTTAGATTTAGTGACCTAATATTGTGGGAGGTGGCGAAAAACAATTCACTGCAGATACTGGAATCGGAAACCAAACGAGAAAATGTTGGAAAATTTCAGCAAATCAACATCTGGCATGTGAGAAGCTTTCAAGTGCAAGTTGATAGGGATTCAGGACCAACACATTCCTGTAAGGGTAAAAGATAAGGATGCAAGTTTTGGATAACGGGAGATATTGTGACTTAGTCAAAGAGAAAAAGGAGGCATTGTTCAAATCTAGGAGGCTGAGAACATACGAAACAAGTGTGGGATACAAGGTTAAGTAGAAAGAAACTTAAGCAAGGAAAAAGAAGGGCTAAAAGAGGTTATGAAAAACCATTGGCCAGCAGGATTAAGGAAAATTCCAAGGTTTTTTATAGATATACAAAGAGCAAAAGGGCAACCAGGGAGAGGGTTGGCCTCCTCAAGAACAAGGGAGGAAATCTATGTGTGGAGCCAGAGGAAAAGGGTGAGGGGAATAAATGAGTACTTTGCATCAGTATTCAACAAAGAGGAGAACTTCGTGGATGATGAGCCTGGAAAGGATGTGTAGATAGTTTGCATCACGTTCAGATCAGAAAGGAGGAGATATTGGAGTTGTAGAGAAACATTAAGCTAGACATGTTTCCAGGCCGTGATGGGATAAACCCCAGAATACTGAGAGAAGCAAGGGAGGAAATTGGTGAGGCCTTGAGAGAAATCTTTGTATCTTCACTGGCTACAGGGACGTCCCAGAGGATTGGAGAATAGCCAATCTTGTTCCTTTGTTTAAAAAAGCAGATTTCCTTCCCTGAATTTAAGTTTATTTCTCAGTGTCACAAGTAGGCTTACATTAACAATGCAATGAAGTTACTGTGAAAATCTCCAAGTCACCACACTCTGTTGCCTATTCAGGTACACTGAGGGAGAATTTAGCATGGCCAATGCACCTAACCAGCACATCTTTCGAACTGTGGGAGGAAACTGGAACATCTGGAGGAAACCCCCATAGACATGGGGAGAACATGCAGATTGCACAGACAGTGACCTAAGCCAAGAATCAAACCTGAGTCCCTGGTGCTGTGAGGCAGCAATGCTAACTACTGTCCAACCATGTTATCCTAAAGGACAATATTGAACTGACGGACTTTTCCAACAATGATTTCATGATCATCAGTAGATTCTTAATTCAAGATAGCGCTTATTGAATTCAGATTCCACCAGCTGCCATGGCGGGATTCAAGACCAGAACATTAGCTGAGTTCCTGGAGAAATAGCATTGTGATACCACTGGGCCATCGTCTCCCTTCAGAGGGAATAATTTCCTACCTGTTGCTTTGCTGAACTTTACTCATTTGTTATTTTATTAATGCGACATTGTAAAGTGATCCTGACAGTCTTGATGCAAGTTAATGTCCTACCACCAAACAAATTTTTTTTCAGGGCCGATAATAAGTTACTACATTGGTCTTGGCAATGAGGCATTTCATGTGGAAACTTACAGGAGCACTCTATCTCTGTGTTTTGTCTGACAATGTGCCATGAAAGCTTTAAGAAAATGTTGGAAGGCCAGCGATATGAAGGCCCATGTTTTATGCCTTCTCTCAGGTGCATGAAAATGCATGTCTCGGACATCGGAAGCTTGGGTCACTTTTGTCTTCAGATTTAAATCAGTTTTAATTTTTTCATTAGTATAGTGGTTAGTATCTCCGCCAGTCACGCCGAAGACCAGGGTTCAATTCCCCGACATTTAATTTTTAAGGCTGGCACGGCAGCACAATGGTTAGCACTGCTGCATCATAGCACCGGGGATCCGGGTTCAATTCCAGCCTTAGATCATTGTCTGTGTGGAGTTTGCACATTCACCCCATGTCTGCATGGGTTTCATCCGGATGCTTCAGTTTCCTCCCACAGTCCAAAGCTGTGCATATTAAGTGGATTGGCCACGCTAAATTTCCTCTTAGTGTCAGGGGGATTAGCAGGGTAAATATGTGGGGTTCCTGGAATAGGGCCTGGATGAGATTGTAGCTAGTGCAGTCTCGATGGGCCAAATGGCCTCCTCCTGCACTGTAGGAATTCTATTCTATAATTTGGATTAGACTGCTTTAAGGGCTGCTTGAATTTCAAATGTATACGACATTCACTTTCAAAATAATTCAGAACTCTAGATGTGTGCACAGGTGGACAACACCACTTAGTCAGACAGGAAACTTATCGGTAAGTCAAATTTATAGTGATGGGGTGCAATTAAGGGGGAGTGTCACACCAAGTGGGACAACACTTAAAAGGCTCCTGGAGAGCGTTAAAAGGTATGTCTACAAAAACAGTAAGTTTAGCTGAGACTGAAGGAGCAGGGAATTAAGTAGAAAGCCAAGGATGAGAAAAGATAGACGCCCTTAAATTCAGAAATGAGTCTACACACAAGTGGCAACACAGGCCATCTGCCTTCTTCTTTAATCAGTGCTAAAGTCAAGGTAACACTGCATGAGATGCCAGCAGTGGGTTACTCACAGTGGCAATCGACAGTGATAGTCGTTTTTTCTCCCAGGGCAGGAGTATTGCTGGCTAGGCCAGCATTTACTGCCCATCCCTCGTTGCCTTTGAGAAGGTGGCAGAGAGCTGCCTTCTTGAAACTAGCTGTATGTTGCAGGAACACCCACAATATCATTCAAGAGGGGACTTCCAGGAGTTTGACCCAATGATGGTGAAGGAATAGTGATACATTTCCAAGTCATGATAGTGTGTGGCTTGGAGAGGAACTTTTAGGTGGTGGTGTCCCCTAGGTATCTGCAGCCCTGTCCTAGATGGTAAAGATGTGGGTTTAGAAGGTGCTGGAGAAGGAGATTTGATGAGTTGCTGCAGCGTATCTTGTAGATGATAAACACTGCTGCCATTGTGTACTGGTGATGGAGAGAGTGGATGTTGAAGGTGGTGGGAGGGGTGCCAATTAAGCAGGCTGTATTGTCCTGGATGGTGTCGAGCTTTTTGAATGTTGTTGGAGCCACACTTATGCATCCAGACAGAGAGTATTCCGTCACATTCCTGACTTGTGCCTTATGCATCGTTTTGGGAAGTCAGGCAATGAGTTACTCTCCACAGAACTTCCAGCTTCTGTAGTCCTTGTAGTCACGATACTTATGTGGCTGGCAAAAGTTTGCCACTAAATGTTAGCCCCCAGTTGACCATCTCATAGAATCATACAATAAAATCATAGAATTCCTAAAGTGCCAAAAGAGGGTCATTCAGCCTATTGAGCCTGCACCGACAACAGTCTCACCAGGCCCTAACCCCACAACCCTGTGTATTTACCCTGCTAATCTCCCTGAGATTAAGAACCAATTTAGCATGGCCAGTCCACCTAACCTGCACATCTTTGGATTATAGGAGAAATCTGGAACACTCCCATAAGATGTGGTGACTATGTGTAATCTCCACACAGGCAGCCACCCAAGGCGGGAATCAAATCCAGGTCGCAAATCACTGTGCTTAGTTTACTTTAGTCTATTTCTTAGTGTCACAAGTAAGCTTACATTAACACTGCAATGAAGTTACTATGAAAATCACCTAGTCACCACACTCCGGTGCTTGTTTGGGTACACTGAGGAAAAGTTTAGCATGGCCAATGCACCTGACCTTTGGACTGTGGGAGGAAACCGGAGCACCCGAAGAAACCCATGCAGACATGGGGAGACTCCACATAAACAGACCAAGCCAGAGATCGAACCCCAGTCCCTGGCACTGTGAGGCAGCAGTGCTAACCACTGTGCCACTATGCCATCCCAGATGATCCATGTTAATATGCATAGGGACTGGAGGTGTCCTTGCAGCAGACACCATATACTTCACTGCTGATCCAAAGCCAGCATGAGGATGTGACAAATTTCGCAGGTGAACTTTCTCGGTCAGAGACATCAGCCAGGAGTTGGTTCCCATGATGGTTTCTGTCACAACTACACCATTCCCCTGGGCAAGAGGCGAGAATTTTGCTGCCTTGCAAAGAAGCCCAAGGGACACCGGAAATCAAAAAAAATGACATCTTGGTTTCGTGACTTCAGGGAGAGGGATGGCAAAGAGTTCAATTGCACTGCTGAAGGCAGCCTTTAAATTTTAAAACACCACTGCAAAAGCTTAGCAATCCTGGTATCTCTTACAGGCAGCATCATTGGAAAGCAAGTATGGTGTTGTGACACACCCACTCCAAGGTGGAAACCCCAATTGATGGAAAGGAGCGAAGACTTGGCATTGCAGGATTCCATTCCAAACTCGTTGATCCACACAGAAACAGGAGAAGGACATTAACCGTGCCAGTCAGCTCCACCATTCAATGAGATCGTGATTAAACTGTCACCTAACTCTATATAAATTTGAGCAGCATGGTGGCATAGTGGTTAGCACTGCTGCATCACAGCGCCAGGATCCCGAGTTCAATTCCTGGCTCGATTCACTCCCTGAGTAGAGTTTGCACATTCTCCCCATGTCTGTGTGGATTTTATCCGGTGCTCCAGTTTTCTCCCACAGGCCAAAGATATGCAGGTTAGATTGATTGACCATGCTAAGTTGTTGCATAATGTCAAGAGGACTAGCAGAGTAAGTATTTGAGCGTATGGGGTTTGGGCCTGGATGGGATTGTGGTCAATGCAGACTCGATAGGCTAAATGGTCTCCTTCTGCATGGTAGTGATTCTATGATTCTATAATCACCAGCCTTGCTATGGTTGGATAACAAAAATTTATCAGTCATTGATTTAAAATGTACAACTGATCAGTGGCCACTGGCAGTCTGAAATTTTTGAAGGGCTGTTCCATTGATGCTATCTTCCCTGGCCCTATCACAAAGAACAGGAATAGCGTCAACTGCACAAAGTTGTTGGGCGCCTGCACCATCTACAGTTCTCCCTCTGCACACAAAGGCAGTGGCAAAGTGGTATTGTCACTGGACTAGTAATCCAGAGACCTAAGGAAACGTTCTGGTGACTTGGGTTCAAATCCCTCCAGGGCAGATGGTGAAGTTTGAATGCAATAAAAACCTGGAATCGAAAGTCTAATGATGACCATTCGACCACTGCTGACTGCAGTAAAAATCCATCTGCTTCACTGATATCCTTTGGGGAAGGATATCTCTCATACTTATCTGGTCTGGCAATGTGGTATGCTCAGGGATAGGCAATGGCCACATCTCATGAATGGATTAAAATAAAATACACTCCTCTGCTGGCCTGAACTATTAGACCTTGCCACTGCTCCAGAGTTGGCAAGACGTTCAATCCCAAGAGTTTTCCCAATAGAAAAAAATCTGTTTCATGGCAGCTATTTTCCTCAGGGTAACATAATGCTCTGTGTTCATTTGCCCTTATGAAATTGGTAGGGGAGGCCCCATTTTTGCCAGCATATTAGCACCCCATATATCACACAAACCGACAAAGCTGAAGGTCAAATGAAGGAAAGGCATTAATTAAATCTGTCCACTTGTCTTTATCAGGAACACAATGGGGATATGAGTATGGAAGCAAGAAGCACCCACACCCATCACCCTTCAGAATGTCTCAATGTGGAGTAATGTTTAACTTTAGGTATATTTATTAGTGCCACAATTAGGCATACATTAACAGTGCAATGAAGATACTGTGAAAATTCCCTAGTTGCCACTCTCTGGCACCTATTCAGGTAGATGGAAAGAATTTAGCATGGCCGACGCACCTAACCAGTGCATCTTTCCAACTGTGGGAGGAAACCGAAGTACTTGGAGGAAACCCACGCAGACACTCAGAGAACGTGCAGATACCGCACAGACAGTGACCCAAATGGAATGTGATCCTGTGTCCCTGGTGATGTGAGGCAGCAGAGCTAACTACTATGCCATCATGGGCAGAGAAGCTGGACTTGCCTTATACTCAAAGAATACAGAGAAAGGTCATCTGTCTGATAAAACAGTTAAGCCCGCAAGGTTGTTCTCACTGCTGCTACAAACCACTCATAACAAGCTGCTAGTATAAAACATGTGACAAAATGCTGCTTCATTACAAACTGAGGTAACACAATGACCGATTCTTACCTAGCTGAATTTAAAAGGGCCTTCATCAGTAACCCCGTGAATCTCAGTAACATCCCAAAGTCCTTCACTTACACTGAATTAGTTCATAGTGCAGTCACTGTTGTAATGAAGGCAAGTTTTATATAGTTAAATTTGTAACCCTTACCCTGCTGAATAAATACAAACTCCATAGTCTTACAGTGAGTTACCCTCATCCTGCTGAATAAATAGTAACTCTACAGAGTTACACAGTGAGTAACCCTTACCCTGCTGAATAAACACAAACTCTACAGAGTTACACAGTAAATGACTATTATCCAGTTGACAAAACATAAACTCTAGAGTTACACAGTGAGTGAGCCTTACCCTGCTGAATAAGTAGTCACTCTACAGAGTTACACAGTGAGTAAGCCTTACCTTCTGAATAAACACAAAATCTATAGGGTTACACAGTGAGTAACTCTTACCCAGTTGGCAAACATAAACTCTATAGAGTTATACAGTGAGTATCACCTACCCTGCTGAATAATATCATTTAAAATTAATGGTAGTTCTATTAATATACAAATGATTAAACATTCTCTTGAAGCCATTATGAAATAGAAAGGGGGCTGAATTTTATCGCACCCCCCCCCCAACCACAGGAACCAAAGCAGACAAGGGGCAGAAACTTGATCTCAGGCGGGATTTTATGGTTTTGAGATGAGCAAGACCGTGAAGTTCCGCTCATTGTGTACTAAATTATTTCATCTTATTCGCGGGGTCGTGGATAGTGAACAAGTCCGATTTCAATCTTGTGACCCATTAAGATAAAGGAGGCCCACTCATGCAGCCCACTCGCTAGTCTAGATTTCCCATCACTGCTTTCCAGTTACACAGTAAGTCTATCTAATGACTCAAGAAGCCTGATTGGAAAGCAACATTGTTTATTACAGACTGTAAAGTAAAACCACTACCCTGGTGTACACACACTAGTCCCTACTTGGGACTACAGTTCAGCAGACCCAGTCTGCCTTAGAAAAAGCTTAGATAATGAGTTCCAAATGGGCAGGCCACTGCCTGTTACCAGGGGAACTCGTATTCAACGAGCCTCACAAGGAGATCTATCAGTGGATTTCCCATAGACCTCATGGGGGTTATCAAAGTAACCCTTATGCTGCTGGATAAATAGGAACTCTACACAGCAGTGTAGAGTTCCTATTTATCCAGCCCTTATTAGCAATCTAACCCTTAGATTGCTAAACAAACAGAAGATCAATGCAGTTAAACAGTGAGTAATCCTTCGCTATCACCCAGCCAAAATATTGGAACTCCTTTCTGAACAGCACTGTGGATGTACCTACTACATTTGGATTGCAGTGGTTTGAGTTGGCAGCTTATCACCACCTTCTCGAGGCCAATGAGGTGGACTGCTAATGATGGTGTGGCCAATGATACCCACATCCAGCAAACCAACAAATACGTTTTAAAAGTTCTCACCACATTGACTAAACGGGAAGTTAGTTACCTAGCAAATGCCCTGCTTATCAAAAAAACTAAGTGGTTCTTTATTGCAGGAGGAAGAAAAAAATCCCCAAAACCTTTTTAATGTGGTTGATTTAAGTTGATTTAAAAGGCAATTTTCAACTAATATATTTTATTTAGTTTTGAAAGGTTCTCTGCTTGTTTTTGGATTCAATTTTGCTCTTCTTCCTCAAGCCACTAAACTCATGGTTGGAATACAGTCTCCGTGGGGACTGAGCACCCTCCACTGTATTGCTTCACCCACATGGCAGGTTTATATTCATGAGCTCAGCATAGGCCTAGTGAGTGTCGAGAGAGGGGGGCGGGGTCGGTGGAGGGGGGACTTCTTTTTTGACACGGCCTTTTGTGCCTCACTGTCATGTAACTCCACCACAGCGTAACCGCCCAACTCACAAATCTGTCTATTCAGAAAAAAAAACATAATTTCCTTTAATGTGCAAAGTTTTTTTTTCTGTCTGTCTCTCCCCAAAGTATTATGAGGAGCAGTGCTGTTGCCAAGCAACCAGCCTGCGGGAGCAGACGGCGGGGCCTCAGCTTCGTGCTCTGGTGACTAGCACACATGACTTGATTCGGAGCAGCTCTGACCTGTCAATTCGTCAGTCCGCTCGCTGCTAATACGATCCTGTGTCGAGCACAACGCAGGCGCCAAAACCCAATCGCGGGGAGGCTCAGGCTCATGTCCCGGCATTAGGGGGAACTGTCAGCGATCTGAGCGGATGTCAAGGGACTGAGGAGAATCCGATCACAACAGGTCGGACTGGTCAAAACCAGCCAACACAAAGGCCCCGTCAGCCCATCAGCGACTGGTCGACGGGCCTCCTTCCTCGTCTCTCCCAAAGAGGAATGTGAAATCAGGCTTCTCCCCTTGTAGCACAATATCGTTCGCAATCCACCAACTTCCCAGCAAACAAAAGATGCCCCTTCCTGCCTATTCCTAGTCTGAGGCGCAACTTAAAGACGGTTGCGATCTTCCTGTGAGCAGCTTTGTGCCCCTCTGCAACTACAAAACCCCCAAAGAACAACTGAACTCCTCTCCAAAACGCGGCCAGAGAAAGTGAGCGCTTTCGTCCTAACCCAGGCCGGACCAAGGTGGAGATTCTGCCTCTGCCATTCAGACTCTGAAATAAAACAAAGCCACACAAGCCAACATACCCCTGTCAACAACTATCCCCCCGCCCCCCACCCCCGACCCCACCTCGCACAAGGTTCAGATTCCACTGTGGTGCCTGGTCAAGTTTAACAATCTGAACTGGCAGGGTGAACAGGACACAAGGAAAGCTAGACATCTAATGCAGGACTGAGGTTACCTGCAGTCTTGTTATCGCAGTGTTAATAAGCCTGAACCTGTTGAACAAATAGTAAAGTGAAGTATTTTTGCTCAGAGGATAACCCCTGAATAAATGGAAGCACTGTACATTTACCCGGTGTGAAACCCTGACCCAGCTACATCAAATGATCTTTAGTTCTGTCGCTACAAAGTTTACTTCTCTGCACAAAATCACATGCAAGGTGTGTGGCACTGAGACCAGACTGGAGTGGATGGGCGCTGTAAAAAATAACAGTCAGCTATTGCAGCAGTCTGATTTGTGAAGCCTGGGACCCTGCTGGTTCTCCCCTTCCTGCTGGTTCTCCCATTCTGGCTGCCTCTTTCCTTCCTGCTGGTTCTCCCCTTCCTGCTGGTTCTCCCATTCTGGCTGCCTCTTTCCTTCCTGCTGGTTCTCCCCTTCCTGCTGCCTCTCCCATTCCTGCTGTTTCCCCCACTCAAGCGGGTCAATTCTCCTGACCAGGTGACTCAAGCAGAGGCTTCCCGCTGGGCACCAAGGCCTCTACAAGTCTCTGGCCACCGGAATTTCTGACATAGAGCTGAATAAATTATTGTAATGCTGATTTCTATCCCATTAGTAGACCCAAGACTGAAGTCTCAAGGCCTGGGAGTGTCTCCCTCGCCCCTATCAGCTTTTGATCTCTCCAGTGGGGTTTACAACAGCTCCCCACTTGCGAGCAGCTGGCGAACCTGTACGGGGGGCCCGAGGTGGGGTTCAAGGCTATCAGGTGGTGGGAGGGGTGCTGGATGCGAGAGAGGATAGGAGGGTGGGGGGATCCACTGGCCCGGTTGGGAGGGTGTCAAGGCTAGCCTGGGTATGTCTGGGAGCCCAGAGATTGGGGTGTTGGTGGGCAGCGTTGTGGGATGGCGGGACTTGGCAACAATCGAGCTCGCCAGCGATCGGGAGACTAACAGTGTGGGGCTAATGCACACGCGCTAATCTCAATGCTGACAGATCGGTGCATGTGCAGTGGCGCTCTCAGTGCTATGCTGCTGGCCTGTCCAGCAGGTATAGGCCCCACCCCCGATTCTTTATGATTTATGTCCTAGGGTACTCCTAGTGCACAAGATATGGGAGATTCATTTTGAAACTCCCGCTGAAAGATGGGATTTACTCCAGTTTTTACACAAATTCGGCACTGAGAATTTTTTTGGGAGAATCCTATCCCTTCTCTGTCTCTCATTCCTGTTGTGTCTCCCACTCTTACTGGTTCTCCTCCTCAGGTTACCTTTTTCCTCCTCCTGGCAGGAATGAGAGAGCCAGCAGAAGTAAAGCCAGCCGTAGTGAGAGAACTCCTTAGGCAGCATGAGTGAGAGAGCCAGAAAGAGACATTAATGCAGCTTGGTCATATCTCCTAGTGAAAAACAGTTGACCCTCCCTGATCCAATAGAGGTAATAGAGTAGGATCTACATCCAGGATCTTGTGCCATCCCTGTGCCTGGCACTCTAATGGGACATAACCATTCTCATAACCATGCAGCATGTTGAAGCTGTGCCTATTAAACACACTCATCTCCAAACTCTGTGGCTTAGGCTCGGTTCTTCCCTCTGCTACAGGATCCTAGGTTTCTTATTATAGACCACAGTCAGTAATGATAGGCAGCGACAGAACCTCCATGATTATCTTCAACACCGGTACCCCACAAAGTCGTGTCCTCAGCCCCTTACTCCATACTCACCTATGGCCAAATTCTGCTCCAACTCAATTTTCAAGTTTGCTGATGCCATCACTGTAGTGGGCTAGATCTCAAACAATCAGGAAACAAAAAGAGATAGAGAACCTGGTGAATTGTTGTAACAATAACAAACTCTCCCTCAGTGCTAGTAAAGGAGATAGTCATTGACTTCAGGAAGATAGTGGAGGACATGCCCATGTCTACATCAGTAGTGATGAAGTGGAAATGGTTGAGATCTTCAAGTCTCTTTCTATTTTTGATCAACCTGTCCTCATCACCAACGTCTCTTCTTTCTCAAGAGGCTAAGAAAATTCACATGTCACTTACTACACACCACAGAAATACAGCATATCATTTACTACACATCATACACATCTTTCCTGATGCATTGCAGCTTGGTATGGCTCCTGGTCTGACCCACACAGCAAAAATCTACAAAGGTTTGTGAACGAAGCCCAGTCCATCACACAACCAGTCTCCCATTCATTAACTCCATCTACATTTCCCGCTGCCTCAGAAAAGCCATCTGTATAACCAAAGACCACACGCACCCCAGACACACTCTCTTCCACTTTCTTCCATCAGGAGAAAGATACAAAAATCAGAGATCACAGACAGTATGACTCAAGAACAGCTTCTTCCTTGCTATTATCAGACTCTTGAATGGACTATCATATATCAAACTGAACTTTCTCTGCATCCTAGCTGTGACTGTAACACTATATTCTGCACCCTCTCTTTTGCTTCTCTCCTATTGTCTCTATGAACAGTATGTTTTGTCTGCACAATGCACAAGAAACAATATTTCAAACATATCCAATACATGTGACAGTAATAAATCAAATCAAATCAAAGCGATCACACAGACACTAAATGTTCTTTAAGAAAAATACAGGAAAACCCTGGCTCCGTGTAAAGAGAGCAGACCTGTGGCAAAATGAATCTCCACCCCTTCTGATTATTCTTCACATCCAAAAATTAAGTGATCCCTGGGAGCAAATAATTTAGCCCAATAATTGGCCTCTTTTTGCTCTCCTAAAATCTAAATTTGGCTGCTTTTCATTAGATAGAAATGTGCGTGAATCATTTAACAATGTAACATTTGAATAGACCTGCCACATCATCAACATTCTCTTGACACAGAAATTGGTTAGGTTTATCGCAGAAATTGCCCTAAGGCACTGGAGAATTCCAGGGGCCCCATATTTACCCTGCTGAATAACTGGGAACGCTGCATAATTACAAACAAAGTAATCCCTACCTTGCTCAACAGACTCCAGCTCTTTGCAATCACAATGAATAACCCTTATACTGCTGAATAAGATTCAACTTGTACAGTATTCACTGTTTCAAAATCCCGCGTGCATCATTCCAATAGTGCATCGAACAAGATGTCCTTATAGTCTGGGTTCAGTAGACACCAGAGTACACGATTGCAGCCAATCTCTAACGAAGAATGAAAATCTAAACCATCACACACCGACCTGACTTTACCAGTTCCAATCTTAGACAGGTTGGGATGACACCGACTTTGATTCATCACATTCTTGGCATTGGGCTTCAAGTGACTATAGCACGTGCATGCTTGCCAGAATAATGGTACACCCATCCTTTAATAGCCATTGTCCACTCTGTTTCAGAGAGAAATAAGATTAGGGGCGGCATGGTGGCACAACAGCTAGTACTGCTGCCTCACGGTGCCAAGGACACAGATTCAATTCCAACCTCGGGTGACAGGGTGGGGTTTGCACATTCTCCCTGTATCTGTGTGGGTTTCCTCCAGATGCTCCAGTTTCCTCCCACAGTCCAAAGATATGTGGATTAGGTGGATTGCTCGTGCTAAATTGACCTTAGTATCAGGGGGATTAGCATGTTAAATGCTTGGGACTACGGGATTAAGGCACGGATGGGATTATGGTTGGTGCAGACTCAATGGACTGAATGGCCTTCTTCTGCACTGAAGGGATTCTACAATTTTATACTGTAGAGATTCTATATTCTATGATTTCACACTTATAGTGTGTTATCAAGCACTACTGAGCAGGATTCGCTCCTGCTCTTAACACCTGCCGTAAGTGATTTAAGATCAACAAGTTGATTGTCACGTCATGAACACCCATTCTGGAGCCAATTAGTTCTAAAGAGGGACTCAAACCAGGAGTTCCTGGTTCAGAGTCAGGAACATTACCTACCGAGGCACAAAACCTCCTCCAAATTAATGATAGATCTGGAATATTAGACATGATTGATAGAAACATGTCACAACAGAAGTCAGACCTGCACAATCCGAATCAATGGAATGTGATGTTTAATTCAATACAATTTTAGTGCTGCTTAATGTCTCCTCTTTAGGGTTATTAAATAAAGATAGATTTGCTTTGCTGACAGGTTCATTGGAACACTCCCCCTTTGAAAATCCAACTGAAGTTCCTTCATCCAGTTACAAGTGAACAATTCTGGAAATGCCAGAACTACTTCCCCAACCACTCAGCAATCATTTTGTACACATTTGTTCATGACCATCGCTGCCAAGGTCAGTATTTATTGCCTGTCCCTAAACTGCTGTTGAGAATGTGGAGACCTATCATAGATTCATAGATTAGAATCTAAAAATCCCTACAGTGCAGAAGAAGGTCTTTCAGCCCATCAAATCTGCACTGACAACAATCTCACTCAGGCCCTAACCCCATAAACCCCACTATTTATCTCACTAACCTCTCTAACCCACACACATCCTGGGGCAATTTAGCATGGTCAAACAACCTAATCCACGCATTTTTGGTCTGTGGGAAGAAACCAGAGCACTCAGAGGGAACCCACACAGACCACGGAGAGAATGTGCAAACTCCACATCTAAGCTGGGAATCGAACCCACATCCCAGCTGTGAGACAGCAATGCTAACACTGTACCACCATGCTGCCCACCTTCTTGAGTCACTGCTGTCTGCACGGTGTGAGTGCACCCACAGCACTTTTTGCTCCAGCAGTTTGATGCCACTGAATGTCTTGCTAGGCCATTTCAGAAGGCATTTAAGAGTCGAATACATCCCTGTGGGTCTGGAGTCACATGTAGAAGGCACCTCAGTGACACAGTCAAAGAACAAAGAACAAGACAGCACAGGAAACAGGCCCTTCGGCCCAACGAGCCCGCGCCGCCACCCCGATGTTCCCACCTCTACCCGCGATCCCTGTCTACGTTTATAGATCTATGGATTAAAAACCAAATTTGAGACAATTTAGGGAGAACTCGTTCTGCCAATTAGCCTAAGAGCGCATCTTTGGGATGTGGGAGGAAACTGGAGCACCCGGCGAAAACCCACGCAAGTACGGGGAGAATGCGCAAACTCCCACAGGCACAGTCATTGACTGACTCACAGTGCCAGTGACCGAGGTTCAATTCTGGCTTGCGTAACTGTCTGTGCAGACTTTACATGTTCTCCCCACATGTGTGTGGGTTTCCTCCGGATGCTCTGGTTTCCTCCCACAGTCCAAAAGATGTTCTGGTTTGGTGCATTGGCCAAATTCTCCCCCAGTGTATCCAAACAGAAGCCGGAATGTGGGACCAGGGGATTTTCATAGTAACTTCATTGCAGTGTTAATGTAAGCCTGCTTATGACACTAATAAATAAAATGAATAGATCAGAATAGTTAAGGGTAGCAGATTTAATTCCCTAAAGGATATTAGTGAAATAGATAGGCTTTCACAACAATCCTGGAATTCTCTGCTCATTCTTCATGAGACAAAGCATTTTTTTATTCTCTGAACAAAAAACAAAGAGTAAAAAAAATTACAGCACAGGAACAGGCCCTTCGGCCCTCCAAGCCTGCAAAGACCATGCTGCCTGACTTAACTAAAACCCCCTACTCTTCCATGGACCATATCCCTCTATTCCTATCCTATTCATGTATTTGTCAAGATGGCCCTTAAAAGACATTACCGTATCTGCTTCCATTACCTCCCCTAGCAATGAGTTCCAGGCACCCACTACTCTCTGTGTAAAAAATCTGCCTCACACATTTCCTTTAAACCTTGCCCCTCACACCTTAAATCTATGCTCCCTAGTTATATGCTTATTAGGTATCCTATGGTGGGATTTGAATTCATATCTCCAGACCATTAGTCCAAGCCAATGAGTTACCAGTCCAGTCATATTACCACACTGTTCTCACCATTCCACCCCATCCAACTCCAACCTCCACTTACCTCCCATCATCACCCCACCCATTCCAACCCCAGCCACCTACCCCACCCTTCTCCACCCAACCCCACCCCTATCCATTCCCAGAATGTAGTGTTACAATCATAGCTAGCATGTAGAGAAAGATCAACTTAATACGAGGGAGGTCCATTCAAAAACCTGATGACAGCAGGGAAGAACCTATTCTTGAGTCGGTCGGTATGTGTCCTCAGACTTTTGTATCTTTCTCCCCATGGAAGAAGGTGGAAGGGCGTATGTCCGGGTGCATGGGGTCCTTAATTTTGCTGGCTGCTTTTCCAAGGCAGTGGAAAGAGTAGATGGAGCCGATGGATGGGAGGCTGGTTTGCATGATGGACTGGGCTTAATTCGCCAACTCTCACCAACTTTTACAGATGCAGCACAGAAAGCATTCTTTCTGGTTATATCATAGCTTGGTATAGCTCCTGTTCTATCCAAGACCTCAAGGAACTGTAAAATGTTGCAAATATAGTCTAACCCATCACACAAACCAGGCACCCATCCAGTGACTCTATATAAACTTCCCACTTACTTGGAAAAGCAGCCAGCATAATTAAGGACCCCATGCACCCTGACATACTCTCTTCCACCTTCTTCCGTAGGGAAAAAGATACAAAAGTCAGAGATCATGTAACAACTGACTCAAGAACAGCTTCTTCTCTGCTGCCATCAGGTTTTTGAATGGATCCACCTCGCACTAAGTTGGTCTTTCTCTACACCCTAGCTATGATTGTAACACTCCAATCTGCATTCTCACCTTTCCTTCACTATGAATATTATGCTTTGTATAGCAAGCAAGGAACAATACTTTTCATTGAATACTAATACATGTGACAATAATAAATCAAATTAAAATGAAATCACAACAAATTGTAGTTCCTTGTGGTCTTGGACAGAGCAGGAGCCATACCACTGGTTGTGATACAACTAGAAAGAATACATTCTGTGAAAGTTGATGAGAGTCATAGCGGACATGCCAAATTTTCTTAGCCTCCTCAGAAAGTAGTACGTGGCTTGTTGTCTGTTTGGTAATGCTCCTATGAAGCAGTATGTGATGTGTGCTGCACTGTCAGAAGCGTTAATTTTTTAAGATCAGACATTAAAACGAGCCTCCATCTGCCAACTCGGATGGAGATTGAAAAGCTCCCGGTCTATTTTGAAAAAATAAGAAGTCTCACAACACCAGGTTACGGTCCAACAGGTTAATTTGGTAGCAAAAGCCACTAGTTTTGTAAGTGCTGCTCCTTCATCAGATGAGGTAGCCACTTACCTGATGAAGAAGCAGCACTTTGAAAGCTAGTGGTGTTTACTACCAAATAAACCTGTTGGACTTTAACCTGGTATTGTGAGATTTCTTACTGTGTTTACTCCAGTCCAACGCCAGCATCTCCATATTCTGAAAAAGGGCAGGGAAGTCATCCTTTGGTCAAAAATTTATTCCTCAATCAACTTCACACAAAAAAAAGATTATTTGATCGTTATCAGATCACTCTGAGAGTGTGCTGTGTGAAAATTAGCTGTTGCTCTACAACATTACAGGAGGGACTGCACTTCAAAAAGTACGTCATTGGCTGTAAGCTCCTCTGAGGCATCCACAGATCAGGAAAAGGTACAATCTAAATCCAAGCCTTTCATTTATGATCTATCTCATTCCAAACCAATATTTGCGTGCACAGTTCGGGACATCTCGTGGCCAGAAAAGTGTTGAAAAGATGGAAATCGAGTTTGATGCTTGCATTCAGAGCACAGTTGCACACCAGCAAATCAATTGATTTAATCAGCTCACCAGCCGGTGTAGGTTACTGCTGGTCTGTCAGTGGCACTGCATGTTTATGACTAGGATGCCCTGATTAAAGCAGGACAGTTGAAGTGGGGGTGTGGGGACTGAAGTTTAGCTGTGGACCATGCACACACCGATAAATCACAGAGGATAAACACTTACAGGCCATTACGACACGCAAGAGGTAAATTGACTTTGAGTACCTGCACGCCTTATCCTCTCCAGGTGACTTATAGTTACCTCGCTGGGAACGAAGGTTTTTTTTTCCAAAAATCAGTTCTCAAGACAGGATCCGCCCTTTTTTAACCGTCCATGCAACACAGACTGCCTGTACACTGAGATGGAGCAAGAGAGAGAGAGACCCACGGGCCAGAAAAGCTGATATTTTTATCCAAGTTATGTTTTGCCTCAGGCACGACAAAAGCTAATTTTACAGCGGTTTTGCAGGCTCTGTGTGAGCAGCCAGTGTGGATTAACCAGAGTTGCTTCTTGGCAGCCATCCCTGTTTACTTACAGAAATATAGTTACTCTGGTTGTCGCAACAGCAAAAAAAAAGTGACCATTAACTACGATTATCTGCCCATTTTCATAAAGGTAGGCCAAGGATACAAGTGAGGTGGGCCAGCTATTTAGAGGACTCAGCTGTACGACCAAAGCACCACCTCACGTTTATATAGCATCTTTAATGTTGTAAAAACACCTCCGGGAGTATCACTGGGAGGGTGGACGATACTGGGCCATAAACTGACACCAAGACAAAAAGGGCGGCATTGAGATAGGCGGTCGAAAATGGTGTGTGAAGTGTGAAGCAGCTTTTTAGGAGAGACAGAGTTGGATGGATGGAAATGTTTAGCAAGTGGGTTTCAGGGCTTAAGGGTCGAGATGGCTAAGACAGAGCTAGTGTTGATGTGGTGAAAGAAGGAAAGGGTGGGCATGAGGCCACAACTGAAAGACTTCGCAAAGGATTACGGGGCTTTTTTTATCAAGATGGCACTGGAGCGAAGCAACTTCTTGCCAGCTGTGCCCAACTTGCCTTCTAATTCTAACTTTTACTCTAAATCTCCGCTTCTAAAGCTTCATTTTACATTCTGCACTCTCTCCTTTACTTCTCTATGAACAGTATGCTTTATCTTTACTGCATGCAAGAAACAATACCATACATTAATATACTATAAATACTATGCACTATATATTCATACATGACAATAATAAAAAAATCAAATCAAATCAAAAGGGCTATAAGAGGTCATTAGGTGGACATGCCGGCATTGGACTGGGCTAAACATAGTAAGAAGTCTCAGAACATCAGGTTAAAGTCTAACAGGTTTATTTGGTAGCAAACACCACTAGCTTTTGGAGTCCTTGCTGCTCCTTCATCAGGCAAGTGTGAATTCTGTTCACAAACAGGGCATATAAAAACACAAACTCAATTTGCAAGATAATGGTTAAAATGCAAGTCTTTACAGATAATCAAGTGCTAAAAGTACAGACAATGTGAGTGGAGAGAGGGTTAAACACAGGTTGAAGAGATGTGTATCATCTCCAGCCGGGACAGTCGGTGAGGTTTTGCAAGCCCAGGCAAGTAATGGGAGTTACAGATAGTGTAATATGAATCCAAGATCGCGGTTGAGGCCATCCTCATGTGTGCGGAACTTGGCTATCAATCCCTGCCCAGTGACTCTGCATTGTTGTGTGTCATGAAGGCAGCCTTGGAGAATGCTTACGCTTGCTCTCAAGACCAACCGCAACATTGTCATCAAACCACCGGACAAAGGAGGGTCCTTCGTCATACTGAACAGAAGGGATTACTGCAAAGAAGTGTACCAACAACTGAACAACGAGGAATAGACAGTTATCCCCAGATCCAAACAACTCAACAGACTGATCAAGACCTTTGATCTGGACCTTCAGAGCGCCCTCCATGCTCTCATCCCACGTACTCCCCGTGTTGGAGATCTCTATTGCCTCCCATAGATGTACAAGGCAAACACACCCAGCCATCCCATCGTATTGGGCAATGGGACCTTGTGCGAGAACTTCTCCATCGAGGGCATTCTGTCACCCATTGTACAAAGAATCTCCAGCTTTTGTTGCGACACTACGGACTTCCTACAGAAACTCAGTACACATGGAGCAGTTGAACAACGAGCACTTCTCATCACAATGGATCTCTCGGCACTCTACACCAGCATCCCCCACGACGATGGCATTGCTGCAACTGCCTCAGTACTCAATGCTGACAACTGCCAGTCTCCAAGTGTCATTTTACAACTCATCTGCTTCATCCTGGACCACAATGTCTTCACCTTCAACAACCAGTTCTTCATCCTGACACATGGAACAGCCATGGGGACCAAATTCGCAACTCAGCATGCCAACATCTTCATGCACAGGTTCGAACAAGACCTCTTCACTGCACAGGACCTTCAACTGATGCTATACACTAGATACATCGATGATATTTTCTTCCTTTGGACTCGTGGTGAACAATCACTGAAAGAACTATATGATGACATCAACAAGTTCCATTCCACCATCAGACTCACCATGGACTGTTCTCCAGAATCTGTTGCATCTCCATCAAGGACTGTCACCTCAGCATTTCACCGTACCGCAAGCCCAAGGATAACCTCACGATGTTTCGCTTCTCCAGCTTCCACCTTAAACACGTTAAAGAAGCCATCCCCTATGGACAAGCCTTCTGTATACACAGGATCGCAACAGACACCTCCAGATGCTGAAAGATGCCATCATTAGAACAGGATATGGTGCTCGATTCATCGATTGACAGTTCCAACACGCCACAGCGAAAAACTGCATCAACCTCCTCAGAAGACAAACATGGGACACGGTGAACAGAATACCCTTCATTGTCCAGTACTTACCCAGAGTGGAGAAGCTACAACATGTTCTCTGGAGCTTTCAACATGTCATTGATGAAAACGAACATTTCGTCAAGGCCATCCCCACACCATCAGTTGCCTTCAAATATTCACACAACCACAAACAGACCATTGTCTGCAGCAGACTATCCAGCTTTCAGGAGAACAGTGATCATGATACCACACAACCCTGCCACAGCAACCTCTGCAACAAGTGCTGGATCATCGACATGGATGCCATCATCTCATGTGAGAACACCATCCACCAGGTACGTACTCTTGCAACTCGGCCAACGTTGTCTACCTGATACGCTGCAGGAAAGAATGCCTCGAGGCTTGGTATATTAGGGAGACCGTGTAGGTGCTACGGCAATTGATGAATGAACACCGCTTGACAGTCACTAGGCAAGTGTGTTCTCTTCCTTTTGAGGAACACGGGCATTCGGCCTCTGATCTTCGGGTAAACCTTCTCCAAGGTGGCCTTCACAATACACAATAACATAGAGTCGCTGAGTACAGACTGATAGGCAAGTTCTCCACAGATGAGAATAGTCAAAACCGGGATCTTGGGTTCATGTCACAACCTTCCCAGCTGGAGACAATACACATCTCTCTAACTTGTGCTTAACCCTCTCTCCACTCACATTATCTGTACCTTTAAAACTTGATTACCTGTAAAGACTCACATTCCAACCATTAGTCTGTAAATTGAGTTTGTGTCTTTATATGCCCTCTTTAAGAACAGAACTCCCACAAAGGAGCAGTGCTCCGAAAGCTAATTGCTTTTGCTACCAAATAAACCTGTTAGCCTTCAACCTAGTGTTGTGAGACTTTTTGCAGAGGTTGTTAGGACAGGGAGGGGTGAGATTTCGAAAGGATTTGAAAACAAATGTTTGATACCTCTCTCTACCAATCAATGTGGTTTTTCATTGATTATATTAGTGAGTTATACTTTGAAATCAAAAACACACTGGGGATTCTTTCCACAAAAATAGCAGAGTGTTGCTTCTGGCAAGAAAAATGACATCTTTTGGGGGTGTTACACGTCATCATGGAGAAAGGTAGGACCTCAACACATCAGCAAAGCCTGCTTGCACCGAGACTGGAATGGCATTTTTAAAGGGCGTCCTGACTAAAGCAAAAAATAATTTTCCCCCACCCTACCACGGCAATCTCAATGGCTCTCCTTCATTTCTTTGCCCTGTCATCAGAGCAAACATTCACCTCTATCGATCGAATTCAGCAATCACCCCATCCCCCTCTCCCCGATTGGAGATGGAATTCACCTTCCCCTTCCCCTCCTAATCCCCTCCACCTCCACCAATGGTCAGTGTCAGCATTCAACCATCTCCCCCCCCCCACCACCACAACGATCACCACTCCCCAACCACCAAAGGTCAGTGCTGGCACCCCACCCCACTCTCCCCTCCCAGACCTTGCCCCTGAACATCATACCCCTTCCACCAACCCTTCACCCAGACAGCCATCATGGCCATGAACCTCCCACATGGCCATCATCGGTGTCCCCAACTCCCACTTCTGCTTCCCCCCATCACCATATATAAATGAATTCCCACCTCCCTTTTTCTCCGGTGAAGTTCCCAGTAAGGTCCGCCAATCTGGTCCTGCCTGTGCCAAGGGGCAGTGCTGGGAGCATGTCCCTCTATTCCAGGGGCTGTATTTATTTATACACCCCTGGGGGATCTCCATAACAGGTTCATATTTATGTGAACATGTTGTAAATCATGCATGTGACGTCACAATGGTGCGGTTCGAAACTATAGCAAAGACTCAATGTCAGTGAGTGTCTTTAATTATATGAAACTATAGTGTAAATTTGCAAATCAGGTTCAAGCCCCTTGATGCTGAAACTGGTGAGGGGCGGCGAAAATCGGAAATCACAATTTCACTGGCGAAATCCATGACTCCCAGGTTTCACTGGATCATGAGCTCCAACCAGCATTCCCGCAGACACTGGATGCAGGCTTAAGATGTCACACACAATTTCTAAATTTGCGGAAGACACCAAGTTGGGACATACAGGAGAAAATTTTACCATCCTGCCCACCACGGGAATTTGGAGCGGGCAAGGGGGGATGATGGGAAGATCCGTTAGCCTTGGGCGGGACTTTACAATTTCGAGATGAATGAAGTCATGTCCATAATCAAAACTGAGCAGGATTAAATTACAAGGAATCATCATGCAGATTGAACATAGCATAGATAAATTAATTTCAACATTATTAAGTGAGAAGTTACCACGTGTGGTCAGACAATTAAGGGGCTCTCATATTTTTCTTCCCCACAAGAATAAACACTCAAGTATCTACTCAATTCTTGCATAATAAGAAGATCTTGATTATGTCATCTTTCTGTCTTTCTTTAAGAGAAACATGATCAGTCGATTCATCTTTATAAAATTTTTAAAAACTGAATCCTTAAAGTTACAAGGCCAATGTTCAGAATGGATCGGGCAAACCCCAATCTATTTCTTACTCTCTCCAAAAATCAAATTCAAAATCCAATTGAATCCAATTCAAAGTTCTCATAAGAGAGACAAACAGGATCCAAGCTGACAAGATAACGCATTGTATCCCATCTTGCACTTGATCTGACACTTGGGGCAGGATTTTATGGCTTTGCACACCTGGAAATTGTAAAGTGCTGCCCAAGATCAACAGACTTTCCCAAGCTCTGCCCCTCATCTGCAAAGCAAAAGGATTTGGACATATAAATACACAAATGATTAAAAGTAGCAATACAAGACGAATAAAACCATGAAAAGAGAACAAACTCTAGGGTTTATTTCTAGGCTGGTAGGATTGAAAACTTATGCTAATCTTGTGTTTTACCTTGGTAGACCACACTGGAATTTACCTACAGTTCTAGTCACCCTGTTATAAAAAGGATATAGCGGTACTGGAGGAGGTGAAAGAAAGATTCACAAGAATAATGCCAAAAATGTGAGCTGATGCCAATTAGGAAAAGGTGAATTAGCTGCTCAGTTTGGCTAAAATCAATGCTGGAATTTTACTGGTCCACTTGCTGTTAGAATGTGTGTTAGAATTGTTAGTGGCAACTTTGTATTAGATGTAATGTGACCAATGGTAACAAGTGTAAGGATCGGCTGATCGAGTAAACCATGGAACCAATTACGGAATGATATGATGGTCAGCTCACCACAAGTAAGTGTTCAGGCTTGACTTCAATGTTATCCTTGGATAGTTGTAACTCTGGGTGAGTTATCAACGGTCGAGTAATCAGATCCTCGGGTTTAGGAAAAGAAATGGGAGAAAATTGGCAACAAACAAACAAAAAAGAATAAGAGAAGGTTTATAATGCAACCAGCATGAAACTATCCTGAAAGGTTTTAGAAATCAGGAGCATTGGTGGTTTATTTTAAACTCAGAATGAAGAAGAGAGAAAAGATCAAGTAAAATTGACTATATAGTATTGAAGGCAAGAGATAAAGAGGAAAGAAATCAATATTAAAGAGAAAGGAGAACAATCAAGGGGAGAGAATGCCTTATTGGTTATTGTCACTGGACAGGTAATCCAGAGACCCACAGTAATACTCTGGGGACTCGTTCTCAAATCCCACCGTGGCAGATGGTAAAACTTGAATTCAATAAAGATCTGGAATTAAAAAGCCCAATGATGAGCATGAAACCACTGCTGGTTGCTGCAAACACCCATCTGGTTCACTAATGCCCCTTTAGGGAAAGAAATCTGCCATCCTGACTTGGTCTGGCCTACATGCGACTTCAGAGCTACAGTTGACTCTTGAATGCACTCATGGATGGTCAATAAATTCTGGCCCAACCAGCAATGCCCACATCGCATGAACAAATATTTTTAAAATCAGAGGCTAGAGTGAAAATGGATTGCCCCAAAAGGATCTCATATTAACATGCAAATTATTTGGAACTTGGTCCTGATCCCAGTCTTCTGCTTGCTCTCGTCCATGTGACCAACAATCTCATTGAAGATTTGAGCCCAAGGGGTCAATAAAGTAAACAGCTCCAAACGCAAGGGGACTGACAGCAATAAAGATATTAATTATGTGAAACCTTTACTGCTTAAGAGAGGCCTTTGTCGCCGCAGTGAAGCTGATTTACAAGCAGGGTCATCAGTAAACACATTACTGCACTGAGACGTAAATAATTTTAAAAAGGAAAGCTCTCTAAATCGAAGCTCCACTACCCTTACACTTCTTTCCCTCAGGTACAGATTGATCCTATCAAACCTGACCTCTCATAAATATATTTTCTTGCTCCATTTTCTTGAGTATATTGGATTTTCTTTTTTTTTTCATTTTACATCTACATGAGCCCTGGTAGCATAAGAGAAGTTCAGTTTGGACGAATATTCTACTGTTTAGTACAAGTTTCCAAGTCTGTGCTGGAAAGCAGAGATGGTTTCATTAATGTTTATTTACAGTTTGCTCTCCCTTGGGACCAAATGCTTCATCCAGTTTAGAATCAAGCCATACAGATCAGAAAAGCCAAGCCTTGACCTGTGTTTCATTGGCCGATCATCAACTGGGGCAGCACAGACAATCAGTTGAGCTTCAGCACTGACGAAAATGCTGAATAGGATTCCCTCTGTTGATGGTCCTGCGGTAACCCCTGTGGAAAGTAGTTTGTGAGCCGACAGACGGATACTGGATCAGGGTCAGCCGTGAAGTGGCTTACAATCCAGCAGTTTGCCACAATACAAAATCCAGCACTATGTGCTGAGGGTCACACTAAAGCATGGGGCAGCTGCTGCAGAAGCGCAATAGAACATAGAACATAGAACATAGAACATTACAGCACAGAACAGGCCCTTCGGCCTTCGATGTTGCGCCGACCAATATAAAAAGCAATGACCCTCCAAACTAAACCATTCCCTTCTCTTCCATATACTTACCAACTAACCTCTTAAATGCCACCAAACTTGGCGCATCTACAACTGCTGCAGGCAGGGCATTCCACTCCCGAACCACCCTTTGGGTAAAGAACCTGCCTCTGATATCCATCCTATAACTCTCACCCCTTAATTTAAAGCTGTGTCCCCTCGTGCTAGCTTTTTCCATCCTAGGAAAAAGGCTATCACTGTCCACCCTATCTAAACCTCTAATCATCTTATATGTTTCGATCAGGTCCCCTCTTAGCCTCCTCCTTTCTAACGAAAACACCCTCAAATCCCTCAGCCTCTCCTCATAAGACCTGCCCTCCATACCAGGCAACATCCTGGTAAACCTCCTCTGTACCCTCTCCAATGCCTCCACATATTTCTTATAATGTGGGGACCAGAACTGCACACAATACTCCAAGTGCGGCCGCACTAGAGTTTTGTACAGTTGCAACATGACGTTGCGGCTCCGAAATTCAATCTCTCTACCAATAAAAGCCAAGACTCCATATGCCTTCCTAACAACCTTCTCGACCTGACTGCCTACTTTCAGGGATCGATGCACATACACACCAAGATCCCTCTGTTCATCTAGACTACTAAGAATCCTACCATTTGCCCTATACTCTACACATTTATTATTTCGGCCATAGTGCATTACCTCACACTTTTCCACATTAAACTCCATTTGCCACCTCTCGGCCCAGCACTGCAACTTGTCCAAGTCCCTCCGCAAACTATAACACCCCTCTTCACTATCTACCACTCCACCGACTTTAGTGTCATCTGCAAATTTACTAATCCATCCTTCAATACCCTCATCCAGATCATTTATAAAAATTACAAACAGCAGGGGCCCCAAAACAGACCCCTGAGTTACACCACTTGTCACCGAACTCCAAGATGAATATCTCCCATCAACCACCACCCTTTGTCTTCTATCTGCTAGCCAATTCCTAACCCAATTAGCTAAATCACCCTCTATCCCATACATCTGCATTTTCTGCAGAAGTCTTCCATGGGCCACCTTATCAAACGCCTTACTCAAGTCCATATATACCACATCAACCGCCTTACCCCCATCCACCTCCTTAGTCACTTTTTCAAAAAACTCAATGAGGTTAGTAAGGCACGACCTACCTTTCACAAAACCATGCTGACTATCTCCAATCAATTCATTTCTCTCTAAATAACTATAAATCCTATCCCTAATAATTCTCTCCAATACTTTGCCCACAACAGAAGTAAGACTCACTGGCCTATAATTCCCTGGACGGTCTCTCTTCCCCTTCTTGAACAATGGGACCACATTCGCTATCCTCCAGTCCTCCGGAACCACACCCGTAACCAACGACGACCTAAAGATCAGAGCCAGAGGCTCTGCAATCTCCTCTCTTGCCTCCCAGAGAATCCTAGGGTAAATCCCGTCCGGCCCAGGGGACTTATCCAACTTCAAACCCTCGAGAATATCTAGCACATCCTCCCTATCTACTTCGATACCTTCCAGTTTGCTCCCCTGTACCTCAGTGTTCTCCATAACTACATTTACATCACCCTGCGTGAATACCGAAGAGAAATATTTATTCAGTATCTCTCCAATCTCCTCAGGCTCCACGCACAACTTCCCACTGCTGTCTATGACTGGCCCTAATCTTGCCCTAACCAATCTTCTATTCTTAACATATCTAAAGAAAGCTTTAGGATTCTCCCTAATCCTATCAGCCAAAGTCTTCTCATGTCCTCTCTTTGCTCTCCTCAATTCCCTCTTTAGCTCCCGCCTGGCTAATCTATAGCTATCCTTTGCAGTAACCGAGCCTTCAATCCTCATCCTGACATAAGCCTCCTTTTTCCTTTTAACCAGCAAATCAACTTTTTTCGTACACCAAGGTTCTCTTACTCGGCCATTTCCTCCTTGCCTGACAGGGACATACTTATCAAGGACCCGCAGCAGCTGTTCCTTGAATAAGCTCCACATTCCAGATGTTCCCAGTCCCTGTAGCTTCCTAGTCCAATCTATGCACCCTAATTCTCTCCTGATGGCCTCATAGTTACCCTTCCCCCAGCTATAACTACTGCCCCCAGCTTCATGCCTATCCCTATCCATCACTAAGGTGAACGTAACCGAATTGTGGTCACTATCACCAAAATGTTCACCAACCTCCAAGCCATAGGGAAAGGTCCCTAAGATCTTTCAGCCACTCGACACCGAGGGAAGGGGAATTGTACTGAACCTCCCTCGGAGGAAGCAATGACTTAGTAGTATTATTGCTGAACTATTCAATGAGAAACTCAGCTGATGTTCTGGGGACCCAGCTTCAAATCCTGCCACAGTGGATGGTGGAATTTAAATTCAATAAAAAATATCTGGAATTACGTATCTATTATTGACCATTGTCGATTGTTGGGAAAAAAAAACCATCTGGTTCACTAGTGTCCTTTAGAGAAGAAAATCTTCCATCCTTATCTGGCCTCACCTACATGTGACTCCATAGAATCCCTGCAGTGCAGCAGGAGACCCTTCAGCCCATCCAGCCTGCACTGACAACAATCCCATCCAGGGCCTGTCCCCATAACCCCCTGTAGTTACCTTGCTAACCCCCCTAACACTAAGGGACAATTTTAGCATAGCCAATCAACCTAACCTGCAGATCTTTGCTCTGTGGGAGGAAACTTATGGGAGAACCAGGAGGAAATCCATGCAGATGCAGGGAGAATGTGCAAACTCCATACAGGCAGTCACCTTAGGCTGGAATTGAACCTGAGTCACTGGCTCTTTGAGGAGCAGTGTTAACCATTTTGTCACCGTGCTGCCTGTCCAGAGCCACAGTTGATTCTGAACTGCCATCAGATGGGCAATAAATGCTGACCAACCAGTGATGCCATGACCTATGAATAAATTTAAACTAATGTTGAATGTATACAGTGAATATTATACACATTACAATTGTATTGAAGCACATCAGAGTGCAACTTGATCTATGTAGACAACCTAAATACCCTTGTACCTTTGGTAATGAGTACTTTGAAATATCTGTAATGTTCCTTTGGCTGTATTGACTCAGAGTGCAAGATGATTGAAGTAGAAAACTTGAATATTATTGTATTGTAATGCTTGTAATGTTCTTTCACTTGGTTTACAAAGTATATTGTGTAACAAAATGCAATTGACACTTATGTGAGATACCAGAAGATATCTGGTACTTTTGGAAATGCGACACCAACGTGAATCAGTGCCATCAAGGGAGGTAACAAGAAAAATGAAAAACAATAAAGTGCACTTGGACAATAAGTTTGTACATGGCACACTGACATAAGCTTGACAGGGGAGTGTTTTAAACTGAAAACTGAGGCCATGTCACATTGAGAAAAATACAGCTGGTCCAAATGCTGGATATGGAGAGGTCAAGATGATGTTTTATACTCCAGCAAAGAGAGGACATTAGCCACACCATCAACAGTAAACAGGGTATTTCTATGAACACTACAAGGAAAGCCACTGTGCCCCATTTAGCAATAACTTGTACTTGTAGAGCACTTTTAACTGTTGTCAGTCATCCAATACACTTTGCAATGTCAAGGTGGGACTTGTATATGAATGGGTCGGGCTCAGGAGAGGTAATCAAAGACACAGTCGATGAGAAAGCTTTTAAGAAAGTTTGTGAAATGGGCAGAACAGTAGCAAGATGGGAGTCTTCCCAGGAGTGCAGCTATAAGACAGTTGAAAATTCTACTACAAATGTTGGAGTAAAGGAAGAATAAGAAGAAAGAACTTGCATGGCTACAGCACCTACATAAAGTCAGTACATTCCAGAAACCCATCGAGCCAATGAAATATTTTTGAAGTGTCACCACTGTTATCATCTTGTAAATGAAGGTTAACAGATGCATTCCTCATCCCACAGATAGATTCATAAAAAATGGAATGATTCACATCTGGGTGGCAGGGTGGCACAGTAGTTAGCACTGCTGCCTCACAGCGACAGGGATCTGGGTTCAATTCTCAGCTTGGGTCACTGTCTGTGCAGAATCTGCATCTTCTCCCCGTGTATGCATGGGTTTCCTCCCACAGTCCGAAAGCCACGCTGGTTAGTTGCGTTGGCCGTACTACATTCTCCCTCAGTGTACCTGAACACGTGTTGGTGTGAGACAACTGGGGGATTTTCACAACAACTTCACTGTAGTGTTAATGTAAGCCTATTTGTGACATTAATAAAATAAGTGAAATGAAGCAATCAATTTCAACACAACTCACATCAGTCTGTTCAGCAAATACAGAATGCTAAATAGCCCCACCAAAAGTAATTTATTAAAGGGAGCAGCCTCTTAAATAGAGAGATCAGTGTTTTGCACATTGCTCCTGCCCAGATGCATAATCCTGCTGCACATTATATCTGAAAGTGCTGCTCCTCCCACTAAAGAATTTCAGCTAACGGGCATGAGCAGCAAAATCAATTTCACCGACAGTGCATCAGCAAGCAGAGCAACCATGCAATCGACTGACCTTCCCCCTGCCCCCCCCCTCCCCTCCCCCAGAGCGAGCACAAGATCGATCCACCCTCAGAACAAGAGCCCCTGATCACTGCACAAAGCAGCCCTGGATGCATCAACACCCTTCAGTCTCGGCTGCTATTCAATAGAGCTAAATTTCAAATCCCAGCTCCCTCCCTCCGTGCCTCAGTCAGCTCACACTGCCACCCAATCTGGTCCCCAGATACACGGATCAGGAAGGTCTCAGGTTCAATCCTCGCTCTGTGCCATTAGCTGATTTCAGCTGCTCGGCTCCAATTGATATCAGCACTCTAAGTGAGGAAATCAGCCCCAACCACTTTTTTCCGATGGTTCTCTAGTGATCCTTGACAGAGTGGATACATCTGCAGGATGTTGGGTAAGAATATACTCTGTCACACTCCCTCTTTCTGTTTCTCTGGCTTTGACTTATCTCTCTCTTTCAGACTGTTTGCGACCTTGGTATCTTATTTGACTCTGAGCTGAGCTTCCAGTCCAATACCCTCCATCATACAGCTACCTATTTCAACCTCTAGAGCCATGTATAGTTTCAATCCCACTTATCCACATCATTGCCACTTCCATGCCTACCTTGTCATCTTCCCATGCTCCATCTCTAGGAACTCCAGTTTGTTTAAACCTCTGCAGCCTGCACTCAATCCTCAGACAAGTCTCACTCAGCCACTACCCTACCTCGATGCTTAAATATCTTCAGACGTTTTTACTTCTCTCTCTTTCTCTCTCTGTAACTTCGCCCATCTTCCAATCCCCCACTCCTTTCTTTCCATTTCACTGACTCTGTGTACATCGCCCTCAGGTCCCATGCTCAGGTGTTCCCTCACTTTTGCCTCTCCATTTCCCACTCCGCCTTTGAGACCTTCATTAAAACCCATCCCTTAGACCGAGCCTTTGATCACCTCTATTCCCTTCTTTCTTTTGTCCCTCTTTCTCTACCCAGGGCCCTGTCCCTGTTTCTGTCTGCTTCTTTGGGCTGGACTTTGCCAGAGTTTGAGACTCCCAAAATCAGGCCCAGTGCACTTTGCTGTGAGTGAAACCAGCGAGAGCAATCATCTCAGAAGCAGATTCCTAATTGGAATTGGGATTTAAATCCCAGAGATTTAAATAAACTGGAGTTTCTGGAGGTGGAGTGTGGGAAGATGGCAAGGTGGGCATGGAAGTGGCAGTGACATGGGTGAGGCTTTAGTGGGATTGAAACTGGCCATGCTCACCATCTAATTAAGGGAGAGATGGGCAGTGCTATGGCAGCTCAGAGACTCCGGGAACATCTCCACATGGAGATGCCCTCAACCAGCCTAGACAGCAGGAGGCAAATGAAAAGGATCCAGGCCTATAGATGCAAATGAGCTTCCACTGGACTGGTGCCAGTCAGGATTGTGAACTTTTATACGCACAACCCACTCAATATAGCATGGAATCTCTGTCCCTGATCCCATCCCAGCTGACCTGGACACAGAAGGGAGGTTGCTCCTCAACTGGCAAAGTTGCCCTTAACTTGGGCCTTATCTTTGTTAATTATCTACCCATCTTAAAGTTTTATAGTTTATTAATTAGTGTCACAAGTAGGCTTATATTCACACTGCGATGCAGTTATGGTGAATATGGCCTAATCGCTGCACTCGAGCACCTGTTTGCGTACACTGAGGGAGAATTTATCATGGCCAATGCACCTTTTGGAATGTGGGAGGAAACCAGAGCACTCGGAGGAAATCCATTCAGACACAAGGAGAATATGCAAACTCTGCATAGACAGTAATCCAAGCTGGGAATTGAACACGGGTCCCTGATGCCGTGAAGTAGCAGTGCTAACCATTGTGGCACCATGCCGCCCCTGGATAGTCATGTTGGACTTGGAAGTGGGCTGGTAAAATGCAGCCCTTTATCTATGTCTGCATCTTTCCTCTCGCTAACACTCTGGGTTTGACTCTGTCAATCCACCTTCCTCTTTCAAATTGTGGCCCTATCACTCCCTCTCTCCCCCTCGCTCTGCCTCTCTCTATCTGCATTTCTATATTCCTCATTTGTTCCATTTCGTCCATTCCCTCTCTCTATCACTTCACCCTTCACGTTCTGGCAATCTGTCTCTCTCTCTCACTCGCATTCTCGTTCCACTCTTCCATTTTGCTACATTCAGTAATGAGCGTGACAGCCAACCACCCTGCGAAGGGTTAAATTATTGAAAAGCCTTCAGCCCTCTGGGTTCACTGATATTTTCTATCAATGAATTATGCAGAACTCACCAGATAATGACCCACCAGGCAGAACTGTTTAACAAAACCAAAAAAACAAAAAAAAGTCAATCAATGCTGAGACTGAAATACTCCAGGGAAGCGATAGCAAGCACAGCTTGAGATAGAAAAGAAAATAGCATTGGTGAGGGGGAGGGGAGGATGGAAAGCAGCATCCTTTGACACAGAACCCCCCCACCACCACCAAAGTGTGGTTTACAGCCAGAATTTATGAGTATAATTTAGATGGTAATTGAGTGCACTCAGTACCTACAGCCTGTGAATTACGCTGTGTACTTGATTTGTGTTTCAGTAAAATGATGCCCCCACTTACACATGTACAATCACACATATACTCACATACAAAAACACACGCACAAGCACACATACACATGCGTATGTAAAAGAACATAAAAACTAGGAGCAAGGCGTCGGCCATCTGGCCCCTCGAGCCTGCTCTGCCATTCAGTAAGATCATGGATGATCTTTTTGTGGATTCTGCTCCACTTACCCGCCCGCTCACCACAATCCTTAATTCCTTCGCTATTCAAAAATTTATCTATCCTTGCCTTAAAAACATTCAATGAGGTAGCCTCAACTGCTTCACTAGGCAGGGAATTCCACACTTTCACAACTCTTTGTGTGAAGATGTTCCTTCTCAACTCAGTCTTAAATCTGCTTCCCCTTATTTTGAGACTATGCCTCCTAATTCTAGTTTCACCCGCAAGTGCAAACAACTTCCCTGTTTTCTAGCTTGTCTATTCCCTTCATAATCTTATATGTTTCTATAAGATCTCCCTTCATTCTTCTGAATTCCAATTAGTACATCCCATTCGATTCAGTTTCTCCTCATAAGCCAATCTCTCAACTTCAGATCAACCAAGTGAATCTCCTCTGCACCTCCTCCAGTGCCAATATACCCTTTCTCAAGTAAGGAGCCACACACAAACAACACACATATCTACACAGGTACAAACACACCAAATACTAAATCATATATGCAAACATGTGCATATATGTATAGACACACAAATACATACAACCACGCATATATAAAAACACATGCACATATACACATGCACATCTATATATATATATACATACATATATATATGTACATAGACACACACACATACAATCACACATACTTCTTTTGGTCAGTCATGGGACATGGGTGTCATTGGTTGGCCAGCATTTGTTGCTCATCCCTAGTCACCCTTGAACCGAGTGGTTTGCTAGACCATTTTGGAGGCCACCTGAGAGTCAACCACAGTGCTGTGGCTCTGGTGTCACATGTAGGCCAGACCAGGTAAGGGCGGCAGATTGCCTTCCCTAAAGGATATTAGTGAACCAGATAGGTTTTCCAACAATCGGCAATGGTTTCACGGTCATCAGTAGATTCTTAATTTCAGATTTTTTTTATTGAATTCAACTTCCACCATCTGCCATGGTGAGATTCAAACCGGGTCCCCAGAACATTAGCTGAGTTTCTGGATTAATATTCCAGCTATAATACCACCACTTCCCTTCAGATACAAAAACATACATACCACATATACAATCACACATATACAAGCGCACAAAAAGACACACATGCATAATCATATATATATGCATATGCACACATGCATACATGGACACACTCACACATACTTACACATTTACGACCATGCATACATATACAGATACAGATACAAATATACATACACACACACAAACACTGAAATAAACAAACATATGCACCAACACACACACACACTTCCTCTTCTAAGATCCTCTGCATAGCAGCTTTGGACCCAACTAAATATTCAAAGAACAAACAGCAGAAGAAAGAGCAAGGTTAAACCATCACCGTAGGGACATAAAATATCAGCGATGCCTTTGCAGACTAGGTGCCGTTCAAAATAAAAATAACTGAAGAGGCCGAGGGAGCGTACGAAGGATTCAGTACATCAAGTGTGATTCACGTTAACCTAACTGGGCAGCAAGTGAATGTTATGGGGGAGCCACCTGCTGGGAGAGACCATCCTGGGGCAGTTTATGGATTAGACTGAAGGGAGACCCCCACCAAGTCTGTCTGCGGACAAATGCCTCCGGCAATTGAAGGGTTACACACGGGTTACTGCCCCCAACGTATTGATGTTCAAACCTCAGCATCGCAAAGCTCAGTGAAGGGGAGAAGGAAATATCCCTGCTCCTTTTTCCCAACTCTCGGCTGTGATCTTCTTAAATTACAGAGCATACTTGGCAAGCCGAATAGTCTGTTGTCAAAGTCCCATAATAAATCAAGCAGCTCAATGGGTAAAAGCATCACCCAATGTGGCATTTCAACTAGGAAAGTCACAAATTCTACCCTTAGCCAATGTTACTAGTTGACCTCATTGTCTATAGCAGTTGAGGTGCTATAGACCAAAGTGTTTCTGATTTAAAAGACCTGGGGAATATTGTCCAGGCTTCCTACTTCTGATCATTGAGTAGTGGATTTTCACAGTAACTTTATTGCAGTGTTAATGTAAGCCTATTTGTGACACTAACTAAATATAATTAAAAAAACCTACTGGGAAGCCTACACCTGTTAACTGTCTAGTGAGGACAGGACTGGGTCAGTCTGTGAAGCCCCTCACAGTGGAGTACCTTCCAATAATTGCAGGCTAGGTCACTCAGGAAGGGTTGCTACTTTAGCAGAAGTCTCGAAGGGGCAGCTGGCAGCCCGAAAAAACCTTCAGTACAGGTGGTAAAAGATTGGATCATGGCCAAACCAGCTGGTTTGTTTTAAATGAAAACCCAAACCCACAAAGACACACATACATACATACATACACACTCACACATATATACATCCACATACTTACATACACACACTTACTTACATACACACACATATATACATCCACACATACATACACATAGACACACAAAGATATACACACATACATACACATACATACACACGCTTACATACACACAAATATATGCACACATATCTACATCCACACACATACATACACATAGACACACAAATATATACACACATGCATACACACACATATACACAATGAGAATATAAACTGTTAAATTTCCAGTGATCATTCAGAGGGTTAAACACCTGGGAGAGTCATGGCAACGTTCCTGCCATTTCTTAACACAGGAGACAACCCTCAATTGTAAGAAAACTGCACTCACTCATAACACCTGAGATTAGGCTAATTATAAATCCTTCCCTCCCTCATTCAATTGATTAAAATACCTTGCAACATCGAGAGTATTAACACTGTATCAAATCACCAATTAACAAAGAGTTTCCATTGATCAGCCCTGACATTGCCAATTAAGCTCTTGCCATTGCGGGCCCCACAAAACAGCCTTCTGTTCATCCTATCCCACATACAGGATCTGCATGTCACAGCTGCTGGGGTCTCTGCTCATTCACCAGGAAAGGTCTGGGACTGACTATAGGAACAGGAACAAGACTGGTTCATAAAATTACCCAAAATGTTGCCTGTGAGCCGATGTCATTTTTTCCCAATAACGATTCTTATTAAATTCATAGAATGTAAAGCATCTGATATTGGACATCTCAATTTTATTTCTATTGCGTCTTTATACAGTCAATAGCCAGAAATACTTTGAAAGGAAAAATCCCAGCTTGTGTCTTTCTATTCTAATGGGTCTTTTCCCGTTCTTGCATTGTATTCTACAATTAAAAGAGGACCACACAAGCTCCACTGATGTATTAGTTGGTAAGTGTAGTCCCGAAGCAATATTGATTCACTGAGACATGGAAGGACGGAGATTAGATTCCCTTTCTCGGTCGAGTTAATTGATGTAAGAATGAAAAATGGATGGAGCAATTGGACTCCTGTACTCCAGAACTGGGGAGGGGTGAAAAGATGCAGGGTTACCATTCTCAATCACTATCTTTGACCCTGAGCTAAGCCTTTTATCGCAAAGACCACCAATTTTTGCCTCGGCTCATCTCCAACTGACTTGACCATTTCACTACTCTCCTGGTCAACCTCCATTTTCCATCCACTGTATACTCGAGTTCATCCAGTAATCTGCGGTCCATGCTCTAACAAGGACCAAATCTCATTCATCCATCATTTAGGGGACATAGCTTTAAACTAAGGGGTGGTAGTTATAGGACGGATGTCAGAGATAGGTTCTTTACGCAGAGGGTAGTAAGGGCTTGGAATGCCCTGCTTGCAGCATTGTGGACTCGCCAACTTTGAGGGTGTTCAAACGGTCAGTGGATAGGCATATGGATAACATTGGAATAGTTTAGGTTAGAGGGTCATTAGATTGGTTACACTGGTCGGCGCAACATCGAGGGCCAAAGGGTCTGTACTGCGCTGTAATGTTCCATGTTCTATCACCCCTGTACTTGCCAACTTGTGTTGGTTCCCCAGACACCAATACCTTGATTTTAAAATTCCCATCCTGATCCTCAAATCATTCTGTAGCCTCTTTGACCGAGCTTTTGATCACCATGCCTAATATCACCTTCTTTGATTCGGTGTAATTATTGTCTTATTATCCTCAAGTGAAGTGTCTTGGGGCATCTTCCCTCATTAAAGACGCTACATAAATGTAAGTTGTTAATCAAGTAACAGCGCCTCTTTTACCGAACGAGTCTGTGTTCCAACATATCGCTTCTTTGCAAAAGCATCAACTGTCAAATTTTTCCATACTTGCTCTGACAAATAAGCATTGCTGGCACAAAAGTAATTAAATTGAAAGGGTCCTCAAATAAAAGTGGTCGTTGTTATTTCTTATTAAATATGTATATTTCATTCCTTCCACCCTTTCCCCTATTTATTCCTCTATTCATTAGTTTATCACCTTTTTTGCTTTTCTCTTTCTTCGTTCTTTCCTCCTCTCCCAATTCCTCTCTCTCTCATTTTTCCATTTGCTACTTCCCTCCCTCTGATCATTACTTTTTCTAAACCTCTTACTTTCTTTCCCTTTACTGCTTCCATCCCTCTCTTTTCTTCTGTTTTAATTAAATGCCCACATCTAAATTAATCTATCACATGGTGGCTGTTCCTCCACTTTCAGTCAGTTCTAAGACATCACAAAATACAAGACGAGAGATTACTGTTGGTAATAACATGCATTCATCCAACATTCATCTGTCTGCCCTCTTAACAAAGGTGTTAACTCATTTATTTTAAATTAGCAGACACAGGAATGTCATACAAACCCATTAAGCATTCATCCACTAATGTCACCAAAAGCCATTCTAACCTATAGTCTTCAGTCACTGCTGTCACTGTCACCCGTGAGAGGCGGGTTGTGGGAAGAAATCGCTTGGACACGACCAAATGAAAAGAAACTGTTTTCTATTAAAATTATCTCAATATCTCCCTACCTTTTTTAAAACTGGACAGAGTGTACAAATTACATGAGAAGGATTGTGAATGCGAAACAACTGCACCAAGAATGCCAGAGCAGACCAAATAACTTTGACAAAACTTCTAAAAGGTGCCAGGAGTGGATTGAAGTATTAATCGCAGGGAGGGGCTGTCAGAAGCTAAACACTGCATGGAGTCAACAAGGGTTAAACAGTGCTTCAGCTTCTGGTAACCAAGCTCCCTCTGATCAAGCACAGAAGGAAAATTCGATTAAAACCTTTTTTTCAGACCCCCACCCCCCAAGTTAATGGAAGGTACTCCTCTCATCAGAATGCCTATTCTTCCTCCTTACAGATTTACATTTCCACAGACCCACTATCAAAGTGCCCATTGTCTGACATGACCTATGGCATTTCCCAAGGGCACTGGGAACTGCTCTCTCCGATTTCGCCAAAGCCCCTCTGGTTGCTGAAGAGTAGGGAGGTCCCAAAAGACTAAAGGCAGAATGCGATTACAAAAGGGGGGAAAGAAATAAAAGAATGAAACAAATTTGCAAGCCAATAACTCCATCATAGTTTGGATTGCAAAACTGATCAGCCATTTTGCTGGGAGGCAAGGCAGGGCAGAGGGGGAGGGGTGGTTGACTTAGCCACAGTTTGTTATTACACTTTGTCATCACTCCCAAGCCATAACTGTTCACTGATCCATCATGGGATATATATGAATCAGAAGTTAATTACAGACAAGGAAGATCATTCGACCTATGTTAGTTTATCCATCAAAGAGGAAAGTTTGGCAGTGTCCATCACAGCATCTAGCTAGTTTTTGAATGGCTCTGAGCTTGTTCCTCATGACCAGACTCAGATCTCTATTCCAAGTGTTGACTGCTGTTTGCTTAACAAAATTCTTACTGACATGAGTCCTAAATTCATCATTCGCTAGTATGAACCAGTATCAATTTTCCAACTATCCTGATTTGCCTTGGAAGATATGTTTAAGCTCTGCTTTAGCAACACCATTTTTTAAATATTCATTTACGGGATGCGGGCGTCTCTCGCTGGGTCCAGCATTTATCGCCTATCCTAACTGCCCTCCATTTCAGAGGGCATTTAAGAGTCAACTACATTGGTAGCTTATAATTTTTTTAAATAGGGTGTCTTAAGGTATAGTGGGTGGCATCATTGCCTCTGAACCTGAAGCTCTGATTCAAGTCCCCACCCCCAATCCCTCAGAACTTGATGGCCGAGGAAGGCACATTCATAACACAGCCAAAAAGCTTGAGTATTAACCTGCAAATCCTTTCAATTTACACGGTTTCTGTGGAGTTCCCTCAATCTCTTGTCAGAGATTCCGCACCACAGTTCTTGCTGCATAAGATCCCAGTCTGTTACCGTACCGAATCAATTCCAGCCTCACCATTACCTACTCCCACACCATTCATACTGCAGGATTTTATGACCTCATTGAAGCGAGATCGTAAAATCCCACCCAAAGCCAGCAGAGATTTCCGTTCTGCGAGCCTCGAACGCCCCAGAATGGGAGCAGGTAAAGTGGTAAAATTCCAGCCATAGAGTCTGTCACCCATTTGTTCTGATGTCGAGATGCCGGCATTGGACTGGGGTAGTAAGAACTCAGTAAAAATCTAGCAACACCAATTTTAAATCCAACCGATGTATTTGATAGTAAATTTGCGAGCTTTCGACACTCTGTCTTCATCAGGTAAGAACTCAGTAAGAATTTAGCAACACCAATTTTTAATCCAACCGATTTATTTGATAGTAAATCCGCGAGCTTTCAACACTCTGTGTTGAAAGCTCGCGGATTTACTATCAAATAAATCGGTTGGATTAAAAATTGGTGTTGCTAAATTCTTACTGAGTTCTTGCCACCCCAATCCAACGCCGGCATCTTTACTTCATCAGGCAAATGCAGTGTTCTGGTCTGCAATAGCACACATATCAACACAGACAGTCACAGATTGCTGATTAGAATGCGAATCCTTACATCTAACCTGCTATTCAAGTGTTAAAGTGGCTAACAACGTGTGTGAAGGGAATCCTGAGCATTGGTTAGAGAATTGTGTATTTTCTGCAGACAGCACAGTAAGTGAGTTTTTTTGCTAACCCAGGCAAGTTACGGGGGTTACAGATAGTGTGTCATGAAGCCAAGATCCCTATTAAGACCGTCCTCATGTGTGCGGAACTTGGCTATTAGTCTCTGCTCAGCGACTCTGCGCTGTCGTGTGTCACGAAGGCCCCCTTGAAGAACATTTACCCGCAAGTCGGAGGCCGAATGCCCATGACTGCTGAAGTGTTCGCCCACAGGAAGGGAACTGTTTTGCCTGGTGATTGTTGAGCGATTCTCATTCATCCGCTGTCGTAGTGTCTGCATGGTCTCCCCAATGTACCATGCTTCGGGACATCCTTTCTTGCAACGTATTATGTATACAACGTTGGCCGAGTTGCAAGAGTATGTACCGTGTACCTGGTGAATGGTATCCTCACGTTTGATGATGTTGTCCATGTCTATGATCTGGCATGTCTTGCAGAGGTTGCTGTGGCAGGGTTGTGTGGTATTGTGGTCACTGTTCTCCTGAAGGTTGGTTAGTTTGCTGCAAACAATGATCTGTTTGAGGTTGTGCGGTTGTCTGAAAGCAGGAAGTGGGGGGGTGTGGATGGCCCTAGCGAGATGTTCATCGTCATCAATGATATGTTGAAGACTCCGGAGAAGATGTCGTAGCTTCTCCACTCCGGGGAAGTACTGGACAACAAAGGGTACTCTGTCCACCGTGTCCCGTGTTCGTCTTCTGAGGAGTCAGTGCGGTTTATCGCTGTGGCTCGTCGGAACTGCTGATCGATGAGTCAAGCGCCATATCCTGTTCTCACGAGGGCATCCTTCAGCGTCCGGAGGTGTCTGTCACAATCCTCCTCATCTGAGCAAATTCTGTGTATACGGAGGGCTTGTCCATACGGAATGGCTTCTTTAACGTGTCTAGGGTGGAAGCTGGAGAAGTGGAGCATTGTGAGGTTGTCTGTCGGTTTGCGGTACAGTGAAGTGCTGAGGTGACCATCCTTGATGGAGATGCGTGTGTCCAAAAATGCAACTGATTCTGGAGAATAGTCTGTGGTGAGTCTGATGGTGGGATGGAACTTGTTGATATCATCATACAGTTGTTTCAATGATTGTTCACCATGAGTCCAAAGAAAAAAGATGTCATCAATGTATCTAGTATATAACCTTGGTTGAAGATCTCGTGTGGTGAAGAAGTCATGCACAGGTTCGAACAAGACTTCTTGTTCGAACATGGGAGACCATGCAGACACTACGACAGCGGATGAATGAGCATCGCTCAACAATCACCAGGCAAAACAGTTCCCTTCCTGTGGGCGAACACTTCAGCAGTCATGGGCATTCGGCCTCCGACCTATGGGTAAATGTTCTTCAAGGGGGCCTTCGTGACACACGACAGCGTAGAGTTGCTGAGCAGAGACTGATAGCCAAGTTCCGCACACATGAGGACGGTCTTAATAGGGATCTTGGCTTCATGACACACTATCTGTAACCCCCGTAACTTGCCTGGGTTAGCAAAAAACCTCACTTACTGTGCTGTCTGGAGAAAATACACAATTCTCTAACCAATGCTCAGGATTCCCTTCACACACATTGTTAGCCACTTTAACACTTGAATAGCAGGTTAAATGTAAGGATTCGCATTCTAATCAGCAATCTGTGACTCTGTGTTGATATGTGTGCTATTGCAGATCAGAACATTGCAGTTGCCTGACGAAGACAGGGTGTCGAAAGCTCGCAAATTTACTATCAAATAAATCAGTTGGATTTAAAATTGGTGTTGCTAGATTCTTACTGAGTTCTTACCTATTTGTTCTTCCAGTGTGTAGTATCTTGCATTTACAGACATTGAATTTCACCTTATGCCTTTTGCAATTGTTTCACTACATTCTCCAACACAACTTCTACCTATTTTCATCAGATATCACTTATGGACTCAGTTCACATATGTCAATTGGGAACAGCAGGCATTCCAGAGAAATGCGGCGATTGAGTGGGATCAATTCAGCACCTAATCCAAATAACCAAGGGCATAAATAACTGAGGAGGGGTTGGACCTGAATAAATGAGGAGAGGGTAGGGCCTATCAGAGAGATGCATGGTAACTTATGAATTGATGCTGAAAGTATGAGAAGGGTTTGCAATGAGAACATTGGGGGTAATTTTCCCATCCACAGGAATTGTAGTGGGTTTGAGAGAATGGGGGAAAGGGGGTATGGATCATGCAAAGGTCCATTGACCTCGGGGGATTTTTTTTTTTGTTTTGGGGCCAGCGTGATGGTAAAATCTGTCCTTTGTCTCTGTCTTCCCCAAGGAGAAAGATGATTCTCTCATTCTTGTTGAAGAGGAGGATTGAAAAATAAGCATTATGATAGAGGAAACACTGGAGGGATTGACATCCTTGAATGTGGATAAACCAACAGGGCCAGATGGATTGCATGCCAGGCTATTTATGGAAAGCACAGAGGAAAGAGTCAACACTCTTTAGGATCATTTTCCAAACCTCACTAGAAGCAAGAGAGGTACCAGGGAATTGGAGGTCTGTAAATATTTTATCATTATTTATAAAAAGTGCAAGGAATAGATCAGAAAATAGATCAGTCAAGTCTAACTTGGTGACAGAATTATTAGAATCAATTCTGAATGACAGGATAAACCACCACTCAGAAATACATTGATTGATCATGGTTAGTTAGCATGGTTTTGTTAAGAAGAGATAATGTCTTACCAACTTAATAGAATTTTTTGAGGATTAATGAGGATAGTGCAGTGGATGTTGTCTGTATTGCATCTTAGTAAAGGCATTTGACAAGGTCCTGCAAGACATTTTGGTAGGAGAAGTGAAATCCCATGGACAAAAGGAAAAGAGGAATTTGTATGCAAAATTGGTTCAGTGATAGGGAAGAAAGAGTTACGGATGTTTTGGCGAATGGTAAGTGATTTCCAGTGGTGTTCCAAGGGGCTTAGAGTTGGACCCTGGCTGTTTGGTGCATATATTAATACGTTGGACTTAAGTAAGGGAGGAAATTTACAGATAATGCAAACTTTAGCCGTGTAGTTGATAATGAAGGGGATAGCTATTGATTGCAGAATGATATCAATGGTTTGGTTGAGTGAGTGTTAAAGTGACAAATAGAATGTAATGTGAAAAGATGAGGACAGCAAACAAAGCAAATAATAACAGGAAGATTTGAGAAGGCTGAAAGGAATAAGGGGCCTTGAAGGTGGCGGGTTAAATGGACAAGGAGATCGAGAAAGCATATGGAATGCTTTTTCTTTATTGGGGGAGATATTGAATACAAAATTAGGGATGTAATGATGAAACTGTGTAAAACACTGGTTAGGCTAAAACTGGAGGTTTCTGTCACCACATTATAGGAAGAACATAATTGCTTTGGTGAGAGTGCAGAGGAGATTTACAAGAATATTGCCAAGGCTTCAAAATTGCAACCTTGAGGAAAGATTGAATAGGCTAGGGTTGTTTTCCTTAGAATAGAGGGAGCTGAGGGGTAATCTAACTGAGGTGTACAGACTTGTTTCTCCTAGCTGAGGGGTCAGTCACTAGGGAACTTAGATTTAAGGTGATTAATAGAAGGACTAGAGGGGTGGATTCCTGAGGCAGAGATGCTCAATTTACTCAAAAGGTACCTGGATCTGCACCTGAAATGCTGTAACCTACAAGGCTATGGACCAGGTGCTGGAAGTGGGATTAAAGTGAGTGTTGTTCCTTTTACTTTCTCTTTTTTTGGCCGGTACAGGCATGATGGGCAGAATAGTTTTTGTCTGTGCCATAACCATTCTATGGTTCTAACTGCAGACTGAACATAATTGATTCAAAGGAATCTGGCTGAAGGAACATTGTGTTAAATTTGCACATTTACCAGATGAAAAAAGCTAATCTTTGTGGCTGCCTTCATGTCAGTGGGAGAACTATGATCAGATCCAAAATTTGCATCAAATTTGACGCGAGATTTGACGCAAGGATGTCGCCTCTTCTGCAAAACAATGTCTGTGAATGGTAGAATCTAAGTGTACTTTCTTCACTGTAAGCCAATCAAAAAAGTTTGCAGAACTTGTGTAAGACAGGTGCTAAGAAAATAATTCCCAGTAGATGCTTACTGCCCAACACATCATGATCTTCTAGCAATGTTTAATAAGATAAGGATAGCTCACTTGATTGGTGATGCTGATTTATCAGTGGGTTTGGCCAGTTGGAAAAATGGGTGGAGGTTGGTCCTATTCCCATGTGATGTAAATTCCAATTTCCAGATGGAATAATCACTATTGGATTATCTTAACTCTTATTGGCAACTGGTACTTGTTTAAGGGCCTTCTGTGTTTACAGATTGGAATCTGCACTGACACTGCAATAGTGTCTGAAACTGTTAAAGATCTGTGCAAAGTCTGATTCCCGAGAAGTGTTCAGGGCAAATCCTGTGATCAGCAAATGAAGTTCAATCCCAATGTTTCATCAGAATTGTTAATTCATTTTCACAGCCGTCATCCATCATGCACTGAGTTCTTACCTTTATCCATTGGTGAGTTTGCCAGGCAGTGATCGGTGGCAGGGGTTGGTGGGGGGTGGGGGTGGAATGATGAGTGGGATAAGGAAAATAGGATGCCTGAGACTTACAAACAAAAGAAGCCACAATCCTTTCAGTTCCAGGAGTTTTTTTCTTATATTCATTCATGGGGCATGGGAATTGCATCATTTATTGCCCATCCCTAACTGCCCAAGGGCAACTGAAAATCAATCGCATTACTATGGCTCTGGATTCATATAGAGGCCAGACCAGGTGACGATGGTAGATTTCCTTCCCATTAATGAACGAGATAGGTTTTTCCAACAATTGACAATGGTTTCATGGTTATCAGTAGATTCTTAATATCAAATTTTTTTTATTGAATTCACGTAAGCCTGAAAAGGAAGAGGGAGAAAAATAAAAGCCATACCTGAGGATATGTGATCTTTTTGACTCCACTGAGAAAATGGAAGCATTTTAAATCAGAACCGGTTATGATCATGAGCAGAAGGAGTCAAATAAAATCAATATCACTGCTTGTTGATCGTGTAACCTATTGATTGGAATATTTTGCATATATCCAAGACTCAAGACTTGGCCACTATCTTTGTTTATAGAAGCTATGTTGGATCAGCTGTAAATGATTTTCCAGCCTGCAAGCCCTGAAGTCCCAGTGGTGTAGATTGAATATTCAAGCACATTTTTCTTCATTTACTGGGAAAGTTTTTCTTAAAACTTTCTTCCCTCCACTTCTCCTCTCCTGATCACTTCCTGGAATGACCACTACACAGGTAACAGGCACTTCCAATATCTTGATCCAACTGGATCTATGGACTTATGCTGTGTGAGTTGCTATAGAGTTTGATTATAGAAGTTGTCACAACTATATCTGATCTGACACCGTTCCAGCAACAACAATAAGGAGCAAAAAATTCCCAACTGATTCTTCCTGTTGGAGTGAGGTTGACTAAGCAACTCTAGCGTCTAACCCAAGGTAACATCATCTCTATTAACACATTTTTAATTAAAAGTTAAAAAATCAACATTGTTTCGATCAACAACAGTCCTCTCACTCACAACAATCCTGAAATACATTTTTACACACTCAAAAATAGACCCACACGCTTCAACACACTAACCCAGATAAGAAAATGTAAATACAAACTTGCACACATGCACACACATATTCTTACACACTAATTCCTGCATGCATAGACAAAAATGCAGATTCATAATGAAATCCACGAACTCACACAAATACTCGCACAAATGCATCTCACACGTAGCCTTACACAATAACTTAGCTGCATACTCACATCAATACAGACTCACACACTCTTACACACCACCTCGTATGAATCACAGAATCATAGAATTCTACAGAAGAAGGCCATTTGGCCCATCGAGTCTGCACTGACTACAATTCCACCTGGGCCCTATCCCCTTAACCCCATATATTTACCCTGCTAACCCCCCTGACACTAAGGGACAATCCAGCTAACCTATACATTTTTGAACTGTGGGAGAAACCAGAGCACCTGAAGGAAATCCATATAGACACAGGGAGAACATGCAAACTCCACACAGTCACCCCAGGCTCGAACTGAACCTAGGTCCTTGTTGCTGTGAGGCAACAGTGCTAACTATTGTGCCACTGTGTTGCCCCTAATGATTCTATGATGATTCTACATGCAAACTCACAATTACCAACTCACACATTCTTATGCATTAATTCCCATGCACCCACAGACAAATATAGGCTCACACACTAATTCACATGCACATTCACACATATACATTCTCATACACTTTTACACACTAATCCACATGTAAGTTCACATAAGTACAGACTCCTTGAACAGGACTCGCTGTTCACGCCACATACTGCTGCAGTGAATTCGGAAAATTTGGGAGCCAGCCAAATCTCCGTATACTGCAGCAGACTGGGAAAGCCCCGACGGCACGAATGGTGGTAAGATTCCCAGTCGTACACTCTTGCACACACATTCACATGCACACACGGATACAGACTAACACACTCTCCCACACTAACTCACATGCATACTCACAAACATCGACTCACAATGTTACTCCATAACATTCTCATCTTCCAACTTTACATAAAAGTAACTCAGACACGAGGAATTATAAATGAAACATAAAAATATGAACAGGAGAATCCGAAAGCACTAGTGCCCTGACAATGCTGATTTAGTATATGAACTGTATTAATATGTCCCGGCTAGACGCACAGAAACAACATGACAAATGTGTCCCAGGAATGCAAACAACCCGCTATATGGAATATCCAACTCAACATTACTTTAAATAATCAATGTCTGATTAATCTTTGGTTCCCCACTATCCACAACCTCCCCCACCCCCACCACGAAACGCAGGAAAGCTTACTTCTCTCTAAAAAGCACAAACCTGTTCTTGCTAAAGAGCAAGAAACAAAGCAACTTCCCCACTCACAAAACAAAAAGGAAAGTCTCGTATCAAAGACGCATTGAGGAGAAAGGGGTCCCTCATTCATTCATCTCAACGCCAGGGAACAAACGCTTTCTATTGGATTTCACTACAAGGTCAAAGTTCACTCCTTTTTCCCATTGAAAAAGAATGTGAATTTGATGATGGTTTTTTTTTCATTCTTTCTCTGTCTGTCCCTCTCCAACCCCAGACCCCCACCCCCCTCCCCAACTTTCTTTCTCTTTTATTAGCCTGACCACTAAAGGAACAAAACACACACCAGGCAATGGGTTTCCTATTAAAGTTGAACAACTAGATAGACGATCGCAGGAAGACCTGGTGTCAGCCCGCTGCAGAACGATGGACAAATAGCTAGTGTAACATCAGCCCCTTTCCACTTGGCCTGAAGTCCTAACAATAATATATCACTCATCTGCAGACAGTGAGAGAGTTCTTCAAAGGCTAATCCTGCTCAGGCACGGACTCTCATATAAAGCCAGAAATTTAGGCTGCATTTTGGCTGAAGGTAGGGGTGGGTCCCTCCTACACAGTGATACTATAACTCACTTTGGGGAGTATAATCACTTGTTTCCTGGCCCAGTCCTTCCCTAGTGTCTATTCTGAATCATCACATGCCACTCACCTCTCTCCAGCTCCTAATCTCCCACCCTCTCTTGTTTGCTCTTCCCTCTTGGGTGGCGCAGTGACACAATGGTTAGTTGGCACTGCGAGGCAGCAATGCCAGGGACCCGGGTTCAGTTCCAGCCTCGGGTCACTGTCTGTGTGGAGCTTGTACATGCTCCCCGTGTCTCCCCCGGGTGCTCCGGTTTCCTCCCACAGGTTAGGTTGATCGGCTGTACCAAACTAACTCTGGTGTCAGGGGGACGAGCAGGGTAAATATAAGGGGTTATAGGAATAACACCTGGTTGGAATTGTGGTCAGTACAGATTTGATGGGCCAAATGGTCTTCTTCTATACTGTAGAGATTCTATGATTCCATATCCTCTTTCAACATAGATATTTAATGACAAGGTTTCTCACACATGAAATCGTCTCACGCATGATTGAGTGTCAATTATAGAATCCCTATTGTGCAGAATGAGACCATTCAGCCATTAATGCACCGACTCTCTAACAGTATCTTAGCCAGGCTCTCTCCACCACCCTATCACTGTAAACCCTGTGGCCGATCCCCCTAAACCTACATGTCTTGGTACATTAAGGGACAATTTAAGTATGGCCAATCCACCCAAACTGCACATCTTTTGACTATGGGACGCAACCAGAACACCCGGGGAGAATCCACACAGATACAGGGAAAATGTGCAAACTCTACACAAACAGTCACACAAACTCAGAAGCAAACCCAGGTCCTTGATACTGTGAGACAATAGTTAATATACCAATGTCTTAAAACGATTCAATTCATGTCGAAGCTACTGCAAGACTATTGATTCCCACCCACATCATCCTGTCAGAGGATGCTGCTGAGACTGAATGAGGTGTTTCTGAAGTTGTTGCAGATTGAGGCAGAATCAGTGACTGTGTCAGGTCAATGCTGCCCTTATCCATACTCAATTCAAAGGGTCTAGCAGCAGTACACCTATCTATTCTTTTGCACAGAGAACAGGACAGGGAGAAGAAACTAGTTCATCATAATCATTTCGTTCTTTCATCAGAAATAAATCTTTGGCCAGAAGAGTAATTGGCACCTGCAGAACTACATCACAAAAAAGGGTCAGCATCTTCAATGCAACAAAGTCTTCACAATGGGTTAAAACAGGAAAGGTTCAACTAAAAATCAACACATTTACATGTTATTTACAGGCCACATAATCCAAAAGTCCATGTTGGTGTTTATATTTCACAGGAACCTCCTTCCACCTCTCCAACTCCAACAAAGCCTTCTCTTCCTTTCCCCTCCTCCCCCCATGTATTTACCTACATTCCATTAAGCAGCATTCACCTGGACAATTCTGAGTGTTACTGAGTTCCACATTCAAAGCACTTTATGCATTGATTTCTCCCAAATTTTTTATTGGACTTAGTCACAAGTATCTTCTAGTTATGCTTCCTAGTTCTGGTGGAGGAACAGAGAGATCTTGGAGTTCATATCCACAGATCTCTGAAGGTTGCCACTCAAGTGGATAGAGCCGTGAAAAAGACTGATAGTGTGTTAGCATTTATTAACAGGGGGTTTGAGTTTAAGAGCCATATGGTGCAACTATACAGCACCTTGGTGAGACCACATTGGGAATATTGTGTACTGTTCTGATTACCTCACTATAAGAAGGATGTGGAAGCATTGGTGAGACTGCAGAGGAGATTTACCAAGATGCTGCCTGATTTGGAGGGTAGGTCTTATGGGCAAAGTTGAGAGAATTGGGGCTTTGCTCTTTAGAGCGGAGGAGGATGAGAGGCGACTTAATAGAAGTTTATAAGATGATCAGGGGGATAGATAGAGTGGATGTTTAGAGACTATTTCCTCAGATGGATGTAACTGTTATTAGGGGGCATAACTATAAGGTTCACGATGGGAGATATAGGAAGGACATCTGAGGTAGATTCTTTACTTACAGAGTGGTTGGGCAGTCGATGGACTGCCTGCTGTGATAGGGGAGTCAGACACTTTAGGAACTTTCAAGCAGTTACTGGTTAGGCACATGGAGCACACCAGAATGATAGGGAATGGGTAGCTTGATCTTGGGTTCAGAAATAGCTTGGTGCAACATTGAGGACTGAAGGGCTTGTACTGTGCTTTACTGTTCCATGTTCTATGTTCTACGGTCTGCTCAGTAAGTGGAAACACCAGCCTAATGAGATTTTCCAGCCACGCTTGCCCCAAAAGCAGAAAATCCCACCCGAGGTCAATGGATCTTTGCATGGTGTGCCCCCCGCTACCACCTGCTACAATTCCCATAGCAGGTGGGATGGGAACATTCTGTCTCCCCTATCAACTCTTATCAAGTTTCACTTTCCTAAACTAATGAGCACAGCCTGTTTAATCTTTCTTCAGACGTATATCTTCTCAATTCTGGTACTATTCTTGTTGATCTCTTTTGCACCTTTTCTTTGCCCACATGTACTTTTCATAATAGGGAGACCAGGAGGGTTTACAGTTCTCCAATTATGATCCAAATAAGATTCTATAAAAATTTAATGTGATTTCTCCATTTTTTAATGTTGTCACACTAGAAATGACCCCCAGCTCTTAGTTAGCTTCTTAGGTGAGCTTATTAACCTGCTTCTCTACTTTTAGTGTTTTTTCCCTCAGTTCCTCCATGTCATTCAGACACTTTAGGGCTAATATGTTGCCTGCTTCAAAACAGTCCATTCTCCAGAGACAGATAGCTCCAACATACTCTACCCACACAGCCCATGTGGGCTGCTTCACTAATGTCAGTGGACAAATTGCACATATCTCACAGATAACATTCATAGGGTTACAGTGAAGGGTATAGGTAAGATTGTGAGAAATCGCAGAGTTATAACAAAGGATATGTGGTGTAGGGAGTGCCACAGTGAGAAGGTGCAGGTAAGATTGTGGGGAATGTCAGTGTGTATTATAGAGAAGAATATGTGGTGTATCAGACCATGTTACCGTGAGGCTGTGCATAAGATTGTGAGGCATGTCAGTGTGCATTATAGTGAAGGATGTGTGGTATATGAGACAGTGTTACAGTCAGGAATGTGTGGATGATTGTGAGATATGTCAGTGTGCATTATAGTGATGGATGTGTGGTTTATCAGCGACTGTTACAGCGAGAGGTGGGATGGTTGGGGGGGGGGGGGAGGGTGCGAGGGGGCAGGGTATTAAACATTCCAATCACTATAATGTGACTGAGAGTCCCTGCCTAAAATGTTCCCCATCTCCCCTCCCCACAGATTCCTGTTATCTTATCCCTGAGGTATGGTTTTGTTGTAAATCATGAGGAAAGCAATTGTATCTGCACTACTCAAGTCTGTCAGCAGCCTATAATTAATCACTTCTCTAGTTATAGGAAGCAGTGTACAAACCCCATCAAGAAAATATCAATTTAGCAAAATGAGTCTTGCCAGCTCAGCTTGGCTGCTGGCTACTGAGGAGGGGGGTGGCGGACAGGGGTGGGGGAGTGCATGTCTTCACTTCACAATCCACCACCAAAGACCATCAAAGCTCCAATATTTAGACAATCTTTTCTATGCTAATACAAGATACATATCCTCTGATAAACTTAGAATTTAGCAAGTTAGGCAAAAGCACCACAAACACAACTGTTCCTCAAATTACTAGATATCACGATAAGCGTCAGTGTTCTCAAGTGCTGAGCTTTCAATAGAATGAGTGCCTATTTCATATCCCTAGATTCTTAGATTAAAGCCAAGAGGATCAGCACCAGAATATCCCCAGCACTGTGACCTGCACCCAATGTAGGCGGGGCTGTCTCTATGTTTTGACTGTACATTTCTCAGACACTCTATGACTTAACCACGTGTCTCACAGACACGACGTGACTTTGCATGTTTCAGATTCTATGATATAACTGCCCATATTATAGACTTTGTGACATATACAGTCCAGGTTGCATTGGCAGGTACCTTTCTTCTCTGCCCTACCCCCGCTCCCCGTATCAGCCAAAGTGTGACACAGAGTGGACTGCAATTGTGTGATGTCTGAATGTTTTTTTAAATACATTGAATTTTCGAGTGCACTTCTCCTAAGGAGTAACATTCTCCCAAGAGGCCATATGCTTCAAAGATTTAGGAGCAAAATTTCTTGAGGAACTGCTATCAATGGATGCATGAGAATTAATGTTTAATAATGTCCTTTCCCCATTTTAATTGGCTTTTACACTTCAAAAGCAACTCATTTGAGAGACATCCTGAGGATGCAAAAGGCACAAGGTTTTCTTTCCTTTTTTACCCCGGACTGAATTTTTAATGCTTTATCTGTAAAATACCTCATACATTCTGAATCATAACCTTTTATAACGCAGGAGAATCGCCTATGTCAGCACACTGAAAGAGCTATCCACTTAATCCCAATTACTTCATCTTTCATGTAACTTTTCAATCTTGGAGGTTACTGAGATTAAGATTTTAAAAGTTCTCTCCTTCCTGCCAGTACATTTTGGTGCCAGACTCAGAATAGAGGCTTTAGTGTGATAAAATATTACAAGATGCCTTACAATAGCATAGTGGCACAGTGGTTAGCACTGCTGCCTCACAGTGCCAGGGACCCAGGTTTGCTTTCCAGTGTTGGGTCACTGTCTGTATGGAGTTTGCACATTCTCCCTGTGTCTGTGGGTCTCTTCTGGGTGGTTTGGTTTCCTCCTGCAGTCCAAAAGACGTGCTGTTTTAAATACATTGGCCATGCTAAGTTCCCCCTTAGCGTACCCAAACAGGTGCTGAATGTGGCGACTAGGTGATTTTCATAGTAACTTCATTGCAGTGTTAATGTAAGCCTACTTGTGACACTAATAAATAAACTTAAAAAATGATCAAAGAAAATTTGACACCAAGCCACAATACTATAATCTCAATTGGTAAGAAGTAACTTCTGACTTGTAAAATCATTTAACATGCACTAAAAATAGGAAATTTGTAAACCTTTAGTCAAAAGAAATGTATTTATTCTCTACGCTCAATTCTCTAAATTCTATTTTCTCCCTGTCGAAGCAGAACTTCCCAGGTTTGTGAGTGTGTCACGAAATAATATTTTTCTATTGTGACTGCTTTAACACTCCATAATCTCAGTTTATCTGAGTACTGTCAGGGTAAGGGGCAAGGTGCTGGGAACATCAATGGTTCTAACAAGCACACGCAGGAGATGCTGTATTTGATATGCACTTGCCAATAAGAGACAAACAGGCAAGAAAGTAAGAGCAAGCAATCTCGACTGTGTAATAGGCCCACTGGGGTCTATCAGGACAGATTCTAAGGCTCAGCCAGTGCGATGGGTTTCCCATCTGAATCTGTGCACCATAAATCATGAAAAGGACAGTTTCTAACAGGTCAAATTAAGATAAAATGCCTTTAATTATCAAAGCAACAGCTACTTGTCCCATCACAAGCTGTATTTCATCCCTGAAGAGAGACCAAGCCCCAGACGAGATGTGCTTATTGTGTTGCCGTGACATCAGGCAGGCTTCAGCTGGTTTCCTTTCAAGAAATGGAGAGGAAGGTGGCTTCCTCTCAACTGCCATTCAACTATTTCAAGAAAAGGAAATTCTAAGCAGTGGGTGGGGGGAAGGGCACAAATCAAGAAGGAATGTTCTCTGACCTCCCTCCCCCCCACCCCCTCCACTCTTTCCTAACCCCTCCTCCCCCCACAACCTCAGCCCATAGCTTAAAGCCTGCTGATTAGGCCAATTATCATTACTTAATGACTTTTCAATACCACTCCATTCAAACAGAACAAAAAAATTTAGTGACACCACAAAGGACTCAGGGAACGACTGTGCGGACTCAGGTTTCCAGTACGGAACCCGACCTGAAACAGGAGCCCCGGCCTCAATAGGCATCATCCGAGGAGTGAGATATGTGAGAAAGTTGAGATAGCATAAACGTTGAGAGGAAAAGCCTTTTGTGTGTGGTATGTGGCCTTGAGTCTCAGTGCCCTTGGTGTGGTTTCTTTTTTGGCAGCCTTATGCTGAGCTGTGTGTGTGTATGTGTATGTGTGTGTGTTTTTTAATAAACTATTGATTAGGTTTGTTTGCTGGCTGGCTGGAGACTCATTAACAAACAGCTGAGAAGCTGCTTTTTCAGGATTTTAATCCCCCCCCCCTCAAATCTTTAGCCTCTGAAAAGGCTATTGGGCTGCCCTCCCGCTGCTACAGCTCAACCCTGGCACCTGGGTCACTGTTCAGCCAGGCCCAATGTCAGCACCTGTGATCCTCGCGCGCAGAAAACAATCTAACTCTCGCCTTGACTTCTGTGGGTTGAGTGTTGAGTGGTTGCATAAAGAACAAGTCACAGCAACTGGAATCATTAGCCTGCACTGTAACTGTTCCTGTAACTGGGGACAGACAAGGACAGGTTTTGTCTGCTCATTAAGGAGTGAACCAGCTGGACAAGTCGCATAATATTTGCTATTTGTCGGGCGGGGTGGTTGGCAAAGGGGCGACACCTCAGCCTGCCCTCAGAATTCAGGGGATTTTCTATTTTGTTTTATTCGCAATCATCACCAGCACCACTTCTCACCACCTCCCCCCCACACAGTCCTGAAGGATCCTATTGTGAGTAGTTCCAGGGACACATATCCACCTTTATGACATATCCCCTTTACAAGCCCACTCCAATCCTCGCTCAACATCTGCACGCATAAATGGTGGCATAGTGATTAGCACTGCCGCCTCTCAGCATCAGGGACCTGAGATCAATTCCTGGCTTGGGTCACTGTGTGGAATCTGCACATTCTCTCCATGTCCGCGTGGGTTTCCTCCGGATGCTCCGGTTTCCTCACATGCTGGTTGGGTGCTGAATTCACCCCCAGTGTACTCGAATAGGCACCGGAGTGTGGCAATAAGGGGATTTTCACAGTAACTTCATTGCAGTGTTAATTTAAGCCTGCTTGTGACACTAATAAATAAACATAAAGTCTGGCTGAATCACTTTTGGACCTTGTTCACACAACTGCCACTAGCCACTCCCACCCATCCTCATGCCCTTCCCCTCACTGCCCTACCTTTAACCTGACTCCCCTGCCCCTCTGCTCAGAGCACTGAGACCAGTTATTACACACCCTTTGGTGGTGATTAAAACCTAACTCAACTATGGACTGAATGACTCAGGCCGTGCAGAATGATGCACTTAGCCATTGAATTGGTGGGAGAACAGGAATTGTGCTTCTAACATACTGGCAGGGCATGAGGGATCATGGAGATCATAGAATACCTATAGGACAGTGGGAGGCCTTTCAGCCCATTGAGCCTGCATTGACAATAATCCGACCCACACTCAATGCCCGTAATCCCATGTATTTACCCTGCCTTGACATTAAGGAACAACTTAGCATGGTCAATCAACCTAACCTGCACATCTTTGGAGTATTTTAAAGTTTTAACATTTATTTTTTAGTGTCACTAGTAGATTAACATTAACAGCGCAATGAAGTTACTGTGAAAATCCCTAGTAGCCACACTCAGGTTTCTGTTTGGGTACACCAAGGGAGAATTTATCATAGCCAATATACCTAACCAGCACATCTTTCAGACTATGGGAGGAAACCCATGCAGACACTGGGAGAGCGTGCAGGCTCTGCGCAATCACCCAAGGCCGGAATTGAATCTGGGTCCCTGGTGTTATGAGGCAGCAGTGCTAACCACTCACGGTGCCACCGTGCTGCCCAATCTATTCTCAACGCGCCACAATCGTGCACTCATAAACCTGCAGCAGATATATTTCTGTGGCTGACTCCAGAACAATCCAATGCACTAATGGCTTACCTCACAATCAGTCTTTGTGCTCACCATTCCTGTGAATCATGACATGCATCTTACACCAAGCTCTGTGCATCTTGTGATTCTCTGGAGTCCCCCGAGTGCCATTAGTTTTACAGAAGCAGTGCTTTTGTTTGTTAGTACACACGGGATTATGTGGGCTGGCTTGTCAATATAATATTCCTATGTTAAATTTGAATATAAACAAAAGAGAACAGAAAGCATGTCCCCCTTCTGCCTCAGCCCAGTGGAAGCCAGGGCTACAGAGTAGGCAGTGCTTTCCCTCAAACGGAATCACTCATAATTATTTTTCCAAAGCTGCGCTGTCATTTCCTTCAACTCGATGAGCCATGGCGGATGCACAAACCGATGAAGGAAAAATAAAAAGTTTGAGAACTGCAGGGCAGCCAGTCCCCACTTCACTGAAATCCGCGTTCAGTGTGCAAAGGCTGAGCTGTATCTGTATTGAAAGCAGCTCAAGGATAGGATCTGGCTGAGCACAGGACACGTACAGACAAATCTCCTTCTAACACTTCCAAAATAAGTTAAGCACTGCAATCAAGTTAAATGCACAGATATCATCTGAATGGGTAGCAAGACAGCGTCTAAAGAGGCAAGGAGAAATAAGGAAATAATCTGCATTTGAAATATAGAAAAAAGGATTCATTATGACTACGCCTGATCATCCAACTCAATAGCCAATTCCTGCATCAACCACAATCCTATCTAGACTTTATTCCCATAACCACATATATTTACCTTTCTACTTCCTTAACACTAGGGTCAATTTAACATGGTCAATCCACCTAACCTGTGTATCTTTGGACTGTGAAAGAAACTGGAGCATCTAGAGGAAACCCATGCAGACACAGGGAGAATGTGCAATCACCACACTGACAGTGATCCAAGCCCGGAATTGAACTTGAGGCAGTGAAGCAGCAGTGCTGACCACTGACCACCATATTGCCCGCATTGACTCATTGAGGTATTTCAGTATAGTACTGCTTAACACAGGAAAATGTGGCAGCCAATTTGTGCACAGCATTATCCCACAAGCAGCAATGGATAAATCACTTGAGATAACTTGCATCAGCAAAACAGGCTGAGTGTTAAAGTGTAGCCAGTTACTGAGAAGGGATGGAACAAGTGAGTTGTTCTCCTTGAATTGTGTCCTTGGGTCTCTTACATCCACTTGAGAAAGCAAATTGAATCTCAGTTTAATATCTCACCCTAAAGACAATGGCAGCAATCTTCCTAGCTCACCACACCAGCCGATACCACTACATAATATACTGAGAGATCGGAGCGCCTGTGCAATGACACCTCCACAGCTCAGCAACCAGCTTCACAGGCACCAACCCTCTCTCCTGCCCTCACCTACCCCGCAACCTTATTGGTGAGAATCACATGGCGACTCCTGTTTTGGACAAAGTGCTGTAAATTCACATTACTCACCTTGCTGACAAAATGGGAGAAGAAACCTACTGTTCTCTTGCCCGTTCGACAATTAGAATCTTCTCAAAAGTCTTTTAGGGACATTTCATTTGAGCCAGTGTAGTATTGTCCCAGTCAAAACGGATAGCTCCTAGGTTCAATTCCTGACCAATGCTGAATTAATTAGTTTTGTGCTTGACTCTGGATGTCATTCCATTCATTAAAATTGTGAGTTTTGAATAAGGTCTGAATTGAATTCAGTGTAACTAATTTCCCACATTGTGGAATATCCTGCTGACAATCATTCCTCTGGGCTCACATACAAGAAGAACAAAACTTGGATTTTGCTTCCAAATAAAACAGGCAATTCCAACTCAAACAGAAGAAGTGATCAGTGCTTGCAGGTGGAAATGTCCATCTGTTGCTGCCGTCAGTTCCTCTTTGTCATCAGTGTTTTGTGTGTCCATGGAGTCACCTGTTGTGTGTTCTAATGTGGGTTGTGGAACCTGATTACAGGCCTGCATAGCTTTCCATAGCACGGACAAGGAAGAGCTGTTTGATTTTTGTTGCAACTGCCCAGACTTTCTCACTTGCCTTTTGGCCTTTGCTGTGTGCATTCTTTGCCAATTGAAGAAAACAACGTCACTATTTGAGACTGCTCCCCAGGAGTTCCTTACAGTGAATTTTTCTCCCTGGTCTGTGATGAAGATTTCATGAGATTCGCCTCCCAGAGGCTTTTGAATCTTGATCAACCTCACAAACAGTGTCCGTGTTTAAGCCTCGAATAGGATCTGATCATCTTCCATGCACATCACACATCCACTCCACCTGAACAAGGCTCTAATGATGAGTACTGTAATTGCAGGCATTTCTACTCTTTGAAGTATCTCAGTATTAGACACTTTGTCTTCACAACGGCTCTCACCAACTTTTACAGATACACCACAGAAAGCATTCTTTCCGGTCATATCAGGGCTCCTACTCTGCCTAAGAATGCAGGAAACTAAAGGGTCATGAATAAAGCCCAATCCATCTCGCAAACCAGCCTCCCATCCATTGACTCATTCTACACTTCTCTTGGAAAAGCAGCCAACATAATTCAGGACCCCACACACCCTGGACATTCTCTATTCGCCTTTCTTCTGTCAGGAGAAAGATACAAAAGTCTGAGCTCACATCTCAACTGATCCAAGAACAGCTTGTTCCCTGCTGCCAACAAACTTTTGAATGGACTTACCTCACACTAAGTTGGTCTTTCCGTACACCCTAGCTATGACTATAATACTAATTCTGCACTCTCTCTTTTACTTCTACATGTATGGTATGCTTTGTCTGTAGAGCGCACAAGAAACAATATTTTTCATTGTATATCAACATGTGTGATAATAATAAATCAAATCAAATCCCATTTGATGTCCACAATGTTCCAAATGCATCTTATGAGGAACCTGCCTAACTACATATGTTTGGAGTGGGTAGTTCATGCCTCACAGGATAAGTAATGTTGCAGCTTTGTACATAGCTACTTTTGTCATAAGTTTGATACTCCATTTCTTCCAAAGTCTCTCACAATAAGCAGGCAAATTCTGAACTTGCTGTGACAATTCTGTTGGCCACCTCACCACCAATGCAGATTCCTGGTGACTGTGCTTCCAATTTAGCTGAAGTTTACTAGATTCTTCAGGATTGTAACTTGATAGTTATAGTTGGTGAGGTCCAGTCAGAATTTAGTGGTGGTTAGTGGAATATTTCCATTTGCCTTAAGCGATGGTTAGCCCATCGATGTCAGCTGCTCCTGGGCACATTGGTAGAATGGTTAGCACTGCTGTCTCAAAGCATGAGGGACCTGAGTTCAATTCCCAGCTTGGGTCAACTGACTATGCTAAATTCTCCTTCAGTGTAACCCAAACAGGCGCCAGAGTACGGCAACTAGGGGATTTTCACAGTAAAACTTCATTGCAGTGTTCGTGTAGGCCTTCTTGTGACTAATGAATAAATCTTTAAAAAATGATTCATGATCCTTTGACAACCATGTTCACAATGTAATATGAGGACACAGTCAACAACAAGCAGCAATTCCCATATCATCATCTGTGGTACCACAGCTAATGATTTCAATTGTCTCCAGTTGAAGGATTGTTACCCATCCTGAATTAGGTGTGTATTCCATCAGTATTTCCATCAAATGTCCCAGAATTAAGGCAGCAAAGAATCTATTGAAGAGCACTGGGACGTGACACACCCCTACTTGATACTCCTGTTACCTCAGGGGTCAGTGTACTCACCACAGTGGGCAATTCTGGACATGAAACTGATCTGTCAGATTTCCAGCTCTATTGAGGCATGCAAGTTTGGCTCAGACTTTCCACGAGCTTTCTCTACTTACTCTGTCAAAGATTTTTATCTGGCCACAAAGGCACCCACCACTCCACTACCAACTAAATCCCTGCCCACAACTGACCAACAGTCACCACCACTCTCCCACCCTGCCAACATATTCTCAATTGGCCAACACACCTCCTCCCCCATCCCAACCAACTGGCCAAGATCCAGTCCCCGACTGGCTGGTATCTCCCTCACAACTGGCTGATATCATTTTATGTTGCTCTGCGAGACAATGATAAAGTCAATCTGATACCAGTGTTTAGATCTTGGGTATATCATGGGTATACTTTGCTTTCTGTTTAAAAATGGTGTTGGTGATTGATGTTACCAGCAGTTGCAAAGACTCAGGAGAAGAATGTCATTGCTGCTGTATTTCTCCACACCTTGATTCCTGGGAAACCATCCCAAGTTTGATAAGTCAGCTCTTGCATTGAAGTCCTTATTACAATGAGCTTGTTCTGCTGTGGAGAATTTGCAAAAGCTCTGGGAAATTCTTCAATGAATTAATCCTTGCTATTCTCAGGACTGGCCACTGTTGCACTGTAAGCAACTGGTGGCTGTCAAATACTTGTTTTTCACAAGAGATAGAGTCATGAGTTAATTGTTAAGGGAGAGTGTCCAAACTTTCTAAGATGCCATCCATGCTTGATAGAAAAGTCTCACTCTTTGACTCACCTATCCAAAAGAATGCAAACCTGCTGATAGCCCTGACAGCTGCACTGGTCCTCTAGGCAGCTTCTGCTTAAATTAGCAATGTTGAATTGTATTAGCTCTCTGCTAACTAGAGAAGTTCTGTGCTTGGGTTGGGAGCTGTTGTCTTTCTCAAATAGAACTTGCCCATTCAAAGAAGTTCAAGTTCCCATTTTCTCTTCTTTTTGTCTCACCTGTGCAGGTGGAGTCCGAAGGAACTGCATATTCTTTTTCTCAGGATATGATAGGATGTGTATGAAGGAGTCGGTAAGGTTTGCACACATACAATACCTGTGTGTGAAACACCAGTGGGATTTGGCCAAAGCCACCTTCTTGGTCTTGAACATCTGGTGGCTTGACATGTCAAAACGACTGGAGATGCAGTTGACAGGAGTAGATGATCTGCAGCACCTTCTGTGCATGTACCAATGAACTTTACAGCTGTATATACAGCTGTACATTCAATCCCAGGAAAGGAAAACCATCTTCCTTTGCTACGTCCATTGAGGCAGCTTGTTCTTTTGCATGCACTTGGAGATTGGAGTTCTCCCTCACAATGTGGGCACACGCTCACATGCTACCCCCACCTGGTTTGATTCTATGAACCAATGCAGTTGGTATGTGTGGCCACTGCTTTCCACAAGCAGCTATGTGAGGTTACAAAGTGGGAGCTGAGGGAGAGTCGAGGGTTCGGCGCAGTTATCCATCCAGTTTATGAAATAGGTCGCAGTTGAATCCGGCAGAAGGGGTTACTTCTGACAAGCCCACACAACCTGAAGGCTATCTGAATGAGGCAAGCAGGCAAGATTACAAATATCTTGAACATAATGCCAGTGTGGTCGTTAAAAAAAAATGTCAGCTCTTCTTTTTCTTTGAAGTGCAAGTTTTACATTTATTGAATTTAATCATTTTCTGGATCAAGGCTTTTAGTTTCACCCATTTCTCCCATACACCACAGTATAAGAACAATGGCTCCTTACACATTAGGAGGGACATTTGCCAGTGACATTTCAGGTCTGACTTGGCAACAAGCTCGGAAGTTTTAGAACCAGAAAAAAAGGCAAAATGCCACTTGACCTATTGAATGAGAACCTTCAGCCAGGCAGAGAGGTGAAAGCCTGAATAGGTTCTACCATAACCCCATTCCAAAAGGACAGTCCTCAATGTTAGAACTCTTTTACCACACATTGCTGACACAGGATAATGGGCACTAACTTTACTGCTTTTCACTGTCTGAAATGCTTGAGATATTCGAATAGAATTGGAGATTATATAAATGCTGGGGTCATTGTTTTAACTGCAATTCCTGAATTTGCTGCAGTCACATTGGATAGCTGGCAGATTTGATGGATTGTTCCCTGTTGGTCAAATAAGGCCCCAATTGCATCAGCAGGTTACCTCCCTCCTGTGGCCTCTTACAGCAAGACAAAATAATCAATTGCAGATGAATGCAGAGTAGTTAGGTGCTCAGTGGCTCTCATCCCAATATAGACTGAAACTGAATATTTTAAATGAACCCACTAATCATAGCTCAGCCTGCTCCTGTCCTCAATCAACGCCTACACACAGACACACACTTCTATCAGCAATCATCGTATCGTAACTCTCCTTATCCCAAGATGTGGTGTCCCCTCTACTTCACTCAGTGATATCATCTAATGTAGGGAATTGCACTATGAACTGTGCAGACTTACACTGAATAGCGCATTTAAACAATGAGCAAGAGGAGTTTCCAGTTTTATTTTTGAAGTGCAATTTATCACCTCGCAATGGGTTACAAAGTAGAGTCACAGAGGACCAACCGGGAGTCTCAGCGGAGGAATAATGCCAAAGAGCAGGAAGCAAAAGAGAGTGGACTCAGAGCAGATTTGTTGAGTTATCACTTGCATTATATTTTATTCATCTTCTTGAGTCTCATTAAAACATATGTATACATTAGGCATGAGTACAGGCGAATGCACCTACAGTACATAGTACAGATTTTCCTTTCTCTTCCTGTTTCCAAAACTAAGTCCTGTTGCATTGAACGAGACAAAACACTCAACAAAAAACAAACCGTGGGAACTGCTCCAGTCGGTCGACTGGGACCAAAAGCAGCATTGTGTGAGATAGTCAAAGAAAATCTTCAAATTTCAAAATGGCAAGAACAGGATTTGTCAAACCACACAGAAAGACGTTATTAGCTCATATTGTTACATGGGCAACTATATTTAATCTGCAGCTGGAGCAGAATGGGTGACCTTCCACCCTGCCCCAATATCTTAAAGGACCTTTGTGTTAATCTACGATCATGGGTCTGTATGGGACAGGGCCCACAGCAATCTTTCAATATACAGGCTGTTCCCCGCTCACCCAATTTTATTTTTACCCCCACTCTCGAGAATATCCAAAATTGGCCACATTTATAAAAGAAACAAATCAGTCATATCCTAATTCTCACACAGTAATTCAAACCCAGATGGAACAAGTGTTTTGTTTTTCTTATTTTCTTATTTTCTTATCTTTGACCTTTGAGTGAGAAGCTAGCCCGCTCAGAGGAGCTAAAGATTTTTCTCTGATGGTGGCATGGCTCTGCAGTAGATCAGCCAATGTCCTTTCACCTCTTTCTTCACTGTTTAAATCTCTGCCCACAATGGCAGCCATTAAGCGCCCTACATTATGAGGCAGATGAGGGCAATGGTGGCATTAAGACATTGATGGACACAAATCTGTGGAACGGTGAGTGCTCGATGCTTAAATCGAAGTATAAATAGTGACGCTTCTAAAGTAAGCTTAGACTTCATGGTTAGCGAGAGCTGGAGCATGAACACGTAGCAATGTGAATTTATACGGTGGGACATTTCATAGAATCCCCACAGCGCAGAAAAAAAGCAATTCAGCCCACCGAGCCTGCACCAACAACATTCCCTACAAGCCCTATCCCATTAACCCCACCTATTTACCCTGCTAATTCCACTGACACTAAAAGTAGATTTAGCGCAGCCAATTAATTTAACCCACACATCTTTGGTCTGCGGAAGGAAACTGGAGAAAACCCACGCAGACACGGGGAGAATGTACAAATTCCACATAGTCAGTCACCAAGGCTGGAACTGAACACTGCGCTGTGGGCAGCAGTGTTAACTACTATGCCACCGTTAAAGTGTAGCATTGTGAAGTTATGTTATGATGGGACATTTGAAAATAATTTACTGGGGGAAGAGATTAAATTGAGCAAAGGATGGGCTAACTGAGAATTTTATTGAAATACAAACAAGATGGATTTAGGAGGCTCTATAGGAGGGAAATGAAGTTTCAAGCCTAAACTATATGGTGACTGAATGACAGCTGATGGGTGATCAGTGGGGAGGTGGAAATGATCACAAGTCCACAGCAGGGGAAATGGAGGTCACATGCAGTTGAGGAAGATTGCTAAATTGAGAAGAGGTGAGGTGGTCGAGGGATTTGGAAATGAGATAAAGCAAGTCTTGTTGAAAGAAATATATCGAAGAACGTCCAGATTTTTACTCTCACAAAGCAAGTTAATTAATAAGTGTCTGCCAGGGGATGACAGATGGGAATGCAGGTTTATAACTGATTATGCAATACTTTACCGTGGGAACAAGAGCACATTACCAGAACATTTCCAAGTACCAGTACAGCACTCATAAAGGCAGTGAACTGTCCTGTCACCATCAAACTTGTTGGACAACTTTACCACTGCGCTCTGGGCAAAATCTGAATGTAACATCATGTAAGGCAGTTTACAGTTCAAATAAAGCTACAGACAGGGACATCCGGTGACATGGGCAATTCAAATTGCTGTGAGGTGGGACAGTTATAATGCGTTTAACCTTCAGGAATTGGGCCACACTAAAAGGTGCCAAATGTGGGATCAACTTCATTCAACAGAGTGAGTAACGGTGTGAGGAAGCTGTGCTTCAAGCAGATTGCATGACAAGCAACACATAACACTTGGCAGAAGTCACCATTTGCGTTGTGATAAGCTGTACTGGCTTTGCTACCGTTATATGCAACAAAACCACAATAGTAAGGAAGGCAGGCAATGAAAATAGGAACTCAGGCAGTGAAAATGTGGACTGAAGCTCCTTCATGCTGAACAGACTCCACAAGCTGCAATTGGCACAGTGCATAATACTCCAGTTACCACTTTCAAAGATCCAAACTTGAAAAAAAAGGCTTTTCTAAAAGAAAAGTCAGTGAAACACAGGTCCAAATATTTGCAATGGGCTCTGGTTTCAATTTCATAATAATTGCTGTTTAACTTTTTAACAGACTAATGTGACTCCGCGCTAGTGTAAGTTATTTGGAAGTGGACAGTGAATGTGAGCTCCATACAACAATCTGATACTTGCTCCTGTGCATTGCTTATAAGTAGGGTGGCATGGTGCCGCAATGGTTAGCACTGCTGCCTCTCAGCACCAGAAACCAGGAATCGATTCCTGGCTTAGGTCACTGTCTGTGTGAAGTCTGCACATTCTCCTTGTGTCTGCTTGGGTTCTCTCCAAGTTCTCCAGTTTCCTCCCACAGTCTGAAAGACGTGCGGTTTGGCGGATTGGCCATACTAAATTCTCCCTTGGCGTACCCAAACAGGAGCCGGACTAGGGGATTTTCACAGTAACTTCATTGCAGTGTTAATGTAAGCCTCCTTGTGACACTCGGAAATAAACTTAAACCTAATCTTGTAAACAGAGTGGGGAGATTTCCTCTGTTCTCAATTTCCAGTGAAGTCAGAAAGGCATTCCACAAAACCACATCCATTCATTGGCCTGAAATGGCAATAATAAATCTCTCTCGGTTCTCTCTGTTAATAATATATAACGGAGAGAAGAATTCTTCCCGGATTTGAGTTTTTCCTCATTGATTTTTGAACAGATACTCAGAACCCTACAGATTTTGCTTGGAAGTACAGTGGTTAGCTGGCTCTTTCTTACTAACACTGGGACTCTGGATCACTTCATCAAAACGGTGACTAAACTACCATTTATTTTGCCCATATAGCACAATAAAGGAAACATTCCACACATGGTTTATTTATTGCCTGTCTGGTCAGCATTCCCTAATGACAGAGGTTTAAAGCAGGTAAAGTCCTCAGCGGAAAGTCACCTCCAATATAAAGGCCCATTGCAAAATGCTTCAAAACACAGTGTGAGGATCATAGGACATTCCTGAGAACAACGAGACCAAAACATTGTGTAAAGCCAGAGCTGCGCTTCTTGGCATTTTAAATAAACACCCTCTCCAACTGGCTCTTGGGAACATTTAGTCTGTTCAGTGTTTCAGCAATGATAAATTCGCTCACTTAAGACCAAGTGTGCAAAGCCATTTAGACAACAGTAGGTTTAAGTATGAGAGGCTTCACCCATTTTGAAACAGAAGGTGGAAATAGAGGCAACATTTGGTTTGGGATTTTTAGAGTTTATCGGACCAAAACCCCCCTATCCCTCCCCCCGGGTTTACTCTCAAATTTCAAAGATGGCAACATTGTTCCGAGAAGGTTCAAGAAATGAATTCAAAATGTGCATTTCAAATTGTTGGAATAGGTATGGAAATTATGGAAAATCAGGGGAGAATATAAACTACCAGAAATTGAGAAATTTACTCAATGAAATCTGAATGGGTTTTGTGATCGGAACGCCAAAAATGTTTTGATGTCAGATAGAAATGAGTAGGATGATAGTGAATCTGTGCAGTTTTTTTTAACCACAGAGGATTGTAGAGATTGTATTGTTAAGTCTGAGACAGACAGATTTTTAATCAGTAAGGAATCGAGGGTTCTGGGGATAAGGTGAGAAAGTGGAGTTAAGGATTAGCAGACCAGTCATTATCTCATTGAATAGCAGAGCAGATTTGATGGACTGAATGGCCCACTTCTGCTCCTACGTGGTGATCCCATTGTATCATTCGCATTGCTCTGTCCATATGAACCAACCATCAGTTGGTTAATACTTTCATGAATTTCAAAATATTAAACTGCTTTCTAAAACTTGTTGATTAACACTCGATTATTAATGATACAGCTTCCGAAGAGGGCACACGTAAGCAGCAAACATAAAGCACCTGGAGCACTCTTTATATAATTCCTCACCTCTTTTCTGTGAAGCTCAGCTTATTCAGAATAAGCAGGAATTGGACCTGGGTTTGCGTGGCCCAGTCCACCCATTGAGTCAAGTTCCCATCATAATTTCAAAACGCTCAGATAATCCACCTGGTAGATTCCTTGCTGCTGTTTTTGCTTGCAAACGCACGACTGACTGTGGACAGATTTACTTTGGGAGATTACAATTAACACACAAGGGCTGAATTCGATGGTAAATTCCCTTTCACAATGATGCACCAACAAGAAGTGGACAAACCGTAAACAGAATAAAGCCCTTGGCTTCACACTTTGAAAGGGGGCTTCAGAAAAAAAAAATATTGTCCCCATAAAACAAGTCAGACTCATGGCCCTGCGCACACGACTACATACACCACTGTCAGATTATAGCATCATGCCCATTATTGCCATGTTGTTTTATCATATCAATTGGTTCTCGTACTTGTGTCTCTTTTAAGATGTAAAAAGTGACATAGGGGAAGACATTGACTGTTTTCCTGTCAGACAAGTCCTTCTGAATTATGATTTACCCATCTTTTTCCTGCAATATTTTTAATTGCTCTGAGGAGAGGGGTAGAGCATGAACAAGCACCACCCTATTCTGCAATTCTCAGGAGTATTCAGCCAGGATTTAATGCGTTTTTTGAATGATAGATTGCTGGACATGGAGAAGGCTCTACAACGACAAAGCCACAACGAGGCGTAGCTAGGCTTTATCTATTCCTGCTCACTACAGTCAGTGAAAAAGACCATTCAGTAATCAGTGTGGAAATTGAATAGCTGGAGGGATGGATAAGAGGGACACGTTCCCTCAATTTGTTTCTGGCATGGATTATGGCCCCTTCCTTACTCTCAATGCGGCAATCGCTTTAATGATCCTCCAATTCTTTATGTGTGCCGGAACATAGGCCACAAATCAGCCACGATCTCATTAAGTAACAATGGTGCTAAATGGACTACTCCTGTTCCTAGCTCCATATATCTGTCTTTGCCCCGTGTCCTTAATATGAAGTGATGGTCCCTGGGTGAAGGGATTAGGTGAACGCGACACTGCAAGGGACATAGAAAAATGAATCCACCTTGGGGTAAATCCCACCCTTGTTGTTCATTCTTGCTCTGCCTTGTAAACTTTGTATTGATCTCCTCATCATAGGCCCTGCATGTCTTGCTGCCTCCACAGAGGCAGTTTAAACATTTCCAAATGAAAGAAACATGGCTTAACAAAAAAAAACACTGCCATTCATTGGTTACGGGAAATGGGTGAAATTTCATGTGTTTTTTTTTAAATGCATTTGTGTTTTGTTGTTAGAAAAATTCAAATACTATCAGCTCTGGTTGATCCAAGACTACTCTAGTTATACGTAGCTTGGTGAATTAGATTGGTTCAAACCACTAGTCCATTCTTTTCTTTAGTCCCGGAATTATGGAGTGGGAATCAGAGGCATCATTACACTTGAGTTTTCATTTACCCACGTTTACTTCTGTGTCTCGCAGCGTGGAGCCAGTAGTGCCTGAAGTTCGCAACAAATAATCACATCGGCAAAGAAAAGCATCCAAGCATCCAGCCACAATCCCACCCCTTAGCCTGCTCTTCTCCCATTCCCCCACCTGACATAGGTTGAGGTGACAACCCAACTCGAGCCAGTTTTGATTGACAAATATAACACATAACAAACTTTGGATTCCTGGTAAAAAGGTCTGAAAAAAATTATTGCCCACAGTGCAGTGGGATTGTCGCCTGGGAGGCCAGGTGTCCGGACAGTGCAGGAAGTTGCGGGGGTAGAAATAAGATATAAGTGCATGGAATCCAGTGAGGAGAGCATTGTACAATTCCAATAACAAACAGTCTGTTCAACTCAGTTTAGGTTCAGTCTCTGTAGCTTTAGTTTTCTGTTTTGTTGAGTAATCCAACAGGCCTGGTGTTGGGCAAGCCACTGTCGCAAACGCCGGGCTCGGAATTAACCCTTTCCAGGCCACCAGCCAGCGTCGCAGGTACTGAGGCAAAGTGCCAGCAAGAGGGCCCAGATCCTTTCGTGACTATGACCTGTTATTTGTTTTGACGTTCTGTCTGTCAGTCTGTCGCACTGTAGCAGCCGAGAGGAAGAAAACAACAACAAAAAGAAAAATAAATCAAAAGAAAGTTCATCTCTGTTCAGGTCAAAGCAGCCACGAATGTCCCAAATCGATTAGAGATGTCCGAATGCAAAGATCTCCAAGTCTGCATGGGGCTCCGGCCTTTGGAGTCAGTAAGATCGTCTGTGCAGTGAACTGACAGGCACTGCAAATGGTTGCCAGTCTGGACTGATGAGGCCTTGTTCTGGGAAAGCTCGTGGGCTGGAAAGGGTTAATAAACAGAATAAGTTTTAGTTTTCTGGATTAAGGATCATTTTCGCTTTCTCTCTTTCTTTTTCAAAAAAAAAACAATCTGATTTTTCTTATTGAGTGCAAGTAAATTCTCGATCCCACAGCAGCCCCTGTATTTCTTTTTATTCAATTGTGGGACATGGGTGTCGCTGGCTAGGCCAGCACTTATTGCCCCATCTCTAGTTACCCTTGAACTGAGTGGCTTGCTAGACCATTTCAGAGGGCATCTGAGAGTCAACCACATTGCTGTGGCTCTGGAGTCACGTGTAGGCCAGACCAGGGAAGGACGGCAGATTTTCTTCCCTAAAAGACATCAGTGAACCAGATGGGTTTTGTCCACAATTGTCGTCAGTAGGTTTTTAATTCCAGGTATTGTTATTGAATTCAAATGGTGGGTTCGAACCCGGATCCCCAGAACACTAGCTGAGTTTCTGAATTAATAATCAAGCGATAATACCACTAAGCCATCACGTTCCCTCTGTATAACCTGCCATCGACAACCTCACCTGTTTACATGAACTGTGCTGCTCAAGTCTGGCAAGAGTTGAACAACAGAATGAAGGACTTTCAATGCAGTAACTCCCTCCAACCCAGAATATCATAGAATCATAGAAACTCTACAGTGCAGACGGAAGCCATTCGGCCCATCAAATCTGTACCAGCAACGATCAACCCAGGCCCTATCCCCATAACCGAATATATTTACCCTGCTAATTACCGTGATAATAATGAAAAATTTATCACAGCCAAACCACCTAACCTGCATATCTTTAAACTGTGGGAAGAACACCCAGAGGAAACTTATACAGACATGGGGAGAACATGCAAACTCCACACTGACAGTGCCCAAGTCGGGAAACAAACCCATGTCCCTGGTGCTGTGAGGCAGCTGTGCTAACCACTGTCTTGCTCCTTATGCAGGTTGGAAAATTACAATTTGAGGAAGGGATGATCAGCGTCAGTTGTGAATAACTTAGGTGGAGAAATGGATTTACTCAAAATGAAAGGCCCGTCAAATATATCCATTGGTGACCAAGTAAATCAGGTTCAATTAAATGTGAAACAGTTCCCTTTAATGTGTTTCTGTGAAGAGACTTACATTCTCTCCTCCATTCCTAAATTTGTAACATTTCTACTGAAAACAATGGGTTGACATTCTGGAGTTGTCACCCTGAAGGTGGTTTCCAAAAAAACAATGTTCGCATCTCTACCCAACTGGATCCTTTCCTCTTGAACTCTAAAACACTTGGGCAATGCAGAGCCAACCTCACCTGCACGTGGGGAGAGATACCACCCACAGCAGATATAGGGCATGAAAAACCTCTTAGAATTCTCTTCAGCATAAAGGTCAGATATTAACACTTACTATTTTTCCTCACAAGAGACTGATCCTCCTGACATGAAGAAGCCAGTTACCTTTTGTTTGAAAAAAAGGGTTGGCTTCAGCCAAATGTTTTAAATGATGACATCAAAGGACTTGCCCTCTTAACGGCTTTTATCTTGCCTCCGTAATTGGGCAAGTCCATTTTTCTCTCTCCATTTTCCATTTCACGCCATACCGTACAAATGCTCAAACTGACAAAAGACTCCATGGGGGTGAAATGCTTCAAGGGTGGTAACAGAGAATGGTTTTTACACCATCCGACCGTCTTCGAAGAGTGAGACTGTTGACTCGCTACAACCCAAAATGAATTTCACCTCTGACGTATCTATTTCACTGAAGTTTGACCCTCAAGACAGAGCAAGCACACCATCTAGTTACAATGCTCTGATTCTGTCACCTATTGGAGTAGAGAGTCATTACATTATCATCTTAACATCTGTAAAAGGTCACATCCTGCAGGTAGTTTTTTTTTTGCTTTACAATTTTAATCTGCTATGCTTCTTCTGAAGGTTATAGAGAATGGATTTGACTCAGTCCAATTATCCACATGCAAACGGTGTATAACTTTAATCCCAGACTTTTGCTGAATCACTGAATATCAGCTACTGCAGGAACGATGGGCTGCAGTCGGTTGCAACCACTCCCGGAGAGTAAGAATCTCCCAAGAGTTCCCAGTCCTGCTCAGGTGCGCCTGTCAGCCAAAGACAGAATTGAGTTTTGCGGTACGTCTCATGATCAACTTAACGTTCACATGGTGAAAAATTACACTTGAACAAAGTAGGCAAAGCCTCCCATTGTAAAGATGAGTGTCCTGCATCATTCACTGCTTATCCATAGAATCATATAGTGCAGAAGGAGGCCATTTGGCCCATTAAGTCTGTATTGACCACAATCCCACTCAGATCCCATCTCCATAACCCCATATCTTTCCGTTAGCTAGTCCCCCTGACAATAAGGGACAATTTAGCATGGCCAATCCACCTAACCCATACATCTTTGGAGAGTGGGAGGTAACCACAGCATCCGAAGGAAATCCACGCAGACACAGGGAGAATGTGTAAACTCCACAGTGACCCAAGCTGGGAATTAAATGCCTGGCACTGTGAGGCAGCAGTGCTAACTACTGTGCTACCGTTTTGTCTCTAGACATTACGCTGGCTAACTGGATTATTAGCCCAGTGACAGTAGCACTATGCCACCGCCTCCCCACTTTATTAGCAATAAAGTAAAATGCAGTCCCACAAATGAAATCAATAAGGCTGACCACTGCCTTCATTTGGGAGCTACTGAATTAGTCCCTGTGAGACAAGTGCACAGGGACTAATTCAGTGATGTCCCAAATGAAGGCAATGGTCAGCCAAAAGATCCTTGCAAAGTTTTTTTACCTGGAAATCAAAATTAACAGGAATTATACTCTCATCTATTTAAGGTCAGAACAAATGAGATACCACCTCCTTCAGTCAACCACAAGTCACCTTTGCAATCATTTTGAACCAACTGAAAACAAAGCAAGCCTTCTGCTCAAGAGTATAGTTCCCTTCCTCACCTCGGGCACCACTTTGTGCAGAGGCACAGACAGCATGGTGGCACAGTGATTAGCACTGCTGCCTCACGATGCCAGAGACCGGGGTTCAATTCCCAGCTTGAGTGACTGTTTATGCAAAGTCTGCACATTCTCCCCGTGTCCTCATGGGTTTCTTCTGCGTGTTCCAGTTTCTTCCCACAGTCCGAAAAATGCCAGGTTAGATGCAATGGCCGTGCAAAGTGCTCTCTCAGTATACCCGAACAGGTGCCGGAGTTTGGCAACTAGGGGATTTTCACAGTAAATTCATTGCAGGGTTAATGTAAGCCTACTTGTGACACTAATAATTAAATGAAACTAAGAGGCTTCAGAAGGGAAGGGAGGAGGGTTCCACAATTAATATCCAGGAGATTCAAAGCAAGGCATAAAATATTCAAAACAGCTTTTAGGCTTTACAATTAGCACCATAAAACACGTGAGATTAAGAGTTACACTGACGACGACCCAGTTCAGTTCAGACCCAGCTGCTCTCCTAACAGCTGGTTGCCATCGATCTGAGAAGGTTGTGTGTAACAAGGGCAGTGTCTAGTGCAAGGAGTGCCATCTCCCATTAATTCCTGAGCCGAGATCATTTCCTCACAGCAGAAGGTTAAGTGTCAGAACATTGTGGGACTACGAGAATGTCCATTATACTATAGCACCAATGATTCTGCAATCCCACATTTCCAGTGTCAAACATCAGTTGCATTCACACAGTGTGTGGCTCGAAGTACCATGGTTTCATAGTTACAATATTGTAGCTCTATCACGGGCTGCCCCCATCCCTCCAACCCACTGCGAGAATAGGGTTTCAGTTACTCCACTGGAGCATTCTAATGATGGAATCCTTTTTTTCAATTTCTACTTTTGAAAGAGAGCATACTTTAAAATTCGGTAAATATAGAAATGTATCAAAATAACAACATACAGTACACCACTGCAAACACTAGGACAATGGGACTCCTGATAAAGGCATGAGAGACAAATGCAAGCTCAGCCATACACAATGCTAATTCTCCTGATTGTCTTGGGAGTTTCCAGGAGTTCACCATTAGTCTCCCAGACACTGCCAAGAGCAAACGAGGATGAAGATTGTCGGGGTAAGAAGAATATCATGGATATTCATCTGATCAGTTAAAAAGAGTGTTGCTGCTTTCCAGTTGGCATAGGAAGGCAGTGCGCTGCATGAGCGCGCATGTCAGGTACTTGAAGGCAGCAGGTCATGTGATGAAATCTCTTGGAACACGTCCACTTAGAGTTGGCAACGCGACCTTCATCTACAATCCTCGGCTGACTTGCTGCTCCCGTGGATCTTTCAGCCTCTACTCACAAGCTACCCAACTACAAACAGGGGCTTCAGTGCTATTCACTATCCTTGATCTTGTTAGTAGGTGGCAAGATCACTCCACCTTCTGTTCGTAAGTGAGAGGACTTTCTAAAATAGAACTATAAAGATATGGGTCTGGCGGTTTTGCTCTATCCTGTGAGTACTGGGGAACAGGGGGTTTGGGAATAAGTTCCTGACCTTCACTTACCAATTGCATCCAGTGCCTCGACAGAGATTCCACGAATGAATGAGAAACCATCAAGTTAATAGGGTCCTGTTACCCAAACTGATGACAGTTCCACAAAGTGCATGTATCTCTGAGTTCCACTGTGTGGCATCTCAGTTGCCAGACCAGCCTGATGCACAATTAAATGACAACTCAACATTCAGTTCTACTGAAATCAGCACAACACATCCTGGTTAGAAATACGCACCGTGCTTTTTTTTCGCGCGCTCGCGCGCCGATGTCATGCTGAACACCTCGAACAGCTTTACGTTTTTTTTCAGCCCATGCGCACGCCAACTGCCCAGCTACAGACTACAAGTAACACGTTTGCTTTATCGCAACATTGTGTCAGCTGTCCTCGTGGAGAACGGCATCTAAAAAAAATAAAGAGGGCAGTCAGACGTGTCATCAGAGCTATACTCCTCCTAGTCATTCTCCCAAGCACTCCCACAAGCGCATTCTGTTACAAGAACAGTGGCCATTCAATTGTGAGCCAGCACAGCCTTTAAGAGCTACAACATAAATATATCAAATCTCTTTTCCAACCATTCTGTCCCTTCATCTCCATAAATTGCAACATCTTCTGAGATGAGGTCCCAAAATCCATCCAAAACTGCACCCAAGTAGCTGCTTGTCATGTGTGCCTCTGAACAGTAATTGTTTGCAAACTATTCACTGCCAGGAGGCACCACGGCCAAATATAATCTTAATTTCACCAAACATCCACACAAATGCATCTTCCAGAAGGCTGTCACTGAATAACAATTGGATTACTTGTTGACTTCTCCCTTAGTTCAGGGATCCTGGGGTGAGTTGTAGCATCTCAACTCACCCACACAGATTCTATTTGTCAAATGACCTTCTGCAGTAGCATAACAATTCCCTGATTCTGACCAACTCAACACAGTCCAAGAATTGAACCAGGAAATATATCACGTTTATTAGATAAACTCACACCAGTGAAACCATTACTCCACCTTCTATGATCAATGGTGCAACAATTCATTTTTCCTGTTGTACAGGTGTTTTAGAAGGTTCTGTATAAATAACACAATATGCCACCATCCTTAAAATTTTCTTTTCTTATCCTCCTCTGTCTCAACTCCAAATTCCACAAAGTAGCTAAACTAAGGTCCATGTTTCCAGAACATTGATCTGTGGAAGCTGTCACACTCTCACCCCTAGTCTCCATGCCCCTACCACCCTCACCATGATCACCCTCATCTCAAGTACCCTCAGTCCTAGTACCTTCACACCTTTCACACAGAAACCACTCCCTTGGCCTGTAAACACTTATGATGGAAAAGTAATTTAGCTGAGAAAATGAAGCACTGGCATTAATAACAACACATCAGATTCTGCACCATATGATCTGCAGGGCAACTACAAGGACACCAGCAGATGTGCTGAATGTCTAGACAGGCAAGTGCAATGATATTCGTGGGGTATACGCTCCTGTCAATAATACTGTGCCACTCCCGAGAAAGACAAACAAGAACAATTTAAAACTGTTCTTAAAATGATCTGGAACAAAGAACAAAGGAAAAAAAAAGCTCAGGAACGGGGCCTTCAGCCTTCCAAGCCTATACTGATTGTGATTTCACAACTAAACTGAAAAAACTCTTCCGTCCTTACTCGGATCATTTTCATCTACCCGTCCAGATGCCTCTTGTTGCTAATGTGCCTGCTTCCACCGCCTCCTCTGGCAGCACACTCCAGATACCCACCACTCTCCGTATGAAAAAAGTCCCCCACACATCTCCCTTAAACTTCCCCCCTCTCACCTTGAACCTGTGCCTCCTTTGTAACTGTCACTTCAGTGCTGGGAAAAGGCTTCTGACTGTCCACCCTGCCTGTGCCTCTCATAATTTTGTAAACTCTATCCAACTTCTCTCTTTCGATTAGAAATTAAACAAGTTATACTCTAGCTCCATTCTAAAGGCACCTACTACTGTTTGACTGTGTATGGATGAACCTTAATGTGCACACACTGCAACCACTTTATTTGATCATTTGGTATATACACATTCATGGGGCTGCACAAAGACATGGATTGTACTTCATGTGCCGATATTGCACTGTGCACATGTATACGTATATGTATGCCTATACGTGTGGATGTGTGAACACAAATTTCCATCCACGCACATATCCATTGCAATGCCAGCATACTGTACACAGACAAGCTTCAGTAACAGACTAAGTGTTAATTTCATATAAAATTTCTATTAAAGTAAGAGGTTTCAAAGAGCAGGCAAAGAACACGATTGCTGTTTCTGGCAAAAGTAAGAAGCATAATGATGATGCATGATATTTTCCAAGGAGCTGGTTTTATTTCAATGCAAATTAAGATATAAAATTTATTAAAAGGTAGAACATAAAATATTCCACTGGCAATGAAGGACACTACTGAATGAGCAGTGAGCAGTGGTGCAAGAAGGGACAGAGAAACAAACGATGATGACAGAGCAGAGGACAAGTGCTGGGATTTCAGGCTGGAGGAGACCATTGAGGTCAGACAGATGTCATAGCGGAATTAAAAAGCGAAGAGCAGCATCTTAAAAGTCACTTCACCAAAGCACTTTTTAAACTAAAGTCTGAATTACCAGCAAAAGTGCAAATGTTTTCAATCAAACTTTCTTGTTTAATTCTTAATCAAAAGAGAGACCTGATAGAGGTCTACTAAATTATGAGAGGCATAGACAGAGTGGATAGTCAGAGATTCTTTTCCCAGGGTGGAACCATCAATTACAAGGGGGCACAGGTTCAAGGGCTCAAAATATTCCAAATTGTGCGGCTCTCTTGTGGCTCAGTGTGAATCCACAGTTGAGCATGTGGCTATTTACTGGCTCTCAGATCCAGCCCTGGCCTCACCTCCTTCTATCTCTGTAACTCTCCTCCAACTCTACAACCTCTACACTCCTGCAGCTCTAGCTCCTTCTGCATTCCAGATTTAATCACAGCACAATTAGAGAATCTACCCTGAGCTGCCTCTACCTGAAAAGCCTGGAATTCCCCTCGAAACCTCTTTGCCTGTCTTTCTTCCTTTAAGTTTATTTATCAGTGTCACAAATAGGCTTACATTAACACTGCAATGAAATTATTGTGGAGATCCCCAAGTCACCACATTCCAGGTACACTGAGGGAGAATTTAGCATTGCCAATGCACCCAATCTGCACATCTTTTGGACTGTGGGAGGAGATTGGAGTACCTGGAAAAAATCCATGCAGATATGAGGAGAATGTGCAGATTCCACATAGACAGTGACCCAAGCTGGGAATCGAACCCAAGTCCCTGGTGCTGTGAGGAGGCAGTGCTAACCACTGTGCCACCCATGTTCCATGTTTCTTAAAGCCAACCTCACTGGCTTTTAGTTTTCTGTCCTAATATCTCTTTTGTATTAAACTGGGAGGATAAGGATTCGGTGAGGAATCTTCAAATGTTTTTACTTTTTTTTACATTCGTCCATGGAATTTGGGTGTCATTGGCTAGGCCAGTGTTTGTTGTCTATCCCTGAGGGTTTATGAGAATCAGCAACAGTGCTGTGCTTCTGGTGACATATGTAGTTTAGACCAGGTAAAGATGGCAAATTTCCTTCCCCAAAGGACATTAATGAATCAGATTGATTTTAATGACAATCAACAATGGCTTCATGATTATCCAGATTCCAGATTTTTATTGAGTTCAAATTTCACCATCTGAAGATATTTCACATTGGATTTTCCAGGCTGACCAACACTCTCAAAGAAAATGAAAGGACATTCTTCATGAGTCTGTTAGAGAGAATAGTTCCTCAGAACATTTTTACTCTGGATTACTGGTCCAGCGACGATGCCACTACCTCACTGCCTCCCCATCGAAGGTGCTATATAAATGCAAGTTGCTGTCTAAGCCTCACCCACCAGTAGCCACTTGGTTAAAGCAATGGAAGGCAGCTGACGGGGAGAATTTGTAACTCCTGTCGGGGCTCGGGAAGGGGGGTGTGAAAGGAGCGCAGATAGAGAGAACGAATAGGGAAAAGATAAATTATTTCACACACAGACACACAAAAATAACTTTCAGCTTGCGCTAGATCAAACTGCGTAGGTATTCTGATTTCCCTTCAAGGAACTGGGAAAAGCGAGGGGGGGAGGGGGGGGGGAATCGCGAATAACAAAGAAAAGAAATAAATGGGTCTTTTAAAAGCTGGATGCACATTTTCCTGTGCAGCAAAAACAGTCAAGTGTGAAATCTAATTCCCATCCCCGCCCTACATAAAAATAATTAAATTGAGCAAGAGCAGAGCAACAATACATTATTCAATTTTATATTTCAATTCATTTCATTAGAATCTTCGCTTATCAGTTGGTTACAATCAGTGAAATTGAGCATGTACGATTTGGTCCCTTTGTTGGCCAGTCTCCAGGACTGCGTCTAAACTTAATACCTCGCGCTCTTCAATCTTTTATCAAAAAGAAAAACAAAGATGAGTTTACCTCCTTTTAAAATATGCTTTGACTGCTTTCATACTGTGTCAGTAAAAAGCAGCAAACTGCACTGAGTTTAACCACAAGCAGAGGAGCCGTTCCGACAGAAATAATAAGTAATGGCTTTACTTGAGGGAGACATGGTTTGTTTTACTGCGTGATACTGTGCTGTGTGGGGATTTTTTTCTCTCTCTCTCTCTGGCTCGTGGTCGTTTCGGTGCAAGGAAAGTGATTTGAAATTGCAATCTGCCGTGGGTCACTCCTGCGACTCGGATGTACATTGTGGTTAAGCACAACTGGGCGAATGCAAGTGACAGGGGCAGGGAGTTTGAATATTTGCCGTGGCCCTCCGGGCTTGTCCCTTTCACCTACTGGAGCAACTGCTGCACGACTGCCTGAGTTCCATCCACCCAACACAGCATGAGCCCTGTATGAAGACGACCACTCTCAATGGTTAGCCAAGCATGAGATCCTGATCTCTCCCTCTCTCTTTCCCCTTCTCAAGCAATCCAATCACTTTCCGAGCTATTGCCCTGAATGGCAACAAACTGGAAACGCACCATGTACTTAAACAATCAAGGAGTCAAGAATTGGGGGCCTTTCGTTCTCTCTGGGTTGAGTTTTTTTTTTCTTTCTCTCTCTTTCTCCCTTTAACAAATAAACTAGTCATTCCAGCTACATATTCCTAGCTGATTGGACACCGACAAGGCTACAGAAACTGGTCTTTCTACTTGGTTGCCTCTGAAAGGGGCTCTGCCCTCCCCTACCCTTCCTTTCCCATCTCAGGCAGGCTGAGGCTGAATGGGAAGATGTAACCCGGGGTCAATGGTGGCGGGAAGGGGAGAGAAAAAGTCCTTTCTCCACCACTACCCCCCCCCCCCCCCCCCCCTTCAAACCGCACAATACTCAAATCAGCAACTCGCTGGCAGGAATTTAGCTGTTTAAGAGACTCAGTGGCTATTTCTGCAAATGCAAACGCCACAAGACATTCCCCCCCCCCCCCCACTTTGTTTCCTAGGCATTATCAAGTTCTGTGAGCTTATAAGTATCACACAGTTCCTTCTTTGTGACCCCCATTTTAAAATTACAATTTGACTCCCAGTGCCTCAGTCCAACGCACAGTTACCAACTCTGGTTTGAAGGCATTCTAAAGGCAAAGAACTTTCATTCCTAACCGCTCCCGCCGACCGACCGACGGCAACACCTTGCTCCGATACGTTTTAGAAGCAATAAACTGAATTGTACGAATAAAATGAAAGGCCGGCTGGGACCAGGTCACTTATTACACAACTCACCGCCCCCGGCAACCTGAAGTTGGAATTGGAAGTGTTACGTTGATCCTTATCGTGGTCAGACCTCTCAAAGAAAGAGATTCTCCGAGTTCCACAAGCATTTCTGAGTTCCCACAGCCGCCAGGTGAGAGCAGCAAGCTAACATCCTGCGTGGTTCCCTGCAGAGTAAGTACACTGACCCAGCAGAATGGGGAGTGGAACAGGGACTTCACTCAGCACTGAAGTGACTTTGGTACAAAGTGGAAACGTTTACTAGGGCCCAGGATGCCCACTCAAAACAGGAGAAATAGAGTATGAGAGGGAGAGACAGGCAGGTAATGGATAATCTGACTGTCCTACTGTAACTGAAGCACCCAGTGTTATTTTTATGTGTTTGTTATTGTCACAAGTAGGCTTACATTAACTCTGCAGTGAAGTTCCTGTGAAAACCCCCTAATCACCACACTCCGGCACCTCTTTGGGTGCACTGAGAAAGAATTTAGCATGACCAATGTACCGAGCCAGCATTGTAGAAGGAAACCGGAGGAAACCCACACAGACACAAAAAGAACATGCAGATCCACACAGACAATGACCCACGCCAGGAATCAAACCGAGGTACTTGGTGATGTGAGACTTGGTAATGGTAATGCTACCCACTATTTCACTGTGTCACGGAGTGTGCAATGACCATCGAGACACTCCTGACCTTCACCTGCTTGATGACCTTAGCCAGGTGAGCAATGGGAGCAGTACAACTGTTCCTACTGGCACCAGGCGCTCCTCTTCCTGGTCACTATCCAAGGTTTACTCTGGAAAATATTTCTGGGTGGAAATTGGGTGAGAACAGGATTGAGACGGTTGTGACTCTCTGCCCATTCGTTCTGCCTACAATCAACACCTTCAGGAAATGGAGGAACAAGAAATAAATGTAATTCACACCTTGTTCCCACACACTTGCTGTCAAAGAGAGGATAGGTGGAAAGTGCTGCCTGTTAAGAATCTCTTCCATCATTTTATTGCACCAAAAAAGCCACATGTTATTCACTGCTGCAGATAAAAAAATACTTTACCAAGGAAGCCAACGCTCTTTGAGAGGTCACAATGAAGGAATCACCATCAGATTGTGTTGCCATAAGCCTTGGCAGGAATCAGTATCATACACTGCCATGGTAAAGTGATACAATGAAGGTGATTCCAGAAACATGTTTGATATGAACAAAACAACCCAAAAAACTTTTTACACCCGGTCACCAAATATCAAATGGGGAACAATATGCACAATTGATGGACATACAAGCAGCTCAAATGGAAGAAAACTTTGAAAAATCATTCTATCTACCAGCCTGTCAAACATAATGTACCAAAGCATTCAGAGATACTAACAATCAAATATGCAAATAGAGATGTAGATTTTAAACAGATTAACACTATTATTAAGATACCACTAATTGGAAAATCTAGGCAAGACAGATAGAGAGAAAGCACAGTGAGAAGGAAGAAAATAGACAAACAAAGAGAGGCAGGCACATTAAGCAGATTCAGAAAGATGGTAAGAGACAGACACAGAAAGGCAAACAAAAACAGCTATATATGTACCAACACACATAGGTGGGCATGGATAAATGGAAATCAGTACACAGACACAGTTAGACAAACAGACAGGTACATAGATTGACACAAATAGACAAATTTGCAAGTACAGGCAGTCAGATACAGGTAGTCAATCATGGATAGATGGACAGACATAAACAGGCGAAGGCAATGCACACTGAGGAATGGGCATAGATAGACAAACAAAGAAAGATAGATGTACAAAAAGAGACAGGCACAAATGGATGGACAGGAAGAGTCACAAATACAGATGGACACAGACATGGACAGATCTAAAATGACAAATGTGAAAATAAATGAAGATGGACTAAGGTACAATATAAACAGGACCACAAAAAAACAGATAAACAAAAACACAGGTACAAATAGATGGCTAATGTGGACAAAGAGTCAGATTCACATAAAAAACACAGACAGACAAATTCAGCAAGAAAGACACAGAACAATAGACACAGGCAGATGGACAGGCACACTGAAATATACACCCTATTATGCAATGTCTCATATTCAAAGTTTCATGGAGTTGGCAGTAACTGTACCAATCAAATTCAGTACTAAACATTGTATTCAGCAGTTCTTCATCACCAGTTTAAAAACAAAAACATAACTGCAATAGCATTCTGAAATTGTCAGTCGCAGATATTATAGATGCATAAGAATGAACAAAACAGATGATTGCACCGGGCACATTTCTTTAAATGAATATTAGATAGCGTGCAGCATTTCATCTGTTAAAATAAAAAGCTGTTCAGCAAATGATTGTGTTCAAATTCAAAAAGCTCCTCTTTTTCCACTCCAAATCTCTTCCAATTTCTCCTGAAAGTACTGACTCTCATCGAGATCTCTCTGCTCCTGAATCTCACTGAGATCTCTCTGCTACTCAGAGCAGTGCCTCACTGCGACCTGTCCTCTCTAAGAGATACTAATTCTCACTGTGCTGCCTCCTCTCCTGCAGGTATTCACTCACTGAAGTCTCACTGAAGTCCTACTTCTCCTGAAAACACTGAATCTCAGTGAGGCCTCCCCCCCACCCCTCTTCTTGAAAGGCACCAATTCTCACAATGGCCTTTCATCTCATGAACAAACTGACTTATTGAGGACCCTTTTCTCTAGAGTCTCACTGGCGACCTTACTATCTGGAAGATCCTTAGGCCATTCTCTATTGCTTTGTCCAAATGTTTCTCGTTTGAGTTCAATGAATGTTGTCAGGGAACTTGGACCATGAGGTCTCACAAAGCAATCATCCAGCAATTTCTGTAAATTGGAGTCCTCATTAATCCAAGAAACCCCTATCAACATTCCTCCTGAGGGTAGTTATCTCAGTGCAGGCCAGGGATGGCATCTAGGATCGTCATGGTTTGTAAGCTCAGTACCACACCAGATAGTAGTTATCTATTGTACCGTTTTGAAAAGCCAGAACTGGGTGGCATGGTAGTACAGTGGTTAGCACTGCTGCCCCACAGCGCCAGGGACCCAGGTTCGATTCCCGCATTGGGTCACTGTCTGTACAGAGTCTGCATGTTCTCCCCATGTCTGCATGGGTTTCCTCCAGTTTCCTCCCATAGTCCAAAGACGTGCTGGTTAGGTGCAATGGCCATACTAAATTCTCCCTCCGTGTACCCAAACAGCAGCTGGAATGTAGCAACTAGGGGATTTTCACAATAACTTTGTTGCAGTGTGAATGTAAGATACTTGTAATGAATAAATAAAACTTTGATTTTACTTTCTCTGCTGTACTCTTAATTCTCCTCGTTCTGTTTACAAGTTAATGTGACCTCCACCTCTGAATTCTTCCATACATCCAGTGATGTGCATGCAGTTCCAGCTAAGCATCAACATTAAGCTCATGAAGTACAAATAAGGTGTTAAAGCTCACACAGTACAGTGGACTGAGACTACCTCCTCCACAACGTCTTAATCTGAGCTCCAGACTGTGCCCAGAGTGCATCTGAACATTACATTTATGATGTAACAGTACCCATGTAAAGCAAAATCATGTACATTGATGTTCAGTAAATTTCATTGATTTCATAGAATCTCAACAGTGCAGAAAGAAGCCATTCAGTCCATTGTGCCTGTGCTAACAACAATCTATCCCTACACATTTACCCTGCTAATCCCCTGCCACTAAGGGTCAATTTAGCATTGCGAATCAACCTAACCCACATATGTTTGAACTGTGGGAGGAAATCGGAGCACCCAGAGGAAACCCACCCAAATTCAGAGAGAATGTATAAACGCCACACAGTGACCTGAGGCCAGAACTGAACCCGGGTCCCTGGTGCTGTAAGGCAGTTGTGTTAGTCACTGTGCCATTGTGCTATACAAAATACCATCACATTCTATATACATAGTCATATTCAGCAGGGCACACGTACATGACAGGACTGACAATGCTTATAAGACCGCTACATTTGTAATATGACTGATCACACCTGTAATAAGACTGACTGTATTCTTAATATGACTAACAAATGTCCATGATAGGACTGACAGTATTTGCAAAAGAACTTCTGTGTTCATAATACAACTAATGCCACTTATAATAGGACTGATTGTGTATGACTGACAACAAATGTTCATGGTAGGAATGGCAGTGTCTGTAAGGGGGCTGACTGTATCCATAACATGACCATAGTATCTGTGCCAAGCACTCAGAGGAAACCCATGCAAACATGGGGAGAATGTGCAGACTCCACACTGACAGCGACCCAACCGGGAATCGAACCCGGGTGCCTGGCGCTGTGAAGCGGCAATGCTAACCAATGTGCCATCATGCCTCTCCACCTATGGCCTTGAAGCTGGGATCTTTTTGCTCTGCACTCCCCAGAATTAATTCACCCATCATGAAACTTTTTAAAATCAATTTCAATCCCAATACATTGAACTGTTGAAATAATTGCAAGCAGCACCGGCCCGCCCCATCCAATTTCACCTTTCCAAGATGTCTGACCGCAGTGCAGAGAAAACAACAGGTGAAAACTCTTAGTTATTATATTTTCGAACAGGCGTTTAATTTTTAAAAAGCTAAGCATTCATTGGCTTCAAGATAATACCAAATAAAGCACTAATTTAATTGGGTTTGTAATAAGTGAGCTAATTATGGCAGGAGTAATTAACACCTTCACTGCAGTCTTCCTCAGCTAAATCTGAAACGAGATATCCAGCCTGAGAAATGCACTCCCCACGGAGGTGTCGTTATCAGCTCTGAGGCACCAATATAGCAGTGCTGTTGAGAATGACATTTAAAATCGCATTTCGTTCAACACACCTGTTTTAAAATTTGGAAAAAGAATCTATAAATGAGAAAAATCGAATATAAGGAGCTCGGCCAGCGGTGCCCTTTTGCAATAGTTTGCAGGTGATGCATAGTTGCATCATCAGTCTTACTCTATCAACCTTCCACACCAGCAAATTTGATCCTTGTTCCCCTGGTGGTGTGGAATTAGGATTATAAATATCAGAATAGGCTGGCCTGATGGCACAGGATATCAGTGCATGTAGGCATCATACTGACAGCCAGCATGGCATGAATCGCCCTCTAACCTCAAGATGTTCCTCACACTGGCAACTCACACCTTGGCCAAGCAAAAAGGAGAAAGACCTCAAGGTTTGACAGGGTTGGAGGGGGAAGGGAGGGGGGTGGCAGAGAGGGACTGTTAGAGGAGAAGAGGAGAGCTTGGCCGGGGGTAGGGGAGGCAGGGGGTGCGGAATAGAGGTTTGTAGGTGGAAGCTAAGAAGCAAGGTTAAGTCTCTTTAAAAAGCCTAATATAGGTGCTTGAATCCAAGTTCTTACAAAAGAAGCAGGGAGAGGTATGTGGAATTTATTTATGCAGTGAATTGTCCTGATTTGGCACACACCTCTTGACAGGTTGGTGAAGGCTGGTTCAATGGTTATTTTCAAATGGGAATTGAATAAATACTTAATAAAAGGTTCTGGAGAAAAAATGAAATTAATCAGTTAACTTTAGATGGCCTTTTTTCTACCTCTCAGATTTAATGCTCATATGGGTTCTGATTACAAGGGAAAATTATGAAAGTGATCCAAGTAAAAGTCTTTGCTAAAGTAAAAAATATAGTCGCCTGGTCGCACAGAACTTAGAATCACTGAAAAAGAAACAAGAAGTGTGTCTCTTTTTTACAGCAGTCAAATGATTAGGAAATGGGAAATAACAAGAAAAACCCCAAAAAAACTTTGTGCAAGTTATAGATTGAATTATTACTGAAGAGCACCAAAGCAGGAGGATATACAGCTGAATATATTTCTAGACAAAAAGAGATGAAGGGACATGGTTTAAAAAAACTGTGTAGTTGGCTTGATCTATAGGGCCTGTTGACTATTTCTCTGTTCAGAATAACTACTCCGTTCCATCCCTAACTCACCACCGACCATGTCAGATTGTGATGTGACGAACAGGAAAGCAAGTCACATTGGACTGGTGGGGGAGGGGAGGTGGGGGAAGAAGAGATTTCTGACTGGATACAGAATTCAATTAAAAGCAACAGAATTATTTTTGCAAAACAAATTTCATGCTAATTGCATGAGGCAGACCTTGCATTGTGCCATGTAAAGGCTGGGACACGAATGAGTTCTGAACCCTTATTAAACAATTGCAGATTTTGTTGATGGTGGTTACAATTTATCTTAATGTATTTTAAAGGGGGCAATGCCTTTACTAAGGCAACGGGCAAAGGAAATGTGTGTAAACGTGCAAGGCTGTTAATCTTTGCACCGTCTAATTGGAATGCCACAGTGTCCATCATAGTAATGTTGGAATTAAACTAAAGTATATTTTCTGACTGTGAAATCTTAGGGACATACATGGAGTTCTACACAAAAAAAAGACCGAGTTGTTTGAATTGGGATGGGTAAGTTTTAAGGCTGTGATTTAAGGTCCACATTTTTAGAGAGGGGCAGACGGAAAGAGCTGGTCCAAGAGCTAAAAGAATCAATTCATCAGTGCACCGCGTACATCCGACAGAAGGCAGATCCCACTGCAAATGTATTTGTTTATTTCAATAAACGCCATTCGTGACCCCACTCTCTTAGTAGTAAACAAGTGATGGAATTATTTGAAGTTTTTATGAGGCGCCTGCCACATCGATAGATCAGAATTGACAGAGTTTAATTACACGAGCTTTACATTTGTGTGTGTGTGTGCGTGTTTCAAAAATGACTGTTGGTATGAACCAAATTAATTAGGAAAAATCTAATCGGGAACCATACACACTAGCAGAAATGATCAGCAAAATCTGTATCAAGCCCGGAGTGGCTGCAAACAATTTCTGCAGATGAATAGTCCCTTATTGAAGAGAAAATCAAATATCCCCACAGACCATTACTTGGGATCTTCTTAACAGCAACCGTTCAATAGATGAAAAGGTCTTTAATATAAAGCTGAACACGCACTTATTCCCATCTCTATTTACTGATTACTATTATCTGGAGCGAGCTTTAAAGATTTCATTCTTATGTCGCTCAGGGAAACTTGTTTTTTTTCACCAGTGTAGTCCCTTCATGCTGCCGCTGTTCTGCTGTAGCTCTCTTCCCCAGTCTCAGCTCTTCGAGTTGCTGAGATTTTTGCTAAATCGCACTGCAGTTTGGACAGGTTTGTAATGACAGCAAATTAACAATTTGGAGCACAACTACTGAGGGATAGTAGGAGGATAGATCCATAAAATAGTAACCGGAGATTGAATGCAACTGAGTTCAGAGAAATGCAATTCCTGTTCACTGCAGTTCCCCAGATGGAAACAGGGCACTACGGCGGGGATAAAACCATTTCCCACTCCTGTATTCGCGCACCGAGCTGTCGCTGCATTAAAAATAGTTGAGTGGGTGGGTCAGTGTGTATGTGACAGTTTATTAAAAGAGATTGTGTGTAAATATACGTGTTTATATCTGAGTTTGTGGAAATGCATCGCACTGTCACACACATACGCACGTACACACATAAATGCATGCATGTAACATGCACGCACACATACATGCGCATGTATATATGTACACATGTATTCACACAAATGCATGCATACACACATGCACGCATACATTCACACGCATTCGTGCACATAAATGGACACACATGCACATGTATGCATTCATTTATGCATGCATTCATACATGCACACACATACACATACATGCACAAACACATGAGCACACACAAATACATACAGGGACACACGCATACACATATACACAGCCAACATCACAGAGAAATGTGAGAAGTGGCATTCTGATCAGAGTTACAAATTGCAAACCATCCCCTTAGAGATACGGAGCTGAATTCGTTTGGGACACACTCCCAACGTTTTGCATTTAAACCAGAATAAGTGAATGCCACTTCTAAATCAGCAATCTACAATGCCTTGGGTAAGAGAGAAGGTGGGTAACCTGATGGGATGCAAACCCCCGAGCCTTGAGTTTTCCTTTTCCATATAAAACCCGCAGCCCGACCTGCATCTCAAACACTGAGACGGCCAGAAGTTGGGGCCAGACAGCCGACTCCAGCCACATTCAAACAACAATTGCAGCATAAGGGAGCCGGGCGGCCAGAAAGAGTACTCAACTCGTTTACTCTATTCCTAATCGCCTGTCTATCCACACCCAGAAAGCAGGAATATATATATCAGTCTCCCTCTCAATAACCTGGGCAGCAGGATTAACACAAGAAGTGCACCCATCGCATTGCAAATACCATAAACACTCCTTAGGTTTTCCGCCGAGCGGATAGATGAAGTTCACTCAGGAAGACTCGCCACGGAACAACAAAGGCCCGGAAACGAAATCACTCCCAGGAAAATCCCCCAATTCAGTTACCAAAAAGGGGCAAAATGTTGAAATGCCATGCTCACCGCCAAAGTCCACAACCAATCTGATGATATCACTTTGCACTCTCTACATAAACTTGCGAGATTCAATAAACTAACCGTCGCGCGTTTTAATCAAGCATCTCGTGTTATTTAAAAGGGAAACCTAGTAGAGATTCCTGGGGGCGACTGCAGTGGGAAATTCGCCTGTCGTTAATGACCGAAGTTGATTTGAAACGGCTGAACTCGGTCTCGGTTTCTGGCAAGGGTTTTTGCGTTTTATGTTGAATGTGAAATTCCCTCTCTGCCCCCATTATTTAACCTGCACTTATTTCCTGGAATTTGTTAGCCCAAATGGGGCAAAATGAAAAAAAAAGCAATTATGGTTCAAGATAAAATCAGTGCTTCGTTGTAATACGATTAATTTCGTTGTGTTTCCTCTGATATTCCTCTGGCTTGTTTCCTAACGTGGAGATGCCAGCGTTGGACTCAGGTAAACATAGTTAAGGAGTCTCACAACACCAGGTTAAAGTCCAACAGGTTTATTTGATAGCAAAAGCCACTAGCTTTCGGAGCGCTGGCTGCTCTTTCGGAGTGTTGTGAGATTTCTTACATTGTTTCCTGACTTCAGTTTAAGTCCCACAGGTCAGTCAAGAGGTCCCTTCCCCAGACACTGTCCGGCACTGAGGCCGCTTAGGAGGTCTGTTGGCAGCATTGCAAGGGTTAACCCTCGGAGGACTCAGGGAATGTTTCAGCCCCTGAGTAACAAATGGGTTTCCCTTCACTCCATTGGCCCAGACAAAGCCAACCCCGGTGCGGGATCTCACACCTGGGCGATCACACAGTTAAAAAGAATTCGCACCTCACCCCGCTCGGCGCTCCCATAGCCTATCGCACACTGACAATATGCTCTGAATATCACACCCGGGCTATTGAGACTTGCTACACACAGCCGTCTACTCCTAATTTCATCAATTAGTATACCAGACCACACGAGGATATGCTCCAAAATGTAAAATAGATTGAATCAGGTGAAAGCTGACAACTTGCGGTTAACACTGAATATAACACATTATAGTGTTCAGTGAGTGTCATCTATCACACTATTGAATCGTACGCCGCCTGACAAACTGTGGCTATCACCCTTTGCAGACACACTACTGATGTGTGTTTTCAGTCTCAGTGAACTGCTGGGGAAACGACAATGCCAGAGTCATACAGTTAGTGCAGATCAACCCGGAGCCTATGCGAGGACAAGATCACAGCGGGTCGGACCTGCCCGTCCATTCACTCCTATTGTACCAAGTACAGAATCCAGACACAACACACCACTCCTAAGCTACACAAAGCAAGAATCCAGACAGAAACATTCCCCATCGTTACCTCCACCACCTCCCCCCGCCCCACACACACACACATCGCCAATTATTTCCAATTCTATCGCCAAGTATACAGAATGCTGTCTGTTCCACCCAGCCCCCGCCACCCTCCCTCCCACACAAATAATAATTCTGCCCCGCACTCGGATTAGCAAATGTCTCTCCGCGGTCTGCAGTGCTACACTGATATTCAACAGTGTCAGGGCATCCATAGGTTTGGACTATCCGACCACAAACAGGTGTGCGTGTGTGGGGAGGGGAGGAGGCGGGGGGGGGGGGAAGTTTGTGGTAAGCAACCCCATCAATAAAATGTAATCCCGCTTACAAAACGGCAACTTGCTGCTAAATGTCACCCCCTCGGGGGCCGCTCTTCTACGAATTTTGACAAGAGTTTGGTTAGTTGTGCCCCCCTCCCTCCTCACCCACCACCCCCGCCTCCCCCCGAGACTATCAACTGTGTCTGACTGCCGACTGGAGAGAGGGCCAGCACAGAACTCTCCATATCAAGTCGAATCCGTTGGGATGTTGATGAGAATGTCACATGGTATATTGTGCTATTGATTGCATTGTGTCCCCTGCTCTGCTTTCTGGCAATGTCAATGGAAAACATCCAGTGCCCTCTCTTATTTAAATAGAGAAAAAAAAACATGCACACACAAAGCTCTTCACCAGGTAAGACATCACTGAGACCAAGTTGACATCAACTAACGCACCCAACCCAGTTCCAGCTCACAGATCAACTTTTATTTCAATGGTTTAGCGACTAACTTTTCAATGATTTTTTAAATATATATTAAAATACTCGATTCGGGTGTGTGGGGAAGGACAGAAGGGCGTGTGGGTGAGGGAAGGAGAAAACACTTGACATTCTCCAAGAGCAAGACCGCACTCAAACTTTGTTAAAATCTTCTCGCTGATTCCCGGTGAGCCCTTTGTTATATTGTTCAGAAAGTATGATCTGTGAACTAAGAAAATATTCGAGTAAAGTTTTGACGGTTCAACTTGTCCGCGCTCGGGCGGCACCAAACATCTGGAATGGATAGGATAGGGGAACTGGGGAATATCAGGGTCGGTACGAATGTCTGAGTGTGAATGCGCTGCTGTGTGTGTCTGAGTGTAAATGTTGTGTCTGTGCGCCTGAGTATGAATGCTATGTCAAAGTACTGGAGTGTAAATGTTGCATCAGTGTTTTTGAGTGTAAACATTATATCTGTGCGTTTGAGTGTGAATATTGTGTGTGTGTGAATACTGTATCTTTATATTTGAGTGTAAATGTTGTGTCTGTGTATTTGAGTGCGAATACTGTGTGATTTGACTGTGAATGTGTGTGTGTTTGAGTGTGAATGCTGTGTGTGTATTTGAGTGTAAATGTTGTGTCTGTGTATTTCAGGGTGAATACTGTGTGTATTTGAGTGTGAGTGTTATGTGTGTGTTTGACTGTGAGTGCTGTTTGTGTGTATTTGAGTATAAATGTTGTGTGTTTGAATGTGAATGATATATCTGTGTATTTGAGTGTGAATCTTGTGTATGTATATTTGAATGTGAATGTTGTATCTATGTATGAGTGTGAAAGTTGTGTGTGTGTGTGAATGCTGTATTTGTGTGAGTGTAAATATTGTGTCTGTGTATTTGAGTGTGAATACTGTATGTGTATTTAAGTGTGAATATTATGTGTGTATCTGAGTGTGAATGATGAGTATATGTATTTGAATGTGAATGTTGTGTCTGTGCTGGAGTATGAATGTTATGTGTATGTTTGAATGTAAATGTTGTGTGTGTTTTTGAATGTGAGTGTTTTGTGTCTGCATATGTATGCGAATGTTGTGCATGCATCTGAGTGTGAATGTTGTGTGCATATTTGAGTGTGAATGCTGTTTGTGTGTATTTGAGTGAGTGTTATGTGTGCATGTTAGAGTGTGGATGTTGTATGTGTGTATTTGAGAGTAAATGCTTGCATGTGTGTATCTGACTGTGAGTTCGTATGTGTGAGTGTGAATGTTTCTGAGTGGATATGTGTATGAATACTGGTGTGAATATGTGTAAGCATGTGTGTGAGTTTATGCATCTGAATGCACTGTCATTGTAGTGTTTGAAGATGGATGAATAGGTTCGTGTCTGAAGTAATAGCTGTGTCTGATAGTGTACCGTGTGTCTGTGATAATGCGGCTGAGTATGTTTATATGAATGTGCATATGTAACTGTTGTGATTGTGTGTTATCTGAATGTGTGTGTGCATATGTATGTCCAAGTGTGCATCAATGTCGATGTAAGGGGTTAAGAGTGTGTCAGAGTGTGTGTGTGTTAAACCGAGGAAACACAGAAACAAAGTAGTTCGTCAATAGTGAGCGTTCCAGGTCACTAAGTCCACATGATGAAGGTTTATTTCAAATGCATTCCTCAGCCAAACTAAGGAGGCAGTTGGAGGGGTATTCTGCTAACTAGCTATTGATCTAGCTGGCCTTGACTGTTGTGAACATGAAGAGGCAGAAAGGACGCCGTGCAACTACATTTAAAAATGGAAGAAGGTTCAGAAGAAACCAATTTATGTCCTTGGCGGCGCGTAGCTCCGAGAATGCTGATGCGCTCCTCGCCAATACAAGCCTTGCATGTTAAACACGCCTGCTCCACAGTGCAACCCTCCTGGACTGAGTATTAAAACAGAACAAAGGAACTATCGGCAGGACTACCTACACTCCTGCATACGGGAAGCAGGAATGCCATTGGGACCATGGTTATCGAATTGTGTGTTCCAAACTTCTAACAGTATCTCCTTCTCCACCCCATCCCTCCCAACCTCTTTCCCAGCTGGACCAGGAGCCGAGCCAGGCCGCTTCGCCCCTTTACTCAGACACAGGCAGGCAAAAAGCACAGATGTGAGCTGGAAACTAATTCAGGCAAACAGGGCACAGAGCCGCAAAGAACCTGTTGTGTAGTTTCGCTGACCAGCCGATCAGCTTTCAGCGAAGCGGACACAGTTTGGCTTTCCAACACAAGATGTATTTTCTCTCTCTCAGAAATGATGCAATTGGAACAAACAAAAAACATATTTAAAAGGTGGAGGGAAGTGTTATCATTTATTGATACCAAACGGGGACGACTCCAGGGGAAGGGTGGGTGATTTGTTTTACTGTATCTGCCTCGAAGTTAAATGAACAGTTTCGAAACCTTGTCTTATCCGAGCAAAAACATCATTTTCTCCGGATTTGGACAAGTATGCGTTCAGTTTATTAACAGTACCCCTTGGAGCTCACCCCTCACTCCACCCCACCCCGCCCCCTCACCCCACCCCACCCCGCCCCCTCACCCCAGCATTACGAATTCATCCTTATTGCAGTAGAATTGGAGATGTGTGTGCAAGAGCATCGATTAGATAACTCAAGGCCAATTTGTGTCCTCTTCTGGCCTTGGGGATTGATGGAAAAACCCATCGGGGCAAGTGCTGAAGGGTTAACTCAATCGATGTGGTCGGTGGAAAGCTAATATTGTGAATGGCGGGGGGGGGGGGGGGGGTGGGGGGGGTGGAAATTAAGGCTTGGGTAATCACACCAGGGTACAAAATACTCCCGACTTACAAATTCTCATTCAGTTTAATTTCACGAAAAAAACCTCACTTTTTAGATTGTGAACATTTGTTTTTAAAGGATTTAGGGCAAGATGAAGTAACGTTGTTTGCTCGAGAATGAATGGAATTGGTTCAGTTTTTAACGCATTCGCTAATGGTCTTCTGACTTGCTCAGTAAGAGCTTTACTGAAATCAAGCCACCAGTATCGGAACCTTTCCCGCTTGTATGTATATAAAAAAAACATTGGCTTCACTTTACTCCAAGTATTGTCTTTCAACCGGAAATTGTGATCACACCTCACTAACATGATAAAACATTGTCCCCTCACCCCTCCGCTGCCACTTGCTTCTACAAGGGCACCATTACTGTCCAGAACTCATGCAAAAGTCTCGTAAACCACTTCAATGGGGAAATGCTCGCTCCTTGTGTATCCCACTTCTGACGTGAATTGTGAACTAAAAATGCTCAGACTCTCCCACAGACATTACTGACTGAGCAGTTTATTGTGCAGTAGTTTAGACCCAAATAAAAGAAACAAGTGAGTTACCTTCTTTGTTGGTGTTTGCAGACTTGGCCTTTTCCCATGGTGCTATTTGCTTGTCTTCATCCTGTGAATCCATCATGGCCTTGTCACTGGGCATGTACCAGGTAGAGTTATGTTCTGCCATCAATGACTCAATGTCTATCGTGCTGATGGCAGCTTTGCTATTGTCCGTGCCGCAGGCGGCCAGCTCTGTGTCCCCATTCTGACCGACGCATTCAGCCTTTTTGTTCTTCATGGCGAGAGGCTGGTCTTCGGATATGCTGAACTGTTGCCGCTGTAGCTGAATCTGTGCTTGCAGGATCTCCAGCGGGTGAATCTCGTCCTGCGCCGATGTGCTGGTGGGAGTGCGGACCTGCTCCATGCCCGGTGTGCCCGGGTGCCCACTGCCGGTGCTGCTGAGCCCGAAGCTGTCGGCGACGGGCCCGGTGTTGGAGGTAGTGTTGCTGTTCGGGTGTGCGTTGAGCATGCCGTGGCCCCCCATCGGCTTCTGGCTGCTCATCAGCCCGTGGTCAGCTCGCTGCAGTTTGGGGGAGCTGGTCACTAGCCGGCTGGGCTTGGATATGTTGTTGTCGGAGCTCGAGGACACCTCATCTTCGTTCCCATAGCTGGCGCCGACATCGTCTGAGAAGTCGACTTGAGGTGAGCTGCCATCTGACTTTGTCACACTTTGAATCCCGCTGTCCAGGGAGGACATGAGGTCAGGTTGGTCAGGAAGTAGGAGGTCGTTCCCTTTCGCCCATGAGGGAGAGGTGAGGGATTTGTCATGCGGAGTGCCGCCTCGATCGCCGGCGTGTATAGACTGACCCTGCTGCCCTGGGCTGACCCCGGGATTCACATTCTCTGCCGAATATTTGTCAAAAAAATTCCCTGGGCTGACGTGGCCACTGTCCCTTTTTCTCCTGCCTCTCCCTCTCCCCGTCTGCCCTTTGCCTTCACTTGGGATGGCCTCCAAGGCGTAGTTTGGGGACAGGTTGCATTCGGGTTGCGATGGCTGGTTTGGCCCCTGCGTGGTGCTCTGGGCCGCAGGCGTGGCCAGCTTACCGCTCCCGTTGCCAGCCACCGCCATGGGGTTATTTTGAGGAGCGTTGCTCTGGAAGTATTCTGGTCCACTGCCAGTGCTGCCAGTGGAGGCGCCACCAACGCTGCCACCAGCCCCACTGTTTGGTCCACCATTGCCGTTGTCCTGCTCGGTTTGACTCAGCTTACGTTTCCCTTCATTCTGGTTCTTTTTATTAAAGGTGACATTGAGGTTGGGCGCCCCTAAGCTGGCGATCATGTTCTGGCAAGCTGTAGAGAGGGCAGCCAGGCAGCTCTGCCCGTAGATGGTATTATCCTTTGAACCGGGTTTGCTGAAGGAGCCCAGTGAAAGGGACCCGATCTTACTCATCGAAGGACGCTGGTTGGGCTGAAATTCAGACTGGGGTGGGTAGTTACCCGGAGACGGGGGCACTCCGGGCGGGTTGTTGTGTGGATTTGCCGGTCGGTTCGGTCCCCCAAATGGAAAACCCGGTTGTCCGCCCATTTGGGGACCTGGGAAATCAGGTCCGGGTCTCCTATCGGTCGTAGCGTTGGGGAGGCCCATGCCCCCACTGGGAGACTGCATCTGTGTAACATTGCTCATGTTGCTGCCAAATTGAGAGTGCATCCCAGGAGAGTGCAAACCCTGTACATGTCCATCACCTGGCATTCTCATTGGCTCTTGCATACCTAGTCCGTTCCCACCTGGCCTGAACAGCATGCCCGACCCATTCTGCTGTAAGTTCATCTGGACTGACTCATGGGGGCTCCCATCTGGAGGCACGGCGGACCCACCCATCCTTCTCTGAAGCATATCGCCCGGTGGGTGGTGGGCAGGAAACCAGGAATTTTCTTGGCCCATCTGCGGATTCTGCGGGTCGAAACTGGGCATCCTCCCGCCAGCTTCCCTCTCAAAGTTTGGCTGCGACATGCTTCCCACTTGGTTACTGTGCACCATGCTGTTTTGGCTGACGTCTCCGTGATGCCCCAGATGCTGGAGATCGGGCTGCCTCATCCTGTGCCGCTGGTTCCTCGACACCATTTGCTTGAACATCATCAGCATGTTTTGGCGCTGCTGGAGGGACTGTTGATCCGTCCCTGGATGCTGCAGAGGGGGCCCTGGGGGGAAGCCCTCCGGACCAGGTGGCGAAAACTCATTGGGAAGGCCCGGGTAGGCAGAGGGAGATAGATGGTTTTCCAAGCTGGCATTATGCATACTGTTGCTACTCCAAGTAGCACAATTGTCCACGTTGTGGTTGTTTGGAAAGTCAAACCTGGGCCGCTTTGCCACATTGAGATAGGGAGCATCAAAATGCTGTAGCCTCTGATTGGTCTGCTGTTGCATGTTGAACATAGGCTCACTGTACGGGTGCATATTCCTGTTCTCCAATCTTTGAATTGGGTACTCAAAGGGAGCATGCTGATTCTGCATCATTGTCCCATTGTCCTGCAGGCTGGAGTTAGGAGCCCCGGCCTCCGCCTGCTGTTGCCTGGGTATCGCTGGGGGGCAAGAGTTCTGTCGGGCAAGCAGACCTGCCTGTTGCTGCAATAAAGGATTCCTGGCAGTGACGCCAGGCTCCATGCCCACAGACATCTTCCGAGCGCTCCCGAACCTTTCATAGAAGACGCCGTGCTGCTGCTGCGGATGGACTTTGCCCAGGCTCACCATGCCTGGTGTCCTGGGCATGGCCGGGTTGGCAGCAAAATTGGTGCCGGGCACGTGCCTGCCAGCGCCGAAGTGAGGGAGCTGGGCACCGGACTCCGAGGGGGAAAAGACTGGCATGTCAAAGGGCCCCGAGGGGGCATCGTTCTGGTAGTTGTACTCCATGGAGTCCACCGCTGGCTGGTTCTGGAGGCGCCTCTGCTCCAGCCCATGTGCATCCGTTGAGGAAGAGGTGGAAAGCCCGTGGAAAGAGGCGGCTCGATTGGGGGACTGGTCCAGGGGGAGGCAAGGTGCATGGTTGGAAGACGGGGTGTGGTGTGGGTGGTAGTCACTGAGGTTACCTGACCTCCCTGGGGGTGCCTGCTGCTGCTGCTGCTGTTGCTGCTGTGAGAAAGCTTCACTCCCTCCTCCTCCTGCACTCTCAGCCAGGGGGTCATAACTTTCTCCAAAGGCTTGCTGCTGGCCCCCCAGGGGGTTGCCGCTGTAGCCGCCCGTCCCCAGGAGACGCCCGCCGTGCAGGCACGAAGCTCCGGGCTCCGCGGTGCCGCAGAAGCTGCCGCTGAAGTGCTGGTGGTGGGAATGCTGCGGGCTGGGGAAGTAACCGTGGGCCGGCGGGGCTGGCGGCTGGGGGGGCTGGGGTGGAGGGGGCTGCGGCGGGGGGGCCTGAGGCGGCTGCTGCTGCTGCTGCTGTTGCTGCTGCTGCGGCGGCGGTGGCTGCTGCTGCATGGCCCCGGCGCCGTGCAGCTCCGAGTGGCCCCGGGGGTGGAAGGTGTACTGCTCGCCGCCCAGAGCCGGGCTCATCCCCATGCCGAGCATGGGGGGCTCGGCCAGGGGGTTCAGGGACTGCTCCTCGATGGCACTACCACTGCCGCCGGGGAAAGCTGGGCCCTTGTAGTGGCCCGACATCGCCAGGGCAGCCTGAGCGAAGTTCCTCTCCCCTCCCTGGCTCCTGCTGAATTGATCCAGCCCGTACATAACTTGCCAGAGCCCCCGATCAATACGGCATGACAGTCCAAACCCTAGGAGCTGATATTCTCAGTGGCAGAAACACACACACACACACACACACACAGAGAAAATAAACAATAAAAGTAAATAGAGGAGAGAGGGCGAAAAAAAAGGTTGCTTCAATGGCTGAAGTCCAAAATAATATATTTTTTTTAAAAAAAATGTTCCAATACAGGGAGGTTCAAAAAAAAACTCACCCTATCAGGATCACATTGTGAGTCCACACTCTATACAATGTCAATCCGATCCTCAGATCATTTTGGGGTTTTGTTCGGTTAGTTTTCAAGAAAAAAGATTTTTTTTGGGAAGGGGGAGTAGTTTATTACCTATTCTTAATTTGTTCTCTCTGTCTTCTCACCTTTTGAGAAATTTCTCCACAACGCTGTTATGGTCAGGAAGGAAATTGAGTTTCTCCTCTCTCTCTCTCTCTCCCCCACCCCCCTTGTCCAGAGATAAGGGGATGGATTGGGGGGAAGAGGGAGGGAAGGAAGGGATCCTGGATGGGAAGAGCTAGGACACTGCACCCGCTTAGCCGTTCAGCACCGTAGCTTGCAAACTTGCATCCATCCACCAAGTCCAGATCGCTGGAGCAAAGAATCCTCTGGCTGCCAACACTTCAGCTGCGGTTCCTCGCCGCCTCTTGCCTTTGTTTTATTATTTTTTTTGTTGTCTCCTCTCGCAGTCTTAATCCAGCACATGTGGGTGAGCCTGAGGTTAACACACACACTCTCTCTCTCTTCTCTCTCGCTGTCTGTCCGTCTCTCTCTCTCTCTCTCCGTGTCTCTCTTTCAGCCTCGCTCACTAGTGCTTTGCTTGAGGAACACAGTCTGATCTCATCCCCCGGAAAGGCAAGCAACAAGTTTGCATACTGGTATCTGCAATCAATTTCAGCCATTATTCCTCTACCAATCATTGCATGCTGCTGGCCAGTAGGAGGGACTTAGAGTTAAGGTGGACCGAATTAAGACCCCCTCCTCCTCCTCCTCCCCACCCCCCCTTAAGAGAGAGAAAGACAAAGAGGCAAGCTCACAAAAAAAGGAAAGAGTAGAGACGGGGCGGGGGGGGGGGACACTTTGCAAAGTGTATGCAGAACCCAGACCCCCTCTGACCGTGGCTCTAATTGATAAGACAAGGTTTTATTAGTACAGCATTTAGAACATTTTACACAATGATTTGCTTCCGAGCTGCACTCACTCGTGTCCCCCCACCTCTTCCCCCCACCCCGCGCCTAAGTTGACAATATTTTTGTTTTCGAGATGTGGTGTTTTGCGGGGGGGGGGGGGTCGTTCGCGAAGGAAGTTTAAATATTGCTCCGAGAAAGCGAAGAAACAAAAAAAAGACGTCTCCTTTAGGCTGATGATTATCGTTAACAGGTTCATTTATACACACACACACAAAAACCCCAGAAATATGTTTTGTCCCGCGGAGTTATAAAACGGTGAATTAAATCACATCGGGATGCATTAATATTGTAGAAGTTTTCGCGAGGAATTAATAAGGGATGTGTTCTCTGAGAGAGATAGAGAGAGAGAGATGGCTATCTATTCTGTTCTAGTCTATTTACTATCTCTACTCCCGCCATTTGGTTTAAGTTATACCTAGACCTCCCCGCCCAACTCCCGATCTTTTCCACGTTTCATTCCCAGAGCTGTTCTGGAAGCAAAACCAAAAACCCAAAAGGTTTAAAGGCTACGGCGAAGCAGCTGGAGGCGCCGTCCATACCTCCTTAAACAAGCCAATTAGTCTTCTGGGGCTAACGAATGTAATTCTGTTGTGATGCTAAAATAAATAGTGCAATTTAATATCTCCCCTTCACTTTATGAAATATTTATGCCAATAATCTCTAGTTAAAATGTTTAAACCTCTATGTGATCTGGGCGCGGAGTGGCGAGGGTTGAAATGCATCCTGCAATTAGACACAAGAAAAAGGACTCTTCAGCCTAGCCGGGAACCCGATCCTCCTCAGAGACAGTGAGAGAGAGAGAGAGAGAGGGGAAGGAGAGAGAGAGAGAGAAAGACAGTGAGAGGAAGAGAGAAAGACGGTAGGGGAGAGAGGGAGAGACACTAAGAGAGAAAGACAGTGAGGGAGGGGGAAAGAGAGAGGGAGAGAGGGGGAAGAAGGGAAAGGGGGGGTAAGAGGGAGGGAAAAGGGAGAAAAAAGGGGGAGGCAGAGGGAGGAGAGAAAGGGGAAGAGAGAGAGACACAATGAGAGGAGACAGAGAGAAGGGAGGGAGAGAGAGGAAGAAAGAGGGAGGGAGAGAGGCAGGGGCAGAGAGAACTGCTTCACTGGGAATCTGGGAACGCGCGCACACACATTGAGGATATCAAGGCGAAAATATAATCGACTGCAAATGAATAATTCTAACTTAACATAATAACAGCCATGATTTTAAAATACTTCCAGGTCTGTTCTGTTTGGAGGTCTCTTTTCTTTACACACAATTAATTCGTGTTCATTTCAAGTCAGTTTCACCGTCGCTATAAAAGAAAAGCGATTATTGGGTGGGGGGGGGGGGGTTAAAGTTTGGAAAACGGGAGTCCAAACGTGTGAAAGTGTCCGAGTGCGGGAAGGATGGGACGGGTGGGGGAGGGTGTGGAATTAATGTATTGCAGTAATTTTTTCTTTTTTTAAAAAAAAGAATCTGTGCTCGGGCTGTTATGGAATCCAAGGAGCTGGAGCTGGTGATTAAATATTGATTCTGTGTAATTAGTTTTCATGTGAGCCATCCGCGTGGTGATGTTTTTAGGTATTGAGTAACAGCGCCGAAATGAACTTCGACACTGAAATTATTAGTTAGGATGTGACAGGCTGGGAGAGATTTGAACGAATTTGCATTGTGATCTCGGGGAGAGAGAAATAGAGAGAGAATGAAATTTTTCCCAAGGAAACGGGAATGAATCATATTCCCCCACACGTATAGATATAGTGCTTAAAGTTTAATAACGTGTACCATGGCTTTAAAATATTCTTCCGAGGCTGAAGTTGAAGAAATATGTGTTATCGGATAGTATTTTGTGAGGTAAATATGTTATCAAAACAGGACAAAAATGAATTGTCAGACTGCGTATGTCTATCACAGATTAACCCAGACACCAAGCGTACTTTGCAACACTAAAGTGCTATATGTATTTTACAAAAGCGTCAAACATGACCCTCCCCAGTCTGAGAAGTTTAACTGCAATCACTTCCCCTCCATCAAAGTTCTTGATTCCTCGTTCATCCTAAATTGTTGCAAATTACCTGAAGTCTTGCTGCCTGTTTTCAAATATGCGACCAGGCTATAGGCAGGGTTAAAATGTCATGCACATTAATAAACACGTGTATATTTCTGTGTGCCTTTAGCCGGGAAATAATTATAGAACATAATAGATATCTCGGTCGCCGAGTCCAAACGCTATTTTCTGTCTGTCTCTCTCTCCCTCTCCCTCTTCTTTCCCCCCACTCTGTCACACACACACACAAAGCGCTTGTTCTTTGTGGGTTGGACAAGGATTATGAAGACTTGCACACGTGGACATTGCCATCTCGTGGCGTTGGTTGGAACCTCCGGAGTGCTTTCAAAGTCTATTTTACCTCCATGGAAATATGTGCAGGAGAAAGAGAGAGAGAGAGAGATTCAGGAGAGCACCAAGAAGTTAATGTTTCAACATCTTTATTTCCACCAGTTGAAGGTGTTCGATCCGGGAGCTCCTTTTTTTTCGCAAATTTGCGCTGTTCTTGCAGCGAACAGCATGCATCCCAGGGAGGTATTAAAGAGCTGCTGGGCGGGGAATATTAATAGTCCAGTTTCTTGATACTCTGATCCATATGTGCCTGGTCTAAGATAAATCCTTTCCCCCTTTCCGTTGGACAAATATATCGCCATTGGGTTCATAAACCAGGCTAAGTGGGGTAAAACAAACAGGCCGGCGGGGACAGATCTTATTTATCCCAGAGTGCCGAGAAATTGAAGGGAGAGATAGGCAAGGCACTGACATCCATCAACACGGGCAGAGGCCACAGAGACTAGAAGACTATAAGCAGGTTAATGTGGCACCTAAATCCACAAAACTCTGGTAAATAGCATTCAAATTCTTCAACTGCATGTAAAATTACTAAATCGGTTATTTGAAGTATATTTTCGGGTCATTTGTACCGTAAGAACCCAGTCAAGAGCATTTAGCACATTTTATCCTCCCCATTAATCGTTACCTCAAACCTGTGGAGATTTGAGGCTATTCGAGTCTCTGTCAGAGTTGGTTAGTACTGAACTTCACTGTTGGACTGGATTCAGAATCTGGTCAAATTTGCAGGTGATGGAATCGTTACACTGCAGAGGGAGGCCATTCAGTTCCGAAAGACCATCCAACCCAACCCAGCCCCGCCCTGTTCCTGTAACTCCGTGCATTTAACATGGTTGATCTACCTAACGTTTGGACACTATGGGGAAATTTAACGTGGCCAATCCACCTAACCGGCACATCTTTGGATTGTGGGAGGAAACAGAAGCGCCTGGAGGAAACTCACGTAGACAAGGGGACAACGTGCAAACTCCACACAGGCGGCCAGCCAGGAATTGAACTGTGAGACAGCAGTGCTAACCACTGTGTCACCATGTCGCCTCAAAAACCAGCCGGGGCAGAGGAATTAGGAGAGGCTTCAGGAAGAGTTGGATAGGAAGTGCATGGGAAAGAACAGTGCCAGAGTAAATTTATCACAGTAAGTTTAACATGTAAAGTGCTGCATGAAGAAACCAGATCCACAAAAGTGTTGAACCAGCTAAGGATGAATTTGTTAGAGTGTTAGGAGATTTGGCATTCAACGCAAAACATGTCCAACCAGAGTAACAATCAGCAAAACAAATGGGATTTTGAGCCATATCATTAACACAATGCAATATAAGTCAGAGCAGATAATGATCATAAGGTTTATATTCACCAAGTTCAACTCACTGAGAAATAAAGGTGTGCCAACACCCAGAAGCACTGCTGATAAGTCGCAAGCCTGATTTCTGATGTCAGCAGAAGACTGGAGAAACTTCAACTTTTTCGATCTAGAATGCAGGAATCTGACTTGTTCTGTACAACCTAACTAAGGTTTTATAGAAAGTTAACCCAGAATAATATATTAAATTGAATGATCAAAGAATGCAGGTTATAGTCTCAAGCTGATGAATTGTCACAAAGGCAAATTACGGTGGCGGATCCTGCAATAAAAAGAGAAAATGCTGGAAATGCTCAGCAAGTCTGGCAGCATCTGTGGAACGAGAAAGAGAGGGTTAACATTCTATAGGGCTCTAGAGGGCTGAAGAGATGTGGAGAGGTAGAATGTCATGTGAGGACTGGTATCATAAACTTTTCCTCACACAGAGAGTGCCTCCACCATTTCATCCAGGTATCCATTCCAATGACAGAATAGTGGAGGCAAATGTGGATTCAGGCAACATTTAGGATGTGAAAAATGGTGGGAAAAATGTTCTGGATCCTGACTGTTTTGCCAGTTCAGCTTCTCACCTGAATCTCCCCACTCTGTGCGCTACAGAGGTCCCAATGATGAATCTCATTAAAAACCCAGGGGACGGGATCTATCCGTGCCAGAGCCTGACAGCTCCAGAACTCTGCACATGTGTAGTGGCCCCAATCTGTCAGTGTCCCCATTTGCTGGTCAGCCCAGGCCCCCAGTGCTGCCCCTCCAGCAGCCTCTCACCACCCTGGAGCTCCCCAATGTCCAGTCCAAACCCCCCCCACCCCCGCCAACAGTGGCGACGCCCCACCCGCTCACCTCAGCAGACTGCCCCCACCCTGGCTGACCCCGCCCCTTCCCCGGAATCAGACCCTCCCCAGGAGGCAGGCTCCCCTCCCCCCGCCCACAGACTCACCACCTCCCCCACTCCCCCAGCCTGCCCCAATCCCAGACCGATTGCCATGCAGAATGGCAGCAGGACCCCCTTGGGCATGGGTACTTTGCTCCTTTGGCAGTGCCAGGGGCACTGGCTGGCACTGTCAGGGTGCCCATGCCCAGGGGACACCCACCCCCACCACCTGACTCCCGGGGAGCCCAGATTTTCCCTTTCATTCCAGTGGGATCTCTCGCTAGTTCTTCGGATGTGGGGAGTTAATCTAAACCCCGCTGGAGTGAAGTATTGCTGGGAGCTGGGCAATTCAATGAAGACTGGTAAATTCCCAATAATGAACAACATTTAAAACATATTAAAAGCAAATTCAACTGACCTGCCTGCCTTCCTGCCAGTTTCCAGGGTGGTCTCGCCTGTGACTGTTTTCCAGTTCTGGGAGGTACGCACGTCTTCCCAGAAGAAAGCCAGCGACGTGCATCTCCCACCTCGACCCGTCAGAAAAGTTGCGGGTCAGGATGGGAGAATCACGGCATGATGTCTTTGGATGGATGAATGGCCTTCTTCACTTGTATTTATGTAGGGGTTTTCAATTGTAACCTGCTCTTATCTATACAAAACTTCATAGACAATGTTTAATCATCCATCATTGGGAGAATGTCACATGGTGAAAAGTAATGCACAGGCTGGTTTCCATGCCATTCACAAACAGCTTTGGTGAGTGGATCAGTGTGAGTTATTTCCCTGTATAGTGATTTCTCAAATGTAACCATAGCCAGAATTTTACCACCCTGGGAATTGGAGAAGGTGAAGAGTGGACAATGGGAAGACCTCAGGCGGCATTTTATGGTTTTGGGACAAACGAGACTATAAAATCCTGTCCCATATCAGAGATATGATTAAAATCTATTTCATTCATGCACACAAAGTAAGGTTAAAGTTAGTGACACAGGTAGTCTTATATTAACATTGCAATAAAGTTACTGTGAAAATCCCCTAATCACCCTACTCCAACGTCTGCACTGAAGAAAAATTTGGCATGGTCAATGCAACAAACCAGCACATCTTTCAGACTGTGGGAGGAAACTTCATACAAACAGAGGGGGTACGTGCAGACTCCGCAGACAGTGATTCAAGTCAGGAATTGAACCCGGGCACCCAATATTGTGAGGCACTAGTGCTAACCATTGTGCCATCATGTTGCCCTTTTCTCTACCAACAAAAAGATGGAGCTAAATTTTGCTGGGATTAATCCATGTTTGGTAGGTGCTATTCCTGTTATTATATGTTATTCAACAATGCAGTGCATCATATTTGAACCAAGTTCTGTCCTTTGCCAGCCATGGAATAGTAACTGAGTAAAGGAGCACAGGTTACTTTTATTTCCTTCCTCCCCAGCCAAAGATACTTGAGGGATAGTTCTTTACTTTCTTAGCTGAGGCCAGCTAACTCAGAAGGGTGTGAGAATGAAACCTGGAATCAACCTGGCCGGTGGCACTCAGTAACTCATTGGATGCACTCACACTATCAGGTGAGACATTTGACTGAAACTTTTCTGTTTCTGCGATTGCTTAGTTCCAGATGTCAAGAGAAAGTCACAGTCTCAATAGTAAGGTAAGTAACTCAATGTGCTATTATTAAATTATAATATTAAGTCATGATTTTTAGATTCCCTGCAGTGACTTACGCTCCTGAATGCTCAGATCCCAGTAATAATGAATAAATTACTACCCAGTGCTCCCCCCATCACCACCCAGATCCCACTGTGTCCTCTCCACAATGCGCCTGTCTGCATTTCAAAAGAAGCAAAGTAACACAACAGACGATGAATTCTTAAAACAGAGAGTTTGCAGTGGTGACATTGAATCACTACTGTCCTTGTGAGAGGGGACCACACACATCACTCACCCTGGCATCCTCGTGAATGCGCTGCCTCTCACATTTATCACAGAGAAGTGGCAAGATCGACACCAACACCTTAGATTGCGGCAGAATGCCCAGCAAGTCAGAGACAGCCAGTTTGATGCCATTTCCACTGCTCTTCATTTCTTTCCCTGGGAGAAACAACTGGGAAAATAGCAATAAATTGAAGCCATCCAGAACAGTTCCTCAAAAATCATCAGGCAGTAAAACAAAATCCCAATAGCGCAAGGAATTTGAGACATGAGCCAGGGCTTTGAGCAAGTGTCATGCAATGCCAGGTGTCTGACGTCATTCTATCCCTCTTAAACCAGATGTCATTCATTGCTCCAGCCAGTCCATTTCCAAATTATTCCTCAGCAAGTCCACTGCTTTATGACTTTCACAGATAAATGGACAGAATCAACACACTCAAATCAGCCAAATCACCAGTAAAAAATTGCAAAATCTATTGCAATCAAAATGCAGTTTGAGTAACTGGGTCACTGTAAATCAATGGCACCAGTCCCTTGACCTCAGAGTTAACCCTGGATTTTCTTTTACAGTGTTTTGGTGTAAGTGTGTAATCCCCAAACATAAGAATAGGCAAATAATGGGTGAAGCATTGAGCTGGGCTTCAATCCCCTGAACCCTGAGGCTCAAATCCAAATTCATTTGCAAATTGCATGGGATTCTAATATTTATTCTGTTTCTGATAAGCTATCCCCAAACTCTAATGCCATCCACGAAACCAGCGCCACATGACATTCCAGCGCACTGACTCCACCCATGCAAAACCTGGCCGGAGGCGGTTAGCTTGAGATGGACACCATGTAGGGCATGCCTGGCTAGGAGGAGGCGGTGACAGCTGTAGAACCAGTTTCACCAGCTGCAGATCACTGGGATTCAGCCCACATAGGATCTGGTGTGAAAAGAAACATGTTACCTGTGCACAATGCTTTCTGACAGTATTAGAGAATTTGTCCAGCACCCTGCAAGATCTGAGGGCAACTGTGGAAGAGTTAACTTGTGCATTAGAGGATGACAGCTTATCAGAACTACAGTCCACCATGGAGGATTTGGCAACTCCAGTCATGCTATAAGAGACAGAAATCTTGAGGCCAGTTGTGGCATCTCTTGTGAATGCTCAGAATCTATAGTGACATTGCTTTCCAATTTCCAAAAGCTATGTTGTCAAGTAGCTGGGCAATTCAATGTATCGAAGAATTATTGCAGGGTTTCACAATCCTTGAAGTTTGCACGTGGATCAAGTGAGTGAACAACTGTCCAGAAATAAAATAAAGATGAGATTGGCTGTTGCATCTGAAGGTGGCATCACATCAGGCCTCAGCTACCCTGCTATGGTTGTGCCAGGGGATGAACAACGGACAGCATCACAGCACAGACCATCAGATCAGATGCAACTATCTAGAGATTCACCTGAATTATACTGGGAGCAACTGAAAGGAAAAATGGGTTCAATTCACCATATGTAGACACCTGAATCTCTGCAAGGAAAACATGTCTTGTGTATTCTTCATTATATCATATGTATGCAGGATTCATCGCTACATTGGGTAAATGAAGTACTTCATAGAATCATAGAATCCTTACAGTTCAGGAGGAGGCCATTTGGCCCATCTAGTCTGCATGACCACAATCCACTCAGGCCCAATCCCTGTAATCTCATTTATTTACCTTGCTAATCCTCTGATGCAAAGGGGCAATTTCGCATGACCAATCTATCTAAGTCACACATCTTTGGATTTTGGGAGGAAACTAGAGCTACTTCAAGGCCCATGGCACTTGCTGTCTGCAAAAATACTTAAGGGAAAATCTCTTCTGATTTACAATAACAATGGTTCATATTTATAAAGCATCTTTTAAGTAATAAACCATCGCAAGGCATTTCACAAAAAAGGTTATTAAATTAAATTTGACACCAGGAGATATTGAGTTGCAATTTCCAAGCTCCCCTGCACTGGGAACCATCCAAAAATGGCTCCGCCAACATTACACCAGTAGTTATTCCAAAAAGTTAGGAGAATTAAAAACTCTTCTAACTTCTGGGTAACAATTAGAAATAGACTGATCCCTCCACAACATTCATGACTCCCCACCCTTTCTACTCCCCCCACCATGGACTTCTCCTTCCACATCCCTACGCCACCACCCATTCATGCCCCACTCTCCCCCATGGAACTAGCCCCACACTCCTGACCCCTCCCTCCCACAAACTCGCTGCACACTGCTGATTAACCCACCCTTTGTTTTCTCCAATGAACCTCCAACAGCCCCCCCGTGACCTCCCTTTCATCCGACCCATAAATCCAACTCAACCTGCAAATGTTGCATGACCCGAACCCCTAACTCATGGACCTGACCCCAATCCCCCACTCACAGACCCAAATCAACCTCTTGACCCCCATCCTGATCCTCCCATCCTGTCTGATCCCCTGCCTCAGAGCCCCTCCAAACATGGACCCGACCACCCACCCCCACACCACCGCCCACCACCCCCACCCCCACCCCCGCCCCCGCCCACCTGCAGTTTTTAAGAACAGGTAAGTGTGCATTAAATTGTTCTAATAGTCAGAAGTTATGGCCCATTCAGATAGATGTCCAAAACCTTGACTAAAGAGCTTGGTTTTGAGGGGCATCTTAAAAGAGAAGGGCGAGGTAGAGAAGTGAAGAGCTTCAGGGAAGAAATTCCAGAGTTTGAGGTCTTCAAAACTGAGGTCACGGCTGCCAATGACACAGCAATTAAAACTGCAAATGCGCAAGTGGCCAGAATTGAAGGAGCGCAGATATCTTTAAAGAGTTGTAGGGCTGCAAGAGTTCACAGAATAGGGATGGACAAGGTTGTAGAGGAATTTGTGAACAAGGAAAGTGTTAACATCATACCATTGCCAAACCAGGAACTGATGTAGATCTGCAAGCACAGGACAATGGGGGAAGCAATATAGGGTGAGGTACAATACGGGCTGCACAGCTTTGGTTGAGCTCAAGTTTACGTAGCATGGAAGATGTGAAGCTGATCCTGGAAATCACCTCAATATTCAGATCCAGGACTAAGAAGGGCATGGATAAGGGTTCCAGCAGCAAGTGAGCTGAAGCAGAAGTGGGGTTGGGCATTGTCAAGGAAGTGGAAATAAAATGTGTCTGCATCTTGTGCTGTTTCACAGCTGGGGGGTGGGGTTTTCTTCTTCCACCTTGTTTTATCCTGATGCTTCTTTGGATTACAAAGTCGCTGTGCATACAAACCCTCTGGTGATCTTGAAGGCCCTAGCCATATTATATTAGATTTGATTTGAGTTATTATTGTCACATGTATTGGGATACAGTGAAAAGTATTGTTCCTTAAACACTATGCAGAGAAAGCATATCATTCAAAGAGTATATAGAGTATATCAGGGAAGAGGATGCTGAATATAGTATTACAGTCACAAGTTGGATGTAGAGAAAGATTAGCTTAATATAAAGTATGTCCATTCAAAAGTCTGATGGCAGCAGGAAAGAAGTTCTTTAATCAGTCAGCATATATTCTCAGACTTTTGTACCTTCTTCTTGATGGAAGAAGATGGAAGAGAGAATGTCCAGTTGTGTGGGTCCTTGATTATGCTAGCTGCTTTGCCGAGATAGTAGGAAGTGTAGACAGAGTTAATGAATGGGAGGCTGGTTTGCCTGATGGACTGGGCTTCGTTCACTACCCTTTGTGCGTAGTAAGATGTCCCTAATCTGTTCAGGCTTTAGAAATATATTTGGCATTGCTCCTGGTACCTGCATTAATTTCATTATATTTTCACTGAGCTACTGGTTGTAGCTATCTGAATAGTCTCAAGATACGTGATGCAGATCATGCTTCGATTTCCTAGAAGCCAAGCGGTCTATCTTTCATTTTATTCCAAGAATCCTATCATTGAGCATTGCCTTAGTATGAAGTAATCATGATTGTTGCCTGAGCAAACTACATCCTCCACACAATTCTACCAATTAAGCCAAGGGGTTTAGAGAGTCCAGCAATCCTGAGTAAACTGAAAATGAAGAAAGTGGCATTGTTCATTTGCCAAAAACATCAGTGAGATGCAAACTTACTGACATAATTGATATTTAGAATGGACCATCTTCATAGAAGTTCAGGGCAGTGATGGTCATAACCATGACTGACAGCGCCATCTATGTGGTGGAGGTTGGCTGAACACCTTTACTACCTTTTCATTGGTGAAGAGAGTCTCTGAAAGGCAGATTTTTAAATGGCCTTCAAGGTAGGGATACATCTTTGGCAAAGACACATGCAGACAGTGCACTCCTAATTCATTCTGAGCTGCCTGAAGATAGAATCCATACAGTGCAGAAGGAGGCCATTCGGCCCATTGAGTCTGCACTGACACAACCCATCCAACCCCTATCTCTGTATCACCACACATTTGCTCTGCTAGTCCCCCTAATACTAAGTGGCAATTTAACCTGGCCAATCAACCTAACCTGCATATCTTTGGACTGAGAGGGGAAACTGGAGCATGCAGAGAAAGCCCACACAGATTCAATGAGAACATGCAAACTCCATACAGACATGACCCAAGCCAGGATTCAAACCCAGCTCCCTGGCGCTGTGAGGCAGCAGTGCTAACCACTGTGCCACCCAAAATCTTCATGTCATTCTCTTCCTCACCTTCCAAATAGCAAAAATTAGTGTGACACCTAAAGAAATGCTTATTTTCAAAATTATTATTACCAAACAAAAATGTAGTGTACAAATGGTTGAAGCAAAGACCTTTCCCCATTGTTTAATAGAGGATTTTGTAATTTTTCAATCTGTACTCCTTTTGTTTCCAAACAATGATAGGAAATTGTGGTTTGTCCCCGTACTTTGTCACCTCTTCCAGTGTTTTCATCATAATGTGAAAGGCTAAAGACAAGTTTTTGATTTGATTTATTATTGTCACATGTATTGGGATACATTGAAAGGTATTGCTTCTTGCACACTATACAGACAGAACACACCATTCATAGAGCACATAGTGGACGTAATGCCCAGACCTACCAAATACAACTCATTCATAAACCAGGCTATCACCATCGTCTTTGCCTCCCTCTATTTAGTTTCCAATAATGTCCCATTTTCATAAATGCCCACCATCCAATTACCCAGATGCATCATTTTGATTTGACATCATAATGTATTTAAACTACTCCGATGCTAAATAAAGTGTTTCCACCGACAGTAATGTTGAACATTGTGTGACCGACTGTCACATCAGTGAATGACACACCAGCATCTTTATCAGAGATCAGCTGAACTTATGTTATGATAAAAGTGGTTTGAGACCATCGTCAGATGAGTGGTGGCAGTCAGCTTTGACATGGCTTTGAATGGGATATTTCTGAGTATGAGGTGCTTATACTTGTCACTTTAAATTGCTATCAGCATCTTACTGCTAATTAGCGTAGCAACAAGCAGCCTGAATTTTGGATGGCATGAGGGGCACAGTGGTTAGCATGCTGCCTCAGCATCAGGGATCCAAGTTTGATTCCTAGCTTGGATCACTGTGCGGAGTCTGCACAGTCTCTTTGTGTGGGTTTCCTCTGGGTGCTCTGGTTTCTTCCTTCAATCTAAAAGAAATGCTAGTTCAGTGCATTGGCCATGCTAATTTCTCTCTCAGTGTAACCACTTTTATCATAACATAACAACACGATCGTCCTGCATTCATGGCTAGTTTTCATTGCAAAGGATCTCACTGAATCAGACATGTATGTCCATTTTATGGGAATTTTCTAGAACACTGCACTGATTTTCAGCAATTAACCCCTGATTGTTCACTCATTAAAGCATGGGAGGTCTACCAAATTCCCTCCACCTCCTTGTAGAAGGCAGACACTGTCACATTCAAGATAAAGCCACTTAGACTGATTTACTTACTGGTTAAATGAAAGCAAGATGCTGAGCATCGCACATTAAAAAAAACTACAATAGAGTCAAAAGGAATTAATACCCAATTTATGAAATGCAGGTTCATATAAGATTTAATTTTTTTTTACTTTATTTATTAGTCCCACAAGTAGGTTGACATTAATACTGCAGTGAAGTTATTGTGAAAATCTCCTCATCGCCACAACTCTGGCGCCTGTTCGGTACAGTAAGGGAGAATTTAGCATGACCAATCCACCTAACCAATATGTTTCTCAGACTGCTGGAAGGAAACCAGAGCACCCAGAGGAGAGCCACGCAGGCAACATGCCAAGTCCTAGATAGGGGGCCCAAGACAGGAATCGAACCCAGGTTCCTGGCACTGTGAGGCAGCAGTGCTAACCACTGTGCCACTATGGGGTTAATCTCTTTCAGGATGAGATGTAGTAATCGGTAACTTGAGTTTCAGTTTGGTAGTTCAATATCTTGACCAGAATTAAATCCTGATCTTTGACTTGTGCCAATGGATGTCTATAAGTTTCAGCCGTTTGTTCTGGAGTAAACAAACAAGCTAGAAGTTTAGCACATCTTAAATGTTGTGGGGTAAGGTATTAATGTCTGGATATTTGCCATCTTCAATATACAATGCCCTTAGATGGAATTTTGCCTCTATAATGGATTACCCTAATGGTTCAGTATTCAAAATGAATAGAGTTGTTCTACTCCATTGTCTGTCAATCTGCATACATTAACATTTCAAATAAACTGTTCCAGCTACCAGAACAACTTTGACTTAATTGGTTTCTCAATAAAGCCACTCGATGTATTTCCATAGACAAAGCATCATCTGTGGCCCTCCACATTGTGTATGGGTGAAAAAGTACATCTTTCATTTTAATTCTCTAAAAAAAAGGGCTTGAAAAGCTGACATTAAAAAAAACTCTGCGTGTCACAATCAGGAGCAAGAATTTTGGATAATAATTTCCCTTCTCAGCCAAGGAACATTGAGGTCAATCATAGCCCCGACTACGATCCCGATGGAGATCTATTCGTTTGGCACAGGTAGTGAGTTGAACCTGGAAGCCTTCAGCACTATATAGGTCACTTTTTCATTGTTTCAAAAAAAACGAGATGGTCAAGGGACCTACCTCTTCTATCTCTGTTTTCATATATTTAAAAATTAAATTATATAATTCGGATATATCAACTCCTAATAAAAATGCTAGCAGCCTCTTTATACATGGTAATGGATCCCATTAACTCTGCTCTGTCATTTATAATTAATACTGTTTAAGTATCATGTGATCTCAGGCCCCGCTCTGGACAGAACTGTTCCATTGACGTGCATTGCAGACAGTTCTTGTGCATGAGGCGACCTGCGAGGATCAGGTTTCCACCTCATTTAAAATGCACGACTGAGACCTTGGCTAACAACAAAACCTCCTTTGTTAACTTTTAAAAAAAAATCCCTGAAGATATGAACAAAGAGCTGGAATTCAAAATGTTAAATGATTTAAATGTTATTTAATGAACATGCCTTAAGTATCGATGTTAGAACACCAGTGATGGGGGAAACTATTTTGACAATTGCTATGCCTGTTGGTCTCATAGTTTGTTTTTCAAGGCTAAATGAAGCAGATGGTTAACTGTGCATTAGTTGCAACTTCGCATTTCATATCCTGTTTCTATCATTGCAGTGCACTTGATCTAACCCTTCCTCTGTGCCTATTGCTAGGTTCTACCAAGGCTGATTGCTAGGTCACTGATGTGAATAAATCCCTTCCCTCCTTCCCCTCCATCCCCTCTCTCTCTCTCTCCCACTGACTTATTCTCTGCTATCCTTTGACTTTCTCTCCTCATCTATAGTTTCCTTTATGCTCTACAGCTCATGACTGGAAGTTTTTGCAGGAGTCATTACAAACATGAAGATGCATCGAGCAGCTCCACAGGGCAATGTCAGTGTGATGACAACTTGTTCAGTGGCTCACTTTGAGTGCAGCACACTCAATCATGGATGAGTTATGGAAGCCCATTGATTATGGACTGGACAGTAGGATTTTTGAATGACTGTCCACAAATGCCTAAAAGAAAACCAGTTACCCAACATTGCTTTTTAAAATGCAGCACCATAATTTCCCACTTCCAATGATATGGACATTTTGGGAAGATATTTTAACTTTGCTTTCAGGGCATAATCAGTTTTAGGAGTGTTGTGAATACCCTGGGAATTGATTACTCAGGAGTTGGGGGTCTGGAGTACTGAGAGGGATGTTGTGGGAACGGGGGGAGAAGGTTAGGAGGGGACGGTATCTTATGTGGGGCTTGGTCTGTATGTTTAAAACAGTCACACTGAAATTAAAAGTGGTTTTATCCCTTCAAACTCTTTCAGGGTAACTATTGGAGAGAAACTGCAGAACCATCTAATTTATCAGATGGTTCCTAGCTTGGCGCATTTGTCCAGGGGGAAGCAGCACTTGGATGATTGCCAAAACCTTACCTGGAATCTTTCAAGAGGGATTCCCTAACACATCTTTGGAGTACACCACAAATCTAATACTGGGGAGCCAGAAAAGCATGAGCCATTATTTTTAAGCCTTTGGTAATTATCCTACAGTATGTCCTCCTGCCAATGCAAAATGGCAGTTGATGCATGAGCGGAAATCCACTGACATTATTTCTCCTGTATTCAGATTGCTAGCATCAATCTATAAGCTCAATGAAGGACTGCAAGGTCACTCCAGGAGAATAATACATGAATAAATTTCAAAATCTGGCAGTCACTGAGGAGTGTGTCAGTTTTTGTAATATTCATTCATGGGATGTGGGCGTCACTGGCTGGGCCTGCACTTGTTGCCCACCCCTGAGGGTAGTCAAGGGTCAACCACATTGCTTTGACTCTGGAGTCATATGTATTGCAGACGAGGTAAAGACAGCAGATTTTCTTCCCTAATGGACATTAGTGAACCAGATGGACTTTTATGACAATCAACAGTGGTTTTGTGGGCATCATTAGATTTTTAAATCCAGATATTTTTTTATTAAATTCAAATTTCACCATCTGCTGTGGCGGGTTTCAAACCCGGATCCCCTGAACATTTCTGGATTAATAGTCGAGCAATAATGTCACTAGGTTATTGCCTCTCCATAAGTGAGCATGGAGAATGGTTAGGGAGTGTTGGTCAGTATTTATGGGGGTCTTCATCTGTTGCTCACCCCCATCCCTTCCCTTCTCTTGTGCAAATACTCCCGGAGATCCACTGTGTTTGTTAATGAAAGGGCTATTGTGATCAAGCACATGCTACCACTGGGTTTCTTCAAGCTTAATAACTGGCAGATAGTGGTACAGTTTTCACAGTGAGACCCAAGGATTCACTCATTGCTCCATGGGTAAGTCTACAATTATTCCTTGTGGGAATGCACTTTTTTTTAACCAAACTAACTGACTGTATGAATTCTGGTTACAAGCAGCTATGATCCATTCCAGCGGGTTGCTGACATAGAGAGTGCAGTGTTTTGCCTTAGATCTTTGTCTTTCATTGATGTATGTTATAATCTAAATAACCCATGATGGATGAGCACAAATGATTACAGCTTCACATTTCGTTTCTCCCCAGTGCCCGTGAAAATGATGCCACTGCCCTGCTGTGATGATTTCAGCAGCACGATTGCTGGTCCTGGGCACCACCTTCTCGACAACTACAAATGAGGCGACGGAGCAACATGCTGGCACTGCGCTTGCGCGAGCATCACTGCATTTGCAGAGAGCACAACTTTTATCGATGGCACCATTGGTCATTCTCCCAGCCTTTGAACATGATGGAGAATCACATCAGGCTTGGTTTAATATTTAAATCATTTAGCTTAGCTTAGTTTAAATTATTAAGCAAAATGGAGAATGAACCAGCTAATAATGGAATTTGGTGCAATAGCACAGTGGTTAGCACTGCTGCCTCACAGCTCCAGGGACTTGGGTTCCATGCCTAGCTTGGGAGATTGTCTGTGTGGAGTTTCCTGGAGACCTGTGTCTGCATGGGTTTCCTCTGGGTGATCCAGGTTTCTCCCACATTCCAAACAGGTTGAAATGCTATGCTTAAATTGTCCCTTAGCGTCACTGGGGCCAGCAGGTAAATACATTGGGTATGGAGATAGAGTCTGGGTGGGATTGTTGTCGTTGCAGACTCAATGGGCCGAATGGTATCATGTTGCACTGTCAACTTTCTATGATTCTACACGCACAATAAAAAGTCTATTTCCAAACTACACAGTAAGAGTCACTCTTTTGTGCTAAGCCATTCTTCTATAAGAACGTATTCCGTGTATCCAGTCCTTTTCTTTCTTGTAATCCTATGATTATTTCAATCAGTTTAATCACTTGAACTCAACTTGGAAATCATATCCTGCCATTTATATAACCATTTCACCACTTGCCATGGTTTGGTTGAATTTTCTTAACTGACATTTAAAACTCAAAAATAATGGTTCATCATATTTTCAGCTGAATAAATCACAGTCTGTTCTACAGCAAGAAATCAACTAAAACCCAAAACACACCAAAAAATGAAGGTCTGCTGATTTTCCACTGGCGTTACAGCTGCCAATAGGTCAAACTATTCTCCAGTGCAAGTTGCAACCAATTGGGCTAAACTTACATGTAAATTTGCTTTGCTTCATGTATAAAAAATCACTGCAGTTATACAATGAGTAGTCTTCATTTGGGGAGAAAAATAGCAGAATTAAACAATGACTAACCTTTAATTTGTTGAATAAACCAGACACGGTTACATAATAAGTAAACCTTAGATAAACAGGAATGTTACACAGTGAATAACGCATTGTCTGATCATTGAATAGAACACTGACAGTGCAGAAGGAAGTCATTCGACCCATCCAGTCAACACTAACTCTCTAACATTGTATTTTATCCAGGTCCTTTCCTCCACCTTATCCCTGTAATCCCACACATTTACCATAGCTGAGGAAACACTAAAACAATTTTGTTTATTACCCAATGCCAGATTTTTCAGTGTACAACAAATCTTAGACAATTCTGCTGAAAATAGCAAAAGGAGCCTTTGGCTGTATAAATAGCTCCAAGAGGAAGATAAACATAGTTTTAATTTTAAAAAGGGGAAAGAAGAAGATGGGAACAGATGGGAAGCTGGACTTGAGACCAGGGAGAGATTTGGAGCAGGCTTGAAGGACTGAATTTGTCTACTTCTGCCCCTAATTCCCATGTTCCTATGTTCCAAAGCAAGGAAGTTGTGCTAAAATTTTACAAAACACTATTTACATCACACCTGGAACGTTGACGTCTATTTTCAATACAACACTGGAGGAATGATGTCAAATTTTTAGAGAAGGTGGAAATTTACCAGACAGTGCAGGGGATGAAAGTCTTCACTTGGATGCAGAGGCTAGAAATCTGGGATTGGTCTCCGAAGGGACAATTTGATAGAAATATTCAAAACGACAAAAGGCCTCTGTTCTTTCCAGAAAGGTCAGGCTGCCTGTTTCCATTCATGGGGAGCTGTTGCAAACTTCACTGCAAGGAACCACTCCAGGTGCTGGTGGGAGACACCAGCGGGTCTTGAGACCTCAGTCCCAGGTCCACTAATGAAGATTAAATGCCGATTTAAATATTGAAATCAACTGATGCTGAGCTGATTATGTGATAAATCTTTGCTGCTGAGACACAGAGAGGCCGTGGCGCCCAATGGAGAGCCCGCGAAATGGTCTTCACTGATATCTCCTGGCCCATTGCTCTGCTGGAGAAGTGCCACTGGCTGGGAGGATCACTATCCTACATGGTAAGTGGTGAAGGATTCCTCCCTTGAGCAGTTTAGGTAGAACCTTTGATTCAAAGCACAATGTCTTGCTCCACAACATCCCAAGTGGCTGCATGGTTTACATCACTGACGCACTGAACTCACGTGACTGAGGGGAGTCACGAATCAGGTATAGACAGGACTTCCTTCTGCAACCAGCCTCTGGTTCTTCTGGTGGGCTACAGAAGGCGAGCATGACAGACTGGCACAGGATGTATGCATTGTAGACATTACCGGGATACTGACTGTTCACTGAGAGGACCTTCTTCTCATGGTCATGCACCAACTGGATGTTAATTCAGTGGTAATGCTTGAGGTTATGGAGCATCTTCTCTTTAACATATGGTTCAGTAGAACCATGTGTTTTTGTGTGGGTATTCAATTGCACCTTGAACCAATGAAAATCCTGTTAGACTGGCATACAATACAACTGTTACCTCCCTCAATAATGTTGCTAATGATCCCTCTCCTGCCTGATAATCCACTGGCAAAAACATTCAAGACAATAGTGATTGGACAACCACAACCAACACCGTCGTGCAAAAAAAGCTCTGCCACATGTAATCCAATGATGCCATTTTGCAAATTGTTGCTGTTGGTATGTCTTCCTTCAAAAAATAACTTACTATCCGTGGATTCACCAAGAATCCACCAGAAAGTGTTTACTGCACTGATTCTGTATCCAATCTATTGTCAAAGTTCTTTCACTGGTGCTTGTTTTTTTATTTATTGGTGGAACATGGGTGTTGCTGGCTGGCCAGCATTTATTGCCCATACCCAGTTGCCCTTGTTCAGAGGGCAGTTGAGAATCAATCACATTGCTGTGGCTCTAGAGTCACATGTAGGCCAGACTAGGTAAAGATGGCAGATTTCCTTCCCTTAAGGACGTTAGTGAATCAGATTAATGTTTCCCACAATCAACAATGGCTTCATGGTCATCAGTAGATCCTTAATTTTTTACTGAATTCAAATTCCACCATTTGTCATGGTGGGATTCAAACTAGGATCCCCAGAACATTAGCTAAGTTCTAGATTAATAATCCAGTGATAATACCACTAGACCACGTTTCCCCATTTCAGTATGCTTGCCTCCAAGTGAGAACAGTCTAAAGCTTGACTATTTTAACATTAAAGCTTTCTTTGATATTGTACAAACAAAACTTTATATTCCAAAGCAACATCCTGATGACACTAGAAATCTGAATTTAAAATAGACAATTCTGGAAATTATTACTAGGTTAGGTAGCATGTGAGGAGAGAGAATCAGAGCAAGTGTTTCAGATTGATGATCTGTCATCCGAACTACCATTTGTTTTTTGATTCACTGGATGAGAACACCACTGGCAAGACCAGCATTTATTGCCCTCCCCGAATCGGCCTGAAGAAGGTGATTTTGAGCCTTTTCTAAAACTACTGAAGTCCCTGTGGACCAAGAACACTCGTAGCTTTGTTAAGGAGCGAGTTCCAGGATTCTAACAATGTAAGGTAGAGAGATGGAGGCCAGGCGTGATGGGGAGAGAGGATGGGGGTCTTAATGAAGAGCAGGGGAGAGGCAGGGGGAACAGTTGTTTCATGGTTACCATTACTAAGACAAGCATTTCATTCCAGATTTCTTTAGTTAATTGTATTTAAATTGCTCTTTGGAATTGAACTTACTCTTAAAATATATTCTTTCATGAAATGCGGATGTTGCTCACAGGGCCAGTGTTTGCTGCCCATCTCTAACTGCCCTTGGACTGAGTGTCATACTAGGCCATTTCAGAGGGCAGTTAAGAATCAACCACCCTGTTCTGGGTTTGGAGTCACGTGTAGGCCAAACCAGGAAAGGGCAGCAGATTTCCTTCTCTAAAAGGCACTCGTGAATCAAATGGGTTTTTACCACAATCAAAGTAGTTTCACGGTCATCATTGACTAGCTTTTCAATTCCAGATTATTAATTGAATTTAAACTCCATCAGCTACTGTAATGGGATTTGAACCATTGTCCCCTGAGCATTAATCTGTGCCTCTGGAATATTTATTGTAATAAGTTTATGGAGGCAGAAATCCCTTCATCAAAATCCCTTTATTTGTAATTCCAACAGCAGCACACAGACTGTTATCAGTCAACAGTCTACCTTCAAGAGTGCCAGAGGAACTGACACTCCTGGTTAAATACAAGGAAAATACTCCCTGATTGGCCCATCAATTGACTCCTTAGTCAGGGACTTCATATTCCAATAGGCCAACTTCAATGGCCTGATTGAAGTCATTACAATTATCCATGACGTTACCATAACATAGTCAAAACATTGTTTTTCTAAAACTTGTTTCACAATATCTTTTCACCTGACAAAGCAACATCTTGGTCACAAAGATTAAAGATAAGATTGGAATATAATTAAGACTATTTTTTATAACAATGAGGTGAAATTTACCTGGAGGATTGTCTTTTGTATATTTCTGTGTGTTTGTTAAGGTGTATTCTCAGAGGCCTGAACTCTCTGACAAAGCAACACTGAGGTTGATATTGTTCAGAAAGCTATTACCCTGTCAGCTGAAGAGAGGTAACAACTACATCTGTGCTGTCAATTCCCAACATAACCAGAGTCTGACGGTGTGCAATGCGGAGAATCTTCCAGCGTGCATTTTTACGAGTCGCTCAGCTGCGCTGTGCAGCAATATGAAGCATGTCTTCTCTCAGGCTGCAGCAGCAATTATTATCGGGTGATCAGGGCACTCAGAGGAACACAAAGCGCAAAGTGAAGGAGCAGGTGGCGGTGGCACGTGAGGCACAGGAAGCAGCTGGCTGGAGGATAAGTTTGCTCCCATCCAAGGCTGACGAGGACAAGATTCCTCTGATCTCTGGAGCCCAACTTTTAAAAATAGCACGCTTTCTGAGCACGAATGATTGTTGGAGTCAAAGGGAATCGTGCCAACCTGCCTTCATCGTGTGTGGTGAAGACAACCCCAGTTACCATGCAGTCCACCTTGGCATGCATGACAATGTGAGAGATCCCATGGAAGGAACTCTAATGACAGGCTTCTCAATTCCCCTGAATATCCGTGAGTTGCACTGCCTGGACATATTGAGTAAATAAATCATGTAATCATATGCCGGGATTTTATGACCACACCTGTCTCCAACGGAGAATTCCATTTTGCGAACCATGCCTGCCCCGATTCCAGCAGGGCCGTGCCAGTAAAATTCCGGTCATATAATTCCGACAGTGCAGGAAGAGTCCACCTGGCCCATTGAGCCTGCACCAACTGCAATCTTACCCAGATCCTTTCCCCAGAACCCCGTGCATTTACTTTGCTAATCCCCCTGACATTAAAGAAGGAATTTAGCATGGCCAATCAACCTAACCCACACATCTTTGGACTGTGGGAGGAAACCCACACAGCATCCGGAGGAAACCCACGCAGACACATGGAGAACATGCAAATTCCACACAGTCATCGAAGCCAGGATTGAACCCAGGTCCCCAGCACTGTGAGGCAGAAATGCTAACCACTGTGTCACCGTAATGGAAAAAGTTGGTGATATGAACTTCAAACAATATCCATGTTGCCATGATGCCTGCTGGTCTGTAAACCAGCCATTTCCTGATTACATTATTCCTTGAACAACACCAAGGGGGCTAAATTGGGCAGAAGCAGTGAGAAAACACAAGTAGAGCAAATCCTGAGCCAGCATTGCATCAGCTCAAACACCGACAGTATCCTGCCCAGTTTTCAGCAGAACCCTCCAAGCACAGATATTCTTAGCAATCACCTACTTACCCAGTGATACACTATCAAACACCACAGGCCTTGAACATGATCACCTTTGTCATGAAGGATGAGCAGGAAGAAATGAGGCCAAATTGTGCCTGTTCCTGTTTTTGAAACTACATACTCATTAAAAGGATCCTAATTTAGGTCCACCCAATGGAACAACTCGGACGGCAAGTGTGCAGAACTTGGAATAGGGACTTGCCTGCAGATGCCTAACAACCACTGGCAGTGCATAGAACAATGAGATTATAATTTCAGTCAGTGAACAATGTTTGATTTGTTGCCAGCACTGCCATTTCTATGCTCTAGCCAATGCCCTGTCTTAAATTTATCCAATTGAACATAATGTTAAATCAAGCAAAGGAACACCTTCATTCTGTTTAAAGGAATAATAAGCTATGCAAAGTCACTTGCTGGTTATTTATTTTGCCCCCTGTGGTAATTATATATTTTTGTTGGAGCTTTTCATTACCTGACTAATTCTCTTGAAGTAGTCTTTCCATCAAAATCTTGTGCTTCAGGAAGATTCTTCAAGACATGCTGAACTTGTTGGAATTCCTTTGAGAATTGAATATGAGATGGATGCTAAGAATTGGGAGAATGAAGCAAGGTTATGTAGAGTAGGACAAGACACTGGAAGAGGGAAGAGGAGAAGGATAGAGAAAGTCACCAAGTGTCTTCAGGGAGCAATTCTCTGAGCTCAACTATTGCAACAGCCAATCCATGGGGCACTTTCACTTAGAAAATAGATTGTGGCTGAAACCTGCCAATTACTGCAGCCTTAAAATGGTCAAGAACAACATTGCCCGTGATTCACAAGGTTGACTAACTCCGAGTATGAGGCTAGCAACAGTTGTCAGTGTGTGAGGCTGAGGTAAAGCATGTAAATTGAAGTGTTGAATGTTATTTGATAGAGTTTGTCTGTAGGTGGGTGATGGGAGGGTAGTGAATTAAACAATCGATGGGGCTGGTGGTGTAGTTAGGACATGCCTCTTCCTTATCCTTCTCCTCTTCCCTTTTCTAGCAGCTTGTCCTACTCTACATGGCCTGGCTTCATTCCCCCAATTCGCAGCATCTATCTCATTTTCAATTTTCTATTTAAGAGGATATGCCAATTGAAGTTTCACTTCTTAACCTTGACAACTCATGTCAGATGGTTAAACTTGTCCATGCACTAAATCCATGCTTTCGGATCGATACTCCTGGCATTGACCTGACTTTCACCACCATTTCTTCTCACTGTGTTCCGATGAAGGATCATCCAGACTCAAAATAAGGTGCTGTCAGACCTGCTGAGATTTTCCAGCATTTTCTGTTTTTGTTCTTGGCACACACACGTTTAGTAAGAAGTTTCACAACACCAGGTTAACCGATTCTCCCAGCTTTTGTCGTGACACTATGGACTTCCTACAGAAACTCAGCACACACAAAGCTGTTGAACAAAGAGCACTCCTCATTACAATGGATGTCTCAGTGCTCTATACCAGCATTCCCCACGATGATGGCATTGCTGCAATTGCCTCAGTACTCAACTACCAGTTTCCAGATGCAATTTTACAACTCATCCGCTTCATCCTGGACCAAAATGTCTTCACCTTCAACAACCAGTTCTTCATCCAGACACACGGAACAGCCATGGGGACCAAATTTGCATCTCAATATGCCAACATCTCCATGCACAGGTTTGAACAAGACCTCTTCACCGCATAGGACCTTCAACTGATGCTATACACTAAATGTATCAATGATATTTTCTTTCTTTGGACTCATGGTGAACAATCACAAAACAACTATACGATGACATCAACAAGTTTCATCCCACCACCAGACTCACCATGAACTACTCTCCAGAACCCATTGCATTTTTGGACACACACATCTCCATGAAGGACGGTCATCTCAGCACCTCACTGTACCACAAGGCCACAGATAACCTCACGATACTCTACTTCTCCAGCTTCCATCTTAAACACTTCAAAGAAACTATCCCCTATGGACAAGCCCTCCATATACACAGGATCTGCTCTGATAAAGAAGATCACAACAGACACTCCAGACACTGAAAGATGCCCTCATGAGAACAGGATATGATGCTCAACTCATTGATCGACAATTCCAATGTGTCACAGCAATAAACCACACCGACCTTCTCAGAAGACAAACGCAGGACACGGATGACAGAGTAACCTTCATTGCCTGAGCTTTCAACATGTCATTGATGAAGAAAAACGTCTTGCCAAGGTCAGCCCCACGTCCCCACTTCTTGCCTTCAAATATCTGCATAACCTCAAATAAACCATTGTTTGTAGCAAACCATCCAGCCTTCAGGAGAAAAGTGACCACGACACCACAGCAACTTCTGCAACGCTTGCTGGATCATTGACATGAATGCTATCATTTCATGTAAGAACACCATCCACCAGATTCACTGTTCATACTCTTGCAACTCAGCCAATGTTGTCTACCTGATACACTGCAGGAAAGGATATCCCAAAGCATGGTACATTGGGGAGACTGTGCAGATGCTATGACAATTGGTGAATCAATGCCGCTCGACAATTACCAAGCAAGAGTGTTATCTTCCTGTTGGGGAACATTTCAGCCATCACGAGCATTCAGCCTCTGAGCTTTGGGTAAGCGTTCTCCAAGGCAGCCTTCATGACACAAGATAACACAGACTCGCTGAGCAGAGACTGACAGCCAGGTTCCGTACACATGAGGACGGCCTCAACCAGGATCTTGGATTCATGTCACATTATTTGTAACACCCACGACTTGTCTGAGCTAACAAAATCTGACTAACTGTCCTGTCTGGAGACAACTCACATCTCCTTAATCTGTACTTAATGCTCTCTCCACTCACCCATATTGTCTGTACCTTTAAGACTTGATTACCTATAAAGATTTGCATTCCAACCATTATTTGTAAATTGAGTTTGTGTTTTTGTATGCCCTGCTTGTGAAAGAACTCCCACTCACCTGATGAAGAAGTACTCTGAAAGCTGGTGGCTTTTGCTACCAAATAAACTTGTTGAACTTCAATCTGGTGTTGTGAAACTTCTTATTGTGTTTACCCCAGTCCAATTCCAGCATCACCACATCATGAACACACATGTTTAGCCATTCTTTAAAGTGTCAGAGCAAGAAATGAATACCACCATTTCTTACAGCTGCAATTCACCTCTCCTTTAAGAGATACAAGCTGCCTTTAGGTGACTCCAGTGATATTGGACTCCATGCAGGCAATGACATAGCATGACTTTAAAATGCTGCATGCAATGTAATCGATAAGTGAGTTGTAATCATCACTACTGCTGATAAATTTGTTTAAAAGGTGAACGGCAAGTAGAGCTCTCTTTCTGGAGTATTATCTAGCTTCCCTTGAATCTTCAACATCTTCTGCTTCTAAATAATGCAAATAACATTACATTTAAGAGAGACAGCTAGGTGACTTGCACCAAAAACTGGTGTAGAGTCAATAGAGTCTGTGCCAGCCTAGCCAAATGCTGTCTTGGGTCTTACTTAAATGCCACTAGTGCCAACTTAGTATACTCTTGCAGCTCACAAAGAACAAAGGACAGTGCAACACAGGAACAGGCCCTTTGGCCCACCAAGCCTGTGCTGACACAAGACATCTTTCTAAACTAAAGACCTTTTGCCTCTATGCGGTCTGTATCCCTCCTAGCAATACATGTATCTGTCAAGATGCCTCTTAAATGGTGCCATTGTATCTGCTTCTATGAGCACTTGGAACCAGCTGGTAGTTCAAGTAGAGGGCAGAGGTTGGAGAAAGATATGTGAGAACCTTTAACAGCCTCAGGCTGGATCTCTGCACCTTTTGGATGCACACTTCATACATGGTTCCAAACAGCCCCTTTAAAGATTGTTGGCTATGCCACTCAAGATCTACTACACCAAGGCCGAGCAAGCATGGGACAAGATCCACCCATTTGTACCTGAATCTTGCAGCTGGGGGAATCCTACAACCACTGCATGATCTGATCTGGAGCTAAATCTAAATTGCAGCTGTAAGTTGCTGCCTGCCCTTTAGTTAACTTTTCTCGGTTAAGATGTTATCAAACAGCTGTTAACAGCCAAATTTATAAGACTGGGATTAGGAAAGAGATGGATAAAAAGTTGGAACGAAGATGCAGAAGTCATAATAATATATCACATTCAGATTATCACAATGATATGATTTTCATGTCCATTGCCCATCCTCCCTCCAGTATGAGTAAGACTCAAAAGGGATGTTGCAGGTCTCTCTCCTATTCTTACCATTCAATAGGAAAATCAGCCCCTGTCAGCACCAACTATTTGGGATCAATAATTAAATCAGTTGATGCATAGGAAATACCACACTTTAATACTTGGCTCATATAACAATTCTTTGTGAAGATAACAATGGAATAGGGACAGAAAATAATAGCATGTTCAAGGAGTGACCAGTTACAGATGAAAATTAAATTCCGGAACTTTAAAAATAGATATAGGTTTTCTGATTGTCTTAATGACCCATTCCCCTCCAGATACAACCCTCTGATTAGAGTCATAGAAGTTTATAACATGGAAACAGACCCTTTGGCCAACTTGTCCGTGCCACCAGTTTTTACCATTAAGCTAGTCCCAATTGCCTGCATTTGGCCATTATCCCTCTCTACCCATCTTATCCATGTAACCATAGTAAATGTTTTTTAAAGGACAAAATTGTACTACTTCTACCTCTGGCAGCTGGGTCCAGACACTCACCACCCCCTGAAAAAATTGCCCCTCTAGACCTTTTTGTATCTCTCTCCTCTCGCCCCATAAACCTATGCCCTCTAGTTTTAGACTCCCCTATATTTGGGAAAAGATGTTGACTATCGAGCTGAACTATACCCCACATTATTTTGTAGACCTCTATCAAATCACTCTGAAGCCTCCTATGCTCCAGGGAAAAAAGTCCCAATTTATCCAGTCTCTCTTATAATTCAAACATTGGAGAATTCAAATCATTGGAGAAAAAAAATCTCAGACGAGCTGTTTATTATCAGATGTCTGCTAGCACCTTTTTTTAAGAAGAGTAACAGCAACATTTGAATAAATCAACAGAATCACGAGCAGGCAGGCTGTAAGAAATTCCTATGCTAAACCAAAGAATGTCTTATTCTCCAATAAGTGTTCAGAATACATGGAAATATGAATATTTGTCTACAAATGACTGGCGTTTAATGCATTCATATGAATGACTGTTTGAAAGCAGCTTGTTTTAAAAGGGAAATATTCCTCTTAAAATTGTGTCACATAAACATCTTAAGTTGTTTCGTCCTTTTATCCTTCACAGAGTGGTACAGGGGATGTAGCATTGACAGTACACTAGAATTCAAGACAAGATCTGGAGACCCAAATTTGAATCCCACCATAGCAAACAGTTGCAATTAAATATTCATTATGTATTCTAATTTTTGAAATTTAGAATGTAACCATAAGCACATTATGGAGACATTCTTCCAGCTTTAGGTGAATTAAGTTTGCAATGGGAAGCAATAGTGTTGCTGGACTAATAATCCAAAAACCCAGAGTAGTGCTCTGGGGAACTGGGTTCAAATCCTATGGCAGATAGTGAAAATTGAATACAGTAAAAATATGGAATTAAAAGTCTGATGATGACCATAAAACCATTGTCGATTGCCTTATAAAATTCCATCTGGTTTACTAATGCCCTTTAGGGAAGGAAATTCTTACAGTGTAGAAGGAAGACATTTGGCCCATCGAGCGTGCGGCAGTAATAATCCCACCCAGGCTCTAGCCCCCTAAGCTGATGTATTTACCCTACTAATCCTCCTGATACTAAGGCACAATTTAGCATGGCCAATCAACCTAACCCACATATCTTTGGACTATGGGAGGAAACCGGAGCGTCTGGAGGAAACCCACATGAGGAGAACGTGCAAACTCCACACAGTGACCTGAGACCAGAGTTAGACCTGGGTCCTTGGTGCTATGAGGAGGCAGTGCTCACGCTGTGCACTGCATCTTTACTTGATGCCTACATCTCGTAAATGAATTGAAAGTAAATCATTCCTAAACTCTCTTTTTTCACGAACGGAATGTACAATGAGTACATTTCTATCTCAATCAGTTCATGAGATGTCTCTGTCAGAAAATAATTCCTTAGCTCAGGCTGTGAAACAAGGAAAGAAATCGGGAATTTTCCAACATTAACTCCATGTTTCTTTGCCCTGTTCAGGCTTTTTATTGACTTGTTACAAGATGTGATCTGTATGTAAGCGCGTTTTTGCAAGGCCTCTCCAACTGCAATAATATATTAGTCAGAAAGTGCGAGGAGAGTGATAGAGGGAAGTGGGGGGCGGTGGGGGGGGGGGGGGGGTCGCTGGGGGGGTTGGTTATGGAGTGGAGAGGTCAGCGGTTTCATTTTCCTTAAGTAAAATGCATCAAATTAATCAGTGCTTTCTCCGACAGTACTTGTGAAGACAAGCACTCACATCTCATTTATGTCTCCCACCACAGTCTGGGAGCTCTGAAGCTGACAGGTGGTGTCTTGAGCTTTGAGCAACTTGCAATGATGTAATCTTATCTGAAGGCAAGAGGGCCAAGTGGTACATAAGTCGAGGCGCAAATTAATTGCGAGTTGTCGGCGTAGTCCAGAAGCTACTGAGCAGCTCCAGCAAAAACTCACGCTTAACAGACTCTCTCGTTTCTGTGTTCTTCATGTGAGTGGCAACTCAGCAAAAAAGGTGTAAGCCAAAAGCAAAGTACAGCGGAAAAGCTAAAAATGCTGGGAAATCTCAACAGGTCTGATAGCGTCTGTGGAGAGAGAATGGAGCCAATGTTTCCTGTCTGGATGACCCTTTGTCAAAAAAGTGTGTTGTGTTTTGCACCATAATCCAAAGAAGGTTGCAGGCAACCCTGGGGATTCCATGCATTACTTACAACATATAAGACCTTTTGTGAATAGCGTGCTGATAGAAAGACTTGCTTTGTACTGGGCAGAAGAAATCCTAGCCCCAAAATCATTAACCTTACCAGAAATTTCTCAAAAATACTTCACAAACATTGACATCAAGTGAGCCTTTGTAAGACGATTTTGTGCTTGAGATCTCACAAATAAAATGATGTTGCTCCCTGAGTGTTTGATTCCCGGTTGTGCTGCTGCATCAAGTGGGTATATGGAGATCACTCTATTTGGCATTATCCCAGAATCTTAGCACTGCACCTTACGTGACTGAAGTTAAACTTCAATCACGTGCATGGATGCCCCATCAGAATTTCATGATCAATGCACATTTTTGCAATCCGCAATAAAGTTCAAGTTGATGCTTGCTTTTCACATAGAAAATCTGGAACTTGTCATCTCTTGCAAGCAAGATTTTCTTCTTCACTTTTAATCAACCAATGAAACCTGGTCAGCAGAGGGGAAAATTTGGGTGGGGATCTGTTTCACCACTTGATCATCAAACACATCACTTTGCACCAGAATGGGACTCTACCATTTAACTACTTCACACAAAGATATGGGCCAGGTATATTCATAGAATCATAAAGGCAAAAAAGGAGGCCATTCAGCCCATCAATCCATGCCATTATACCAAGATGAAAATTATATGATACAATTCAAAATACTTCATGTATTTTGTGCTCTATCATCTATAGGTACAAGGTGTCCTAACATTAACTGTGATGGGAAAGGAGGAAAGTGATTTTTAAAAAGTTATTGGTATCTAGGATTGCTAAACCCAATTTACATGAAGGAACTAATCTGACAACCAGGTGCTTGCCATGGGCCACATTCAGAAAACATCACTTGCATGCACTGGGGTAATTATTATTTTGTATGTTTTGCCAATTTTCTGGTTGCAACAAGGGCACCATGTATACTGTTTGCTGATGCAAGGTCTTGCATTTAACCAGTGCTGGTGACATTGTTATTATTATTTTGATAATCACCATTTTTAGGTAACCCTGACAGATTTCTGAAATCAGTATTAGGTCAACTTAAATATGTTTCAGAGGCCTTCTCAAAGTATGTGGAAAATTAATGGAACGTGCAGTATGTAAGCTCCAGGTAACTTTCCCCATTTGACAGTATTCTGAACCACATTTCCTGAATGGATTATTGGAGACTGCTGAAGAAATGGTCAGGAAAGGCTTTCCTTGTTTGCCGTTCTGTACAATGTGGAAGAACAGAATTCTCCTCCAAACACCATGCAATCTTTGTAGAATCATTATTTTCCAGATTCATGTACTTGTGATGCTCCCTGCATTCAATGAGCATCCTCAGTCTCTGTCCTCCTTCCTCCACAATATCCAGCCACCCTTATTTCTATCCACCCAAACCACAATCTCTCAATCTACTTTTTACAGTCTGCCTCTTTCTTGCAAACCCTGTTCCTGACCTCAAATATCCTAAATTTCCTATCTCCCCAAATTCCTTTATCCCAGTTTTTGATCCACCCCATGGAGCATCATATAACCTCTATATACCAATTTCCATTCTCTCCTCTCCCAACCTATCCTCCTGACATCCTTTTCTCATCTTTTCTGCCACTCACACACTCTCTACCTGCTCCGAGCCTCAATGTCTTGACTGCTTATTTAAATATGAGTTGTTGCTATTGTTGATTGAACCACAGCATGGTTCGTAGCACACTCACCTCTGAGTCACAGAATCTGGGACCACATCTCACTCCAACCTTAAGCACAAAAATCAAGGCTGACACTCCAGTGCAATACTGAGGGAGTGCTGCACTGTCAAAGGTGCTGTCTTTCAAGTGAGATATTAAACCAAGATTCCATCTGCCAAACAGACTCAGGTGGATGGAAGAGATCTCAGGACACTATTTCGAAGAAAAGGAATCGTAGAAACATTGTAACATAGAAGATAGGAGCAGGAAGAGGCCTGCTCTGCCGTTCATCACGATCATGGCTGATCGTCAAACTTAAAGGTCTAATCCTGCTTTGTCCCCCCCTAATCTTTGATTCCATTTGCCCCAAGTGCTATACCCAACCATTTCTTGAATATATTCATTGTTTTTGCATCAACTATTTCCTGCGATAAATGAATTACACAGGTTCACCACTCTTTGGATGAAGAAATGTCTCCACATCTCCATCCTAAATGGTCTACCTTGAATCCCCAGACAGTGACGCCTGGTCCTGGACTCTCCCACCATCAGGAATATCCTTCCTGTAGTTACCCTGTCCAATACTGTTAGATTTTTGTAAGTCTGTCTGAGATCCCCCCTCATTCGTCTGAACTCCAGTGGAAACAATCCTAACCCAATCTCTCGTCCTGCATCAGTTCCGCCATCCCCGGAATCAGTGTGGGAAAACTCTGCTACATTTGCTCGAGAGAAGAACATCCCTTCATGCCTGATGTCCTGGCCCATATTTATTTCTCAATCACAAAAAAGAGATTATCAGATTCATTATCCATATTCATTTTTTGTGAGAGTTTGCCGTGCATAGAATATCCTCTGAGTATAACCCTATAATCCGCAACAAGCCACGTCTCCGTTCACTGCAGCAGGATGGGAAAATTCCGGCTTCTGTGTTTCCCGCATTTCAACACTTTCATAAGGAGTGCTCCAAAAGCTATGAAATGCTTTGAGACATCCAATGGTCATGAACAACACTATGCAAGTCTTTATTTCAATGGCTCCTGGGAACTCCTTTCCAAACCCAATCTCTTGCCAAAGGGGCCCCCTCTCCCAGCCAAGACACACATTTCCATACTAGACTGTGAGAAATAGGTCCCCAAGAACATTTGTGCCCAATTTTGGGACACATACCCAACACCATGTGGGGGCATGATGGGCTGGAATAACTATACATTTGACCCGCTTGTATGCATTAAGGGAAGCCTTGGAAAATGGCTGGTGGCAGGATTCAGCACCTTCTGGAAGGAAATTGGTGAGGAGGAAAGATTTTATTAAAGAAAGAAAACAAACAAAAATGTCAATTGATCTGGACAAAGATCCAGCAGCTTGTAAAGGAGCGTAGATTTATTGAACCTCTGCTCGCATGCAATAACGGTGCAGCAGCTAAAACATTAATAAAATTCTGCCTTTCTGACCTTCATAAAATCAAGCTTTTACTGCAATCCTGCGGCTCTGTGAAGATAGCCATGTGTACAGTATTGCCTTGGATGGATTAGTGGTTTGTGTGGTTGACATTTCTAAATCCTACAAAAGCATAATTGATAGGTCAGCAGTAATTGGGCACTAAAATGGAAACGGCAATCTGTGTTTCACTGACAAACTGCCCCTCATTACATATTTCATTGCTCAGGGTAGGATGCAACTGGGATTGTGCTTAGAAGCCTCCCAGGGAGGGCTTCTGATCTTTAAATAATTTTCTCATGAATAGCTGGTGAGTGGATCAGGAAGAGACTAATTCACACTGAGAGAAAAGTTGAATGACTGGAGTTCAATATGGCAATGGGTTAACTAGGTATTAATATAGATTCTCCTTTCTATATCATCCTGTTAAACCATCCCAGAGATAGCTTTGAGTTGTTTTCTGTGGCTTTTATGAATCTTGTTTTGGGACTCCAGTATGGCACTAAGCATCCAGCTGAAAAGTTTCCAGATTGTATTTCTGTGTTCAGTTCACTGGTGGGCTTCTCTGGTGGTAGGGTTGGCGTGTGTGTGTGCGTGTGCATGTGTGTATGCATGTACGTGTGTATGTGGGGGGGGGGAGGGGGGTTGTATGGGTGTGTGTGTGTGTGTGTGTGTGTAGCAATGTGACACATATGTGCATGTGTCTGCATATGTATATGTGTGTATGCAAGTGTGTGTGCGTATGTGTGTGTGTATGTATGTATGTAATTGCTTGTGTGTGTGTATGTATGTATGTGTGGTACGGTGGCCACTTTGTTGAGACACTGAAGTATATTTATAGCTTACAGAGACTAAGGACACACAAGGATAGATTTTCTACTCAGGAAGGGGTGAGATTCAGTTGTTCAGTACATGTTAATGTTCAAACGATGGAATGGAGATTGGTTATTGCTCTATCTCTATCCATTTTACAGAGCATATCCATTTTTGATGATGAGTTTAATGGAGGAGGAAAGGATTGAGGACATTTTCCCAGAGTTCTCAGGGCAAGGGCACCTTTGTATAAATTTAATTTGCAGTGATGTTATTTTGAAACACATGCTTGGGTGAACATGATGTCAGATGGTGACCCACCATATTTAAAATGAGCATCCAGGTTGTAAAAAGATCAGTTGGGAGAGAGCTACAACATAGACCACTAAAAAAAGATTCACTGTAGGGCATCTCTGCAGTTTCTCTTTACTTCACTATTTTCCCTGAGGCTCTTGGGAACATTCGTGGCAATAATGTTATGCTGCCTTTTCCCCCCAACTTTTCTGGCAATCCCACAATTTTTTTTAACATGGAAATTCCTCTATTTGCATAGAAGAAAAAGAGGATGGCTGAAGCAGAGTTGCTGAGTACATCAGCCTTCACCGGAAGCACTCTATACTACATGTAGCCTGACAGCAGAAATACACACATCTCCATTTGTTAGATGTGTCAGTGGTGGTTGCGATTTACAAGGCATACAATGACAGAGACATGCATCACATTTGAGTCATGCCTACAGCCTCCCTGTTGGTCATCAAGATCACAATTACTTTTGCCTTTTGTGATTTAGGATTGAATTTTGGGCTTTCTTTGATGGAATCATCAGTCAGCGAATATGTAAAGCAACTAATAGATATCTAAGCAAGCAATTTTATGTCCTTTGTTTTGGACCAACTAACAGCATGGGTGGGCTGTGAACATATTTGCCTTTTGGTTATCCTTGCACCCAAACCTAAGCAGAGACTTATAGAATCGTAGAGGTTTATAGCGTGGAAACAGGCCCTTTGGCCCAACTTGCCGTGCCAGTTTTTAGCATGAAACTAGTCCCAACTGTCTGCATTTGGCCCATATCCCTCTATACCTATCTTACCCATGACATTAAAAGACAAAATTGTACCTGCCTCTATTATTGCCTTCAGCAATTCATTCCAGACACTCACCACCCTTTTAGTGAAAGAAATTGCCCCTTTTGCATCTCCCCCCTCTCACCTTAAACCTATGCCCTCTAGTTTTAGATTCCCCTACATTTGGGAAAAGATGTTGACCTTATCTGGGTCCCTCATTATTTTACAGACCTCTATAAGATCATCCCTATACTCTAGGGAAAAAAGTCCCAGTCTATCCAGCTTCTCCTTATAACTCAAACCATCAAATCCCTGTAGCATCCTAGTATATCTGAAGAAAGTGACTGGGATTTTTCAGCTGTTCAAGTGTCACTGGCACCACTGCCAGGGAGCTCAGAGAATTTGGCATCCAGCCAAATCTCCATTCACTGCAGCGGGACCAGAAAGTCCTGCTGGCGTGAATGGTCAGAAAATACCGTCCTTTATGTGTGGTGGTCAGTCCTCTCCAACTGCTATGATTGCCATCAATGTCTGCTTGAGAACCCCTCCCAAACCTAGTCTCCTACAAGGGAAGCACCCTTTCTCAGCCAAGATACATATCCCCCATATTGGGTGGTCAGAAATAGATTCCCAAGAATATTTGTGCCCCATTTCATAACAGATACCCAACACCATGTGGGGCACCTTGGGCTGGATTTGCCATATGGTTTGACATGTCTGATCCAGGTTTGAAGAAAGTCATGGAGGAGAGTTGGATTTAGTACCATAAGGAAGGAAACTGATGAGGAGAAATTTGAAGAAAAACAAACAAAGACGGCAATTGACCTGGACAAAGATCCAGCAGCCTTTGAGCACCTACTTGTAAAGGGACGTAGATTTTTTAAACCTCTGCCCGTATGCAATAATGGCCACCAGAGACACTCACTACCTGGATGATAGCGTCATGTCTTACAGTGACAGGAACCCTATATCGCCAGGGTCCTGCACTTTCTGGAATATAAATAGGTAGCATTTAGCTTTGGCAAATTAATCTGAGTGAAAATAGAAGACATTTCTAACTCCACCACCCATCTTAAGGAAGAGTAAACAATTCGCATGATGAGGATGTCCAGTAGGTTTCAAGTTCTATGCCACTTTGGGAGGCATGTTCTGTGCTGGCTGTAACATCAAGGATATTCTATACGTCCACATGATCATCATCTGTGGATTTACTGGTCACTTTATATTTGTTTAACACTCATTAGCATTGCTAAGGAGATGCAATTGTGTCTTGGAACTCTGCGTGTTCACTTTAATAATCAGCCAAGGGGAAAGGCACACCACAGCTTTTCACTGCGGTGCAATGCTATTTATAAAGTTGGTGCAGACTCATTCTACCAGAGGAAGTGCACAATGCATTCAGTGAGATTAGATACCTTGTTATTTTTGGTTGATTGATGTTTAAGCGTATTTCCTTGTCACTCCATTGTGAGCAAGTGTTTCAGTGAAAAGTTTCTGTTTGCTGGTGGCAGGATCAGAAGCACAACAAAGCGACCACGCCACATTGCAGCGTTATTTATTTGCTTAAATTTGACAGGTGCGTTTCAACCTTTGACTTCTCCTGTTTTAATTGCTGCCACTGATAATGTTTCCAAAGCATAATCTCAGCAGACAGACACGTCGAGAGGGGAAAAATCCCAAGGTTGTTAAAGTGCTCTATTTGAGGTTCAGTCTCCCATTGGTCTGACTGGGATAGAGTAACACAGCACTGAAAACGATTTGAACTATGGACTTTGGTCCATAAAATTCAGTGATACGTTCCCAAAATAATGCAGCCAAGAGCGGGGAGAGAACTTGAGAACACTTTGTATTGTCTAGTGATGATTATAGTGATGATTATCACATTGTATTACTCAGTCTATTCTCTGGCCAACAATGCTGGCAGTACACGAGGCAGCCATTCAGCCCATCATGCCTATGCAAGAGTAACTTAGCTAGTCCTGCTTTGCACTTCCACCTCCCTCACCTTTTCCCCACAGATCTGGAAACTTTACTCATTATTCCATTCCCTTTTAAAAGGCATGATTAAATCCACCTCCATCTCATTCTCTCAGGTAGTGCATTCCAGGTCAAAACGTTACGTAAAAAAGCTCTCCCTCATGTCGCTATTGATTCTTTTATCATTCACCTTGAATTGGGGTCCTCTAATTCTCGATACCCCCCACACCCCACTAATGGAAACAGTTTCCTCCTCTGTACCCTGTCAAGATCCCTCATGATCATAAACAGCTCGAACAAATCTCTACCTCTTCTCCAAAGAGAACAGCCACACCTTTTCCGATCTCTCCACGCAAACTAAAGCTTCCCTATCCCTGGAACCATTCTCGTAAATTCTCTCTAAAACCCTAACCTGCTTTTGAAAGTGTGGTGCCCAGAATTGAACATAATACCCCAGTTGAGGCTGAACCAATATTTTATAAAGATTCACTGTGGGTAGAACTTTACACATGGCAAGCGATCGGTATCCTGGGAGTTGGCACATAATATACAGCCATCAACTCTCAGAAGCCCATTACCATTTAACGCCTACTTCAGTGTTAATTGGCAGTGGGACTTCAGGACTTCATCCCAAGTGCAGATGGACGGCCCACCCACAGCTAAACAGATTGACCGACAGTTCTCTAACACAGCCAGGCACGGTGCTGCAGGGGCTGGGAGCAGTACTGCAGCACTCTGCTTGGAAACAAGACCCGAGACTATTGGAAAGGCAAGGGGATTCTTGGGGTGGGAGGGTAGGACTGCCACGAATAAGGGAGAGTTAGGTGGGGTGCGACAGCAGCATGGGGAGAGTTAAACCAATGTCCCAGAAGCCCAGCACTCCAAGGTCCTGGATGGGGACTGCATTCCAACTCTGAAGGCCCTTCAGATTGAGGCATCTCCCCACTTTCCCACCCAAGATAGAGAAAAGGTTTTTCTCCATTTCTCACCCTACCACATCCCAATCCTACACAGCCTAAAAACTGAAGCTGTGCAAGAAAAGCTCTTTCAGTGGCCATTACGTAGCCTTTTAAGAACTTTAAGAAATGAAAAGACAGGTTTCCCACCCAAGACCCTGCTCACACCAAAACATGAAATTGCATCTGGATTTGGGTCAGGGAACTCCTGAGGGTGAGGGGGGGCGAGGGGAAGGAGATTCCATCTATCAAATTTACGCTTCATTCCACCTCTGAACTTGCCTTGTGGGTGGTGTAAAATTCTTCCCCATAACCTCCTTGCTTTTGTAATCTTTGGAAGAAGTCAGATTATAATTGAAACATTGGGCAGGAGTTTACAGCCTCGCTCGAGCAAACCTGAAAATGCCCACCCGAGGTCAATGACATTTCCATTATCTGCTCTCACCTGCTCCATGGTGGGTAGGGTAGTAGGATTCTGGAGGCTAACTCTGTTTCTCTCTCCATAGCTGCTACTGGACATTTTCCAGTGTTTCCTCTTTTAACTTAGGGTTTTCTCACAAGGCTAAGAGTGTTTTAATTAATTATTCACAAAATGGCTGTGAATTTCATCCCCTTTCAGCTTGGCATTCCTTCACTGTCACAAGGACAAAGTCCTGGAACTCCCTTCCAAACTGCAATGTGGTGTACCTATACCATATGGACTTCAATGGCTTGGGGAAGACAGCTTATCATCACATTCTCAAGGGCAATTAGGGATGGGCAATAAATGCCGCCCTGGCCAGCAACGTCCTCATCCCATGAACGATCAATAAAAAACATGAAGTTCAGCTCAGAGTAGCAGGGAGAGTAAAGGGGCAGACTGGCACCTGACCTATTTTATGTGCTCCTCTCCCTGTCAAAAACACTTTCAGGGGGACACGTAGAGCAGAATTTTACAGCTTTGTTTATCCCGAATCCATAAATCCCACCCGAGGTCAACGGACCTTTCCATCATTTGTCCCTCGCCTGCTCCAATTCTCGTGCTGGGCAGGACGTGTAAAGTTCCGCTGTAGCATCTAGCCCATGACGTGAGAAATTGGTCTAAGCCTCTGTCCAGGCCTAAAACGGGAGCTGCCATCAGAAGCCAAAATATAGAAGCTCGCCTCAGATTGCACTTATTAAGAACCAAACCATTAAGTGAAGCAGTCTCAGGACCTGCTCCAGTACTATGCACCAAATTTATGAGAAAGGTAATTAGGCCTCTCATGTGTACAAGATGCAAAGTACCTGCCCATGTTTATGACTGGCATATCTAACAAGGGTATCTATCCCAATATGGCAACAGCTACAACACAGATGCAGATCGGGTGCTGGACATTGTGCGCTGAAATTGGTCCTTTCTGCTTCCTTTTTATCTGCCTGGAAATTGAGCCGAACAAGAGACATTTTGTCATCATCCATATTTTAATATTGCAATTAATAACTTGCCCATGAGAAGAGCTCTCAACTGAACTCCACTCTTTCCAACCATCAAGCTCTTATTTTTGTGATGTAGAGATGCTGATGTTAGACTGGGGTGGGCACAGTAAGAAGTCTCACCACACCAGAACAAAGTCAAACAGGTTTATTTGGAATCACGAGCTATCAGAATGCTGTTCCTTCCTCAGGTGAGAAAGGAGTAGCACTCCAAAAATTTGTGATTCGAATTAAACCTGCTGGACTTTAACTGGTGTTGTGAGACTTCTTACTGTGCCCTATTTTTATGTGAAATGGTGTAATTATATCAGACTCCACAGGATGCAATCTGACAAAAAAAACCTGTTGACAATCGAACAAAAAATGCCACCCAATAGTTCACCGAACTAAAATAACAGGAATTAAGTGCACTTACCTGGGCCAGGCAGATTGATTGAAGTGGTAACTCTTTGCAAACTGCAAGGTGTTGTTAGCAGGATTAGTGGTTAACAATGAGTAAATAAAGAAATTCAGTGTGGCACGGAAAAGGCCAATTAGGCTTAACATTGTTAGGAGGTAGTTTCAGCTTCACGGTGATAAAAGACGCGTTGTAATCCAGGGGCCAAATCACCTGAAACACATTCTGAGGAGAGCTAGTTTCATATCTCTTCAGCATTGCAGTTGTTGCTGTGTTGCTGGCATCAGTGTACTTAGAAAGCTCCCGGGTGGTTTAGAGCTGGGGTCTCAGAACATCTTTCTGGCTTCTCTTTTAAACTCTCGAACTGAGCCTTCCACCAACTCTCTGCCAACATTAAGAAACATATTTTACTGCCAGCAAAAATGGTCCTAAACAGAAATGCAGGTACCAGGAAAGAAGGCAGAAAACCTCTTTTAAGGCAATATACTGCGGATGTTGGAATCTGAAAGAAAAACTGAAAATGCTGGGGAATCTCAACAGATCTGACAGCATCTGTGGAGAAAAAATTGAGCCAACAGAGTCAGAGTGACCCTTCATCGGGGCTGAAGATTAGGAAAATTAGATAAGATTTAAGCTATGAAGTTTAGGTGGAGCAGAGGTGCTGTAATTGTATGAACTTCTCAGATAATCCATTGGTTGCTCAATGATAAGGTGTGGATTTGAGACCTTCTATATTATTTGATTTAATCCTCAAACTCTGGTGAAGTAACCTATGAACTATTATCACTAACAACTTGTTCTGGTTTACCAAATACTGTAAAAAAAAAATCAAGGTTTTCAATGGTCTATTCAGCTGTAGTAGATATCATGATAACAATTATTTTGGCCACTTTGAGTGTACATCAATTATAACTAAGAACATGTCATCCTCAAATGGATCAGAATTGTTGCCAAGGCATTTTTAGGTCATTCCCAATGATGTAAAGAAGACAACAGTGGTGCATTTCTTATTTGAGTATAGGATTAATAATGTCCCACCTTTTCTTCAACCTGAGCATCCCAACCTGGCCACCAAAAAAAACTATGCATTAATTTCTTCATCGAGGCTATATACGGATGCCCTTCATGTACAAGAGCTCTTTCATGCAGACTAGGAGGAACAATCATTCGGATTCCCTACAATAAACACCCACCTTGGACGATCAACTCAAGATTTCTTGACACATTGGATGGGATTTTATGGCCTGGCTCATCCTGAAACTGAAAAATCCTGTCTGAAGTCAACAGACTTTCCATGGTCCACTCTTTGCCAGCTCTGATTCCCGTGGGAGGCAGGAAGGTAAAATTCCAGCCATAAGGTTTCAAATCAGAAAGAGGGGTAGGGTGAGAGAGGGGTGGGGTGGAGGGGGCATGCATTTCAGCTATCACTCCATATAATACCATATGCATCACCTTTCCATCATGGGATTATTTCTGTGTGTCTCTGAACTTGAGAAATGATCACAGGCAAGTGATCAACTAGTAAAATATAAAGAACATTAGGAAAACTAATTGGTGGCATCTGTTTAACAGGTAAAGATAAGCCTGATAATGCATCAACGTTGGCATGACAGTATGATGATATTCTATATCACAGGGGTGTGCAGATAAGATCAGTGACTATATTTGCGCTCCGTTAGCAATTAACAATGATATGCCTTTATACAGCCTAAAAATAGTAGTTAAGGGTCGATGATCAGTCAATAATGTGAAATGATGCCCAAATAAATAATGATGCAACTTTCATATGTCAAAATTTATTATCAATGCTTCTTTTTCTGGCTGGGCATAGTTAGATTCAGCACTAATCAGAGCACATGAAGCAGAAGCTATTGGTTGTTCTTCTCCCAAAGGCATAATATATAAAACTCTCCCCTTATTCCATAAAGTGAAGCATCATAAACAAGCAGTAATGATAACTTCGGATTAAAGCCAACAATACTTCAAACTTCTGCAAATCACCTTTGACATCCTTGTATGCTTTCTCACATTCTGTTATTCAGTTCCGTGACTGTTTTGCACATAGTAAATTATGCAATGGCTTTAAAAAATGTAGCTAAGTTAGGAACAAATTTGCCATAATAATTTATTAATCTTCAAAAGGACCTCAACTGCAGCACATCTGTTAGACGTGTTGCTTTTGAAATAGTATCCATCCTTTAGGTGTTTATGAAGGCCTTTACTATCAACAAATACTGGATTGATTTCTGAAAACATCACATTTTTTCTTTATTGATATGCAGACTATATACCTCCAAATTATTCACGTACTCTTGTTCACTGGACCCTGTATTTAGAATACCATCCAGGTAATATTGTACACCAGAGAGACCACTTAAAATTTGATCCATTGATCTGGTGTAGATGTTATTCCAAATAGCAATCTTTCATAACAAAAAAAGAACTTTATGAGCAATACATGAAAATGTTCTTTTTTAAAATTCTGCCTTTTCCACAACCCTCATCACGACAATGTTCGGTGTACATTTTGGTGTTAAGCTCGATGAGTCAGAGGGAAAGCTGGGAACTCAATTGACCTTTCTCATCCTTAATTAGCTTTTCATGTATTTTCACCCGCCATAGGAGAGGCAATGAGCATCAGGAATATCTTCACTCGGATAAAGGGAAATGTGGAATGACAATATTCCCATACAACCATAGAACACTACAGCACAGAAACAGGCCTTTTGGCCTTTCTTAGCTGTGCCGAACCATCTTTCTGCCGAGTCCCACTGACCTGCACCTGGATCATTTCCCTCCACATCCCTCTTATCATCTGTCCAAGTTTTCTTAAATGTTAAAATTGAGCCCACATTTACCACTTCATCTTCCCATTCTACTAATGTCTATATTTTAGAGTAACACTGTGGGTCTTGTGCACGCCTTCTCACTTGGAATTAGTCATGGAACTAGAGAAGTAAATTAGGAAATTTTTGTTTAAATTTATTTATTAGTGTCAGAAGTAGGCTTATATTAACGCTACAATGAAGTTTCTGTGAAAACCTCCTAGTCGCCGCACTCCAGTGCCTGTTCGGGTACACGGAAGGAGAATTTAGCATGGCCAATGCACCTAACAACACATCTTTCAGACTGTGGAAGGAAACTGGAGTACTCAGGGGAAACTCACGCAGATATGGGAAGAATATGGAGACTCCGCACAGACAGTGACCCAAGCCAGGAATCAAACCCAACTCTCTGGCACCGAGAGGCAGTCGTGTTAGCCACTGAGATGGCCATATAGGAAATATAAAAACAGTAGCCTTCCTCCTGCTTCTGTCTTCTGTCACAAAATCCACAGAACAACACTGCCAGACATTTTGTTTAGAAAGACACATGATGAAACAGAATTATAATTTTTTCCTGACCTTTCTGTCACCAGATTTGATTCAGGTCCGTTTTTGTGATCACCAAGAGTGAAATTGTGCTTCTTTCTCTTTGGCATCACCCTCCACCCTAACGGAAAGAGTCACAGTTGAGACTTGTGCCATCTTTATATTCCCTATAATGGCCATCCCAGTGGTTAACATTACTGCCTCTCAGTGCCAGGGAACTGGGTCCGATTCCTGCCTTGGGTCACTGTCGATGCAGAGTCTGCATGTTCTCCCTGTGTCTGCATGGGTTTCCCCTGGGTACTCCAGTTTCCTTCCACAGTCTGAAAGATGTGTTGTTTAGGTGCATTGGCCATGCTAAATTCTCCCTCAGTGTACCCGAACAGGCACTGGAGTGCAGCGACTAGGGGATTTTCACAGAAACTTCATTGTAGCGTTAATATAAGCCTACTTCTGACACTACTAAATAAACTTAAACAAAAATTTCCTAATTTACTTCTCCAGTGTCCCATGACCATTTCCAAATGAAGGACGTGCACAAGACCCTCCTCCCACAGTGTGGCTCTACAATATGGACTTTAGGAGAATGGGACCCAGGAACAGGGTGGGGAACATTGTCATTCCAGATTTCCCTTTTTCCGAGTGAAGATATTCCTGACGTATGCTCATTGTCTCTCCTATAGCAGGTGGAAATGCATGAAAAACTAATTAAGGATAAGAAAGGTCAATTGGGTTCCCAGCTTTCCCTATGACTCATCCAGCTTAACTCCAAAGTGCACACTGAACATCCATATCTGTTAAATCATTCTTATGTTTTACACGCTTCCAGTAAAGAATTTATTTCCAATATGCATTTTAAATGAAGTCTTTACTCACTTAAAATGTCGTCGTCTGAGCCTGCTGGCCTAAATCCCTGATTCCATTCACAGATCACCTCATCTAAATCACTCAGTGAAAAGCGTTGAAACTCTTATACTTTACACCATCGTAGATCTGCCTGAAATAAGGAAGACCACACTGTGTTTCATTTCATAATCATAAATCAGCTGGGAGCACGTCCTCAGTGGTACAACGCAGTCATCGCAATGTCTTGTTAATATAATCAATGCTCTTTCTGATGCAGTAAAGTGAACCCACAGCCATCAGATAAAGATTATCTATTGAACAGTGGGGCAGTGAACAGAGGTAGGGTAACTCTGTTCCACGGGCAGTACCATGACACAGAAGAAGCTAGGTCTTACCCTCCATCTGGGACCACCTGAGAGGTGGGAAGATGGTGCAGTGAGGAAGCAGCTGGTATGCAGTGTGTCTGCTAACTGCCATGCCTTCTCACCAGCAATGAGAAAGGTGATGGACAGTTCATTAGGTCGGTCAAGCCACTTAAGTATCCAACTAAGTGCTCCTTCCCACCTCTGCTGATATTTTATGAGTGTCAGGAAGCCCCTTTCTGGGTGCACTTTGGCCCATGGAGAGGCCCCCTAATGGTAATGGCCACCCCTATGCCAATAGTACCATTTGTCTTCACCAATCTCCCCACCCTCCCTTTATCCCATTGTTGGAGCCTGTCTAATTGGCACCAGCACAGCCAGCTTCACTTACCTGTTGTGAGGGCCCATCAGTGCCCACTGCTCCTGGTGGCACTCCTGTGACTGCAGAGCATCCGATCCTCTGATTGGACCAGCAATTCTTGAGGGTGTGTGGTTACCCTTATTCGTGAAGCAGGCCAGCAGCAGCGAATGAAAAGATACAGCCCCAGGACCCGCTGTTGCCTCCATTTAAATGCAGCCCAGAAAATGTGGACAGTGAGGCCTACTGCCACGTCACCAACACAATCTGGATTTCCTCCACTTGCCAGGAACCACCAAGAGCTGCTCCTTTTCCACTTGCTGCAGGCAACAAGGCACTAGGTCCACATTCCCAGTAGATTTCCCTTTTATCCAATCCACTTACCTCCTCTTTGGAAGATCATGTTGAAAGTGGCAGTAGATCCTTTGAAAAGGCCAGTGGCATCCTTATGCCAGGAAAGCATTTTATCATGGCTTCTTCCGCATTCAGCAGTCCCAGGAGCGGTGGAGCTATTCCCAGGCTGCTTCTGTCCCTGTAACTACCATCACTGGTGTTTCTGGGGTTACAACTTCAATTCCCATCCCCACCAGAGACTCATTGCCGAAGTTCAATAAGCCCCAAGATAGGAAAATGGGTCAGAGTTGTGGTGGTTACAGAGGGACAAGTTTAAGTCATGATCCAACAGAACAGCATCCTGAAGAGGAGTAAACCTACAGAGAATGTGTACAGCAAAAGGAACCAATATAATAAAGAATGGCTATATCTCAAGCACTAAACAATGCCCATCCTAATCAGCAATCATTTATAGTTCTGTGGTTTTGAGTTCCTTTATACTAATATTATTACAATTATCATAGAATCATACAGTGCAGAAGCAGTCCATTGATTCCCTCTCATAACCCCATGCATTTACCCTATCTAGCCCCCTCTAAAGCTAAGAGGCAATTTAGCATGGCAAATCCACCTAACCCCTGCACATTTTGGGGCTATGGGAGGAAACCAGAGCCCCCTGTAGGAAACCCACACAAACACAGGGAGAATGTGCAGATTCCACATAGATAGTGACCCAAGCTGGGAATCGAACCCGGGCCCCTGGTACTATGAGGCAGCAATGTTAAGCACTATGCCATCATGCCACCCCTTATGAGGCTTATCAGATCATGATGAATTAGGATTGCCTTCAAAGTAAGGGTAAAATGAAGGAGCCATGTGGTCACTGCTACAATTTGCCTGGCAACAGGTCCAGCTTTTTAAGAAGTTTATTTATTGGTCATGAGTAGGCTCACGTTAATACTGTAATGAAGTTACTGTGAAAAATCCCCTAGTTACCACACTCTGGCACCTGTTTGGGTACACTGAGGGAGAATTTAGCTTGGTCAATGCTAACCAGCATGTCTTTCAGAATATGGGAGGAAATGGGAGCACATGGAGGAAACCCACACAAACATGGGGAGACCGTGCAGACTCTACACAACCAGACAGTGGCACAAACAGGAATTGAACCTGGATCCCTGGCACTGTGAGGCAGCTGTGCTAACCACTTCACCACCATGCCGACTCTATGAAGGGGATGCTAAATATTAAAGGAAGACTCAATTATTTTATTGTGAAGTAATTGACACTTGCAAATAATGGCAAAAGCAGGAGGGATGCAAGAGTTTCTAAATCCCAGAGAAATGTTAAGACTATCAGGTTGTAAAAAGGCTATATTGTGAAATGTCCATTTGATTCCAGGGTGGGATAGAGTTGAGCCTAAAAAAGGGCAGATAACATTTCTGTTCAGATACAAGGCCTGTGTGATTAATACTGCTGTGGGTAAGGGTGTTGAGGAGGCCATTGTAAAAGTTGGGCACAGGCTTTCTGAAAATTGTGCAGAAATCACAGGTGGATGGGTTTGTCTGCCAGAGTCTGGGAAAGAAAGAGAGAGAGAAAGAGAGAGATAGAAGCCACAAGTTTATCTGATTCACTGTGCCAGAACGTAGGTGGAAGCTTGCACTCAGAATGAAAAGGTCAAATTCATGAGCAGTTACAACAAAGCTGGAAGATTTGCCTCTTTTGAGTTCGAGTGAGATTGTCCAATAATATGCTCGCTGCAAAGGACAGTTTGGAGTTAGATGTTACCAGACTGAGAAATGCAAAGAAAAAAAAGCATCTCCTTGGGGTCTTAAAATCATTTTGGACTGATTTAGGGAGAATTGAATGTCTACTTAAAGGACAGTGTAAAGTATATCTTTGAAATGCTTTTTCCAGTTGTTCTAAAAATAAAAAGGGAGATGGCTATCCACTTCTGTGGTTTAAAGTGTAAGTTTCCCACAAAGATCGTGTTTATTCAATAGTGCTTTTAGTCCTTTGTTACAATAAACAACTTAAATGGGTGGCACAATGGTTAGCATTGCTGCCTTACAGTGCCAGGGTCCAGGGGCTCAATTCCTGAGTCACTGCCTGTGTGGAGTTGTACATTGTCCCCTAGTAGGCATGGGTTTCCTCTAGGTGCTCCGGTTTCCTCCCACAGTCCAAAAATGTGCAGATTAGGTGATTTGACCATGCTAAATTCTCCCTCAGTGTACCCAAACAGACACCGGAGTGTGACAACTAGGGGATTTTCACAGTAACTTCATTGCAGCGTGAGTGTAAGAATACTTGTGACTAATAAATAAACTTATTATGAGACCATTTCAGCTACTAACTGGAAGTTCAATCTTATTTTTAGAAGTCATCAGTCTCCACAGAGATCATAACAATGTTTAATTCTAGTTGCACTAAGGATGGGGAGATTCTGAGCAGGAATAGAATTGTTGCGAGAGCCTTGAATACTCTGAAGTTAGAGGGAGAAGGCTCCTGTGTGTAGATGTTCCAAAGGCAATGAGTTCTGGTCACATTTTGGAGGGAGACCTTGGGAGGTGAATAGTAGCATGTGAATGTGAGAGAATTGGAGAGAAAGGGCTCTCAGTCTGGAGATATTGGAAAAAGAGTTTTTTAAATTCATCCATGGGCACTGTTGACCAGCATTTATTATCCATCCCTAGTTGCCCGAGGATAGCCGAGCGTCAACTGCATGACTGTGGCTCTGGAATCAGATATAGGCCAAACCAGATAAGGACGGCAGATTTCCTTCCCTAAAGAACGTTAGTGAGCCAGATGGATTTTTCCAACAATTGACAATAGAGTTATGGTCACCAGTGGATTCTTAATTCCAAACATCTTTTTTATTGAATTCAAATTCTATCTGCTGTGGCGAGATTTGAACGCTGGTCCCCAGAACATTAGCTGAGATTCTGGATTAATAGTAGAATAATATCTCTGGGTCATCAACAACCTTTAGGGGTAAAACTTTTTATGTGGATCCAGGATCTGGCAGCGCAGGCAAGTGGGGAATGTGCAGGGAGTAATTTGCAAAAAGACCCCCTCCCCCTCTCCTTCAATATGCATTCTGCCTGAAAAAAAAGCAGCTAATCTGAATTCACTGCACAAGCCTGTAGACAGGGGTTATTGTGCCCAAAATCCTGCAGCTCTGATTGGAGCCTTCAACTGCACATGCACAGTGAAAAAAATAGAAAAATCCTCCCCACCACATTTCTCCCAGTCCAACAATGCCTCCCCACGGCTCCCACAGACATTACCCCACCTCTCACAACATAACTATCTCTCTTACCCCCTGCCTTCTGCTACCCAGACTGATCACTGCACACGCCCCACTTCCTCTCCCCCCACCATTCACACACAGAGTAGCAGCAAAATTCCCATGCCCCCCACCGCACTAAAGAACCATGTGACCCACCCCCCTTCCCCAACCAGAGAGTCATCTGACTTGCCTTTTTTCCCACACCCCCACCACCAATCAGACTCAAAGAGCCGCTGGAAGTTCTGAACTCACCACTTCAGAAGCTGGAGCACCCAATTTGGGCCTCTGTGACCATGTCAGTTTCACATTGAATCTGGGCGGGTGAATGTGGTGGTAAAGAGAGAAATGCCGGAAAGTTGTTAGTTGACATCGTACCCCTGTTTTGGATCACGCTACTCATCTCATGCCCGACTTTACCGAGTTTTCACACCTGAAAATGGGAGCAACTTGACAACAAAATCAGGCCCACGATGTTTACAATTGTATAAAACAAGTGATGCAATTTGTTTCTGCAAGTCAAAAGTTGAATAAAAATCAGCACAGATCATGTAGTTAGCCAATTCGCCAAAACGATTAAAGATTCAAAATTTAATTTGCCTTTTCAATAAAAACATCCCCAGAAATAAATTTTGTGGTAAGATGCAAATTCACATTTTTGTAATTACATGAATAAATCTGTCCTTTGATTTTCTCCCTTCTTTATTTCTACCACCTTTAACTTTCCTGAGTGGAACACAAATGTATTATTAGCTTAAGTAAGAAAAATTACCTGAATTTCATGATTACAAGTTCTCTCAGAGATTTAAAGGACACTTTCTAACACAAAGAAACAGGGATCAGAATTTTACCATCCCGCCTGCCACGGGAATCGGAGTGGGCTAGGGGCGAATAATGGAAAGGTATATTGACCTTGCATGGGATTTTACGGTTTCAGGATAAGTGAGGCTGTAAACTCCAGCTCAAAATGTTTGCAGCTTGAAAATCCAGACAGAAACACAAATTGAAAATGGTCAGATTTCACAGGCGTGCCTAACAATTCCCTGCATTGTGTTGTGAGGTGAATAGTCCACATGAAGCCCAGTCTTTTGAGACAGGTTGGGGCCATGAAATAAAAGGCGTTAAAAACCACCAACAGGCAATTTTCTGCGTAAATTTACTCATTCTTAATGGAAAAGGCACACTTACTGATGTTGATAATGGCATACAATGAAATCTGCTTTGAGCAATGCTGTTAGTTTTCCATGTCCTTTCCTTTACTCCTGGTTCTTCAGCTGTTCACTCCTTGCATGACTCCTTACTTGTTCTTATTGGTAGCCTTTGGGACATTCCTTTGCTTTTGATTTGTAAGCTTCCAATATCTTCAGTTCTGATTTGCTGTTGTTTCACTGAATCTCAGAAAGGCTGCCAACGAAGAGTTACAGCAAACATTACAAGCAGTGTGTGCTATGAACAAGAGTTTGAGTATATTGTATAAAGGTTATTTTCAAAGCCATTGATTCAAAAATTCAAATTTAGTTTTTACTGGGATTCCAGGACTTATTTGCCAGTGTTTTGGAGATTGCAATTTGTGATTCTTTCCATTTTCCTTTTGGGATAATATAAACCAGTAAACATAAACCTGTTATAAAGGCAAATACTGAAATACTGCGGATACTGAAATCTGAAACAAAAATAAAAAATGGTGGAAAAACTCAGCAAGGCTGACAGCCTCTGTGGAGAGAGAATAGAGCCAACGCTTCGAATCAGAATGACGCATTGCCAAAGCCCCAGCTCTGACAAAGGATCATCCTCACACAAAACTTTGGCTCTCCTCTCTCTCCCCAGGTGCTGTCAGACCTGCTGAGGTTTTCTAGTCCAATACACAAGATTATTCCCCATAATCAGGGCTAATGCTTTATGGTGATTGGCGTTAGTGTTGTGAAGTCTCAGCATTCAAGTGTATGAGGTTAACCATCGAATTTGCAATATGCCCAGTATTTTGAAGAGCATTTGCCTTTGTTTGGAGGATGTTTTGAGCATCGTTCACATATGCTGACATCTCAAGAAAGGTTGCCACCAAGTTGTACTGTTCTCTGTAAGAGGAGCTGGAGACAACATCAGGATTTGGAAAACTCTTCTCATAGAAATGAAAGTTACCTCAGCGTGAAGCTTTTGGGATACTAGAACCTTTCAGTTCCACCCAGTCTGCAGTGCCAGCGTATGATGCAACTGACAAGGGTTTTGCATGCAAAGAACAATCAATGCAGCAGCTTTCCTCTGGATAAAGAGCCATTGGCTGGATTGATGTTGTTGCATTCATTGCATGCAAAGGTTCACTTGAGTGCACAAATTGCACAAGTTAGATATGTAGGTACTTTGTGTTAACTCCACTGCCTTCATGGACGTAAACAGTTATCGTTCAATTATTGTTCAGGTAGCATCTGAACACAGAAACAACATTACACAGGTCAGTGGCCATATCCTTGGGAATCGACATCACTGCCAAAACTACCATTTACCTTTCATTGCTGAACTGTAACCTTTAAGAGGTACTGTGTTGTTGTTTCATAAGCCAAGTATGCTACAAGGTAAGACACCTCAGTTTCATTAATAGCATCATAGGATGTTACAGCCTGTTGCCTATTTGCCCTACCTTATTTTCTAATTATTCTTAATCTAGGCTGTCTTGTTATTTGTCTCATTGATACTGGCTTTGCTTTCCAGTCAGGAATTTATAGGGTGGCACAGTGGTTACAAATTCAATTCCCAGCTTCAGCCACTGTCTCTGCAGACTTTGCACATTCTTTCAGTGTCTCCATGGGTTTCCTCCAGGTGTTCCAGTTTCCTCCCACAGTCTGAAAGGCGCGCTGCTTAGGGGCATTGGCTATGCTAAATTTTTCCTCAGTGTCCTGAATGGGTGCCGGAGTGTGGCGACAATGGGATTTTCAGAGTAACTTAATTGCAATGTTAATGTAAGCCTACTTGTGATGCTGGAAATCTGAAACAATAACAAAACAGTCACTCAAAATTGTAACTCTGGTTCTCTCTCTACAGCTGCTGCCTGACCTGCTAAGTATTCCTAACATTTTCTGAATTTTACTTGTACTTTTGGCTGTCCTTTTCAATTTTTAAGTCATGCTTAATCGCTTTATGGTTGCTGTTTTTGTGATGTTATTCCCATTTACATTACTCTGCAGACATATAGAACAAAGAACAAAGAAAATTACTGCACAAGAACAGGGCCTTCAGCCCACCAAGTGCGCATCAACTATGCTACCAGACTGAACTAAAACCCTCTACTCTTCCAGGGACCATATCCCTCCAATACCTCCATTTAATTTGCAAGAACTAGCCTACTTCTTAAAAAGAAACACCCATCTGGAAATTATCCAATGTTGGCCATGCACTATTGAAAATCCTTCCCTTTTTTGCCACTTCCATCCTATGGGGAAAATTTCCCATCCTGTCCACCGTGGGAATCGTAGTGGGTGCGGGGCGGACCATGCAGAGATCTGTTGACCGTGGGCAGGATTTTCCAGTTTTGGGGCAAGCGTGGCCGGAAAATTCCACCCTTTGTTTCTATAGATTCTATGTTTCTCTTGATATAGCACTTGAGGCGAAGGCGATCAAAAGATATAAAGTAGGAATCAGACTATTCAGTTGGATGATAAGCCATGATCATAATGAAGGGTGGAGGAGGCTTGAAGGGCTGAATGGACTTTTCCTGCTCTGGTATTCTATTCCTTTTATTTCACCAGATAGTAGCCCACTCACATTAGGCAGAGGAACTCTTATCCTAACATTTGGTGCAGCCTAGGTCCCATGCTAGCAGCCCAGCAATAGTTACATGAATTATCTGTACAGCCAGGATATTGCTGAGATGACAGAGGTACAGCTAAAAATATAATTTCATTTAACTAGAGTGGCCTCTTCAACTGGTACATCTTGGTATGACTCTTGTTTTGATTAAAACCAAGAAACTACAAAAGGTAGTGAATGTAGCCCAGTCCATCATGGAAATCAGGCTCCCATCCATTGACTCTGTCTACACTTCCTGCTGCCTCAAAAAAGCAGTCAGCGTGATCAAGGACCCCACATACCCTGGACATACTCTCTTCCACCTTCTTCGATTGGGAAAAAAATACAAAAGTCTGAGATCATGTACCAATGGACTCAAAAACAGCTTCCTCTCTGCTACCATCAAACTTTTCAATGAACCCTACCATGCGTTAAGCAGATATTTCACTACACCCTAGCTATGACTGTAACACTATATTCTGAACACTCTCCTTTCCTTCTCCCCTATATACTATATGAACAGCATGTTTTGTCTGTATAGTGCACAAGAAATAATACTTTTCACTATATCTCAATACCTATGATAATAATAAATCAAACGAAATCAAAAGATATATTGTTTTTCACATATCTACCCAAACCAGTGACCTTTTTACATTTGAATCTCTTCGTAGAGCAGCATGGTGGCATAGTTGTTAGCACTGATGTCTCACAGGACCAGAGACCTGGGTTCAATTCCTTGGGTGACTGTGTGTGTGAAGTTTGCATGATTCTCCGCGTGTTTGTGTGGTTTTCCTCCGGGTGCCCCGGTTTCCTCCCACACTCCAAAGATGAGTGGATTGCACATGCTAAGTTGACCTTAAAATCCCAAGGTATGTAATTGAGGGGATTACCTCAGTAAATACGTGGGTGACAGGGATAGGGCCTGCGTAAGATGCTTTGTTGGGGAGTTAGTGCTGACTCGTTGGGTCAAATGATCTCTTTGGCATTGTAGGGATTCAATGATCTATGTATAGAATAGAATGGCTACAGCTCTGAAGAAGGCCATTCAGCCCATGTCGGCTCTTTGCAAGAACAATCCACCTAATCTCAAACTTGTTTTTTTAATTTCCTGATAGCCCCGAAAATATGTTTCCTTCATGTGTTTATTCAATTCTCTTTTGAAAGTTGCAATTGAAACTGCCTCAACCTATCTGCCTAGCAGTCTGTTCCACATTGGAATCATTCAATGTTTTAAAAGCTTCCCCTCAGCTTGCCTTTTGCCAATATGTCACCTCTGATTCGCAATCCTGACCGACACACCCTGTCGAATCACCTTGTGATTTAAAACACCTCCAACAAATTGCCTCTTGATCTTCTCTAAGCAGAACAGACCCCAGCTTCCCCAAATTATCCATCCAATAATATAGTTACTGAAATTATTAATCTCATTATTCATTTCATTCCACCATTTAAGGAGAAAGGCACAGTAGTTAGCACTGCCATCTCACAGCATCTGGGATCCGGGTTCAATTCCAGTCTCGGGTCACTGTCTGTGTGGAGTTTGCACATTCTCCCCATGACTGTGTGGGTTTCCTCCGATTGCTCGGGTTTCCTTCCACTGTCCAAAAATGTGCAGGTTCGGTTTTTTGGCTATGCTAAATTGACCCTAGTGTCAGGGGATTAAGGGTAAACATGTGGGGTACGGAAATTGGGCATAGATGGGATTGTGGTCGGTACTGACTTGATGGGCCGAACAGCCTGCTTCTGTCCTGTGGGGATTCTACGATCTTATGACATCAAAAGAAAAGCCTTTGGAAACGTTGAATAATGTAAAGGGAGAAGGCAAAGATGGCAAAACACAACCTCTAGGAAGAAACTCTGCCTCCTTAAACAGGGGAGAGATTTCGTGAGAAGCTTTCCAAACAGGAGGTAGTGAGATCAGTATGCTCTGAGCTGTGAGCCCAGCCCACAAACCGATGCCCACAGGCCAGGCTTTTGTTTAGAAGCTGGGTTAACAAACACTGCAAGTCATTCTTCCTGTTCCACTTTCTGAAGCATGTCCTGTTGTGTTGTGAGCACGATATGCCGCTGGCTGCGATTAGCAGCAAGTGTCACAATGCATTATACCACTCTTAGGTTTGAGCTCAAAGTAGGGATGTGCTGCAGAATAATTTTTTTTTATTTAAAGCAAGAGAAAGGCAAAATATGGTTTTACTTACGAGAAGCTGGATGGGAGATAACTGGCTGAATCATAGTTGATAATGTAATCTCTGTCATCACAGGTTTTCTTGCTCCCACTGGCAGTTATTGTGGCAGGGCAGCTGGTTACTTTTTTGGAATAAACAAGATTTATTATGCACTTTATCAGCTGATTTATTTTTGTCGAAGGATGGAATACCCGTGCTGAAGAATGGAATTTTATTTTTTGCTTTTTATTAATCCAGTCTCAGCATAGAACATGCTTAAGTTAGCTAAAGCACAGGCTAAAACTGAAATAAAGCTTCTCTACAGTGTTCCAATTTATGCTCCGCAGCCAGATGAGGTTAAAAACAGGGCAACATTCCTCTACACTTTTCCCAGAAGCATTTTCACATCAGACATTGAAAACCATCGCCACCGCCCCAACCCCCTGGTGGCTCCAATTGCCTCCTCCTCACTCCAGCTGGGTCCTCCCGATAATTCCCCAAAAGTGTACTGTAGACCCGACTAAAGTGAAACACTCTGGCAGAGTGACAGCAGCTAGTGGACCCGGAGAATTCAGTCCCGGGTCTGCTAATAGCATTTAAATAACATTAAAATTAGATTAAAATAACTCGCCTGCCTCCCCGTCAGTTTCCAGTGTGTGCGCCAGAAGTCTGGGGCTGGGAGATGCTCACGTGGCGGAAACGCATGCACGAATCCCACATATGCCTAGATGTGAGATTCTCCCACCCCTCTGCTCTAGAAAACTAACATGGTGGGAAAATCACCTCCACTGGATTCCACTGGGAACAGAGTAAAAGTCTCACAACACCAGGTTAAAGTCTGACAGACTTATTTGGTAGCAAAAGCCACTAGCTTTCAGAACCCTGTCCCTTCGTCAGGCAAGGAACAGCAATCCAAAAGCTAGTAGTTTTTGCTACCAAATAAATCTGTTGGACTTTAACCTGCTGTTGTGAGACTTCTTACTGTGTTTACCCTAATCCATCTTCACATCATTTCCAAAGGGAAGAGCAGAGACCTACAGTGAGCAAGTAGATTAGGCTGGCACTGTTCAGTGAAATAGGAGGCATTGACCAGGGAAGAGCCTCTCACGCCCACATTGCCATGGGTCTGCAATCTTGTCCCACAGATATATGAAAAAATTGCAGCTGACAAGTTGCATGGACAAGTTGGGCTGAAGGGCCTGTTTCCATGATGTAAACCTTTCTGACTGTATGACTCTATGAATGAGGTTGGTATGTCCACCTTCTGCGTATATAGAAGTGTTAGTGATGTATATCAATGTAAACATACCCCTGACATTTGGAAAACAAGCAGTGGGTATGGTTAAAATGAAGCAGCAGCTTAACCCGCCCCAATATCAATACCTCCTTACGTTAACCCGATGGTAACTGGCTCCTTTAAGAAAATGAGTGAGACACCTGTAGACAGGACGTCCTAAGAGGTTTACAGCATGGAAACAGGCCCTTTCGGCCAACTTGCCAATTTTTACCACTATGTTAGTCCCAGTTGGCCCATATCCCTCTATATCCTTCTTACCCATACAACTGTCATTGTGTCACTAAATGCTTTTTAAAAGTCAAAATTGCACCCACCTCCAATACTACTTCTGGCAACTCCTTCCAAACACTCACCATCCTCTGAGAGAAAACATTGCCTCTCTCGACTCTTTCATATCTCTCCCTTCTCACCTTAAACCAATGCCCCTAGTTTTAGACACGCCTACCTTTGGGAAAAGATGTCAACTATCCACCTTATCTATGTCCCTCATTATTTTATAGACCTCTATAAGATCACTTCTCAGCCTCTTACACGCCAAAGAAAAAAGTCTCAGTCTCTCCTTGTAACTCGAACTATCAAGTCCCTGCAGCATGCTAGCAAATCTTTTCTGCACTCTTTCTAGGTTAATAATATCCTTGTTGTTTTATATTTGAAACATCAGGCCCTGACAACATTAATCTTCGTGGGCGGCCCAAACAGTTTCCCCATTATGTCAGACTTGCTGGGAGGGGAATCATGGCTCAGAAGGAGAAGAATTTTATTTCAGGTTTCTTTATGGAACAGCCCTCACATAGTAGCCATGGCCTTCTTTACAAACACCTCCTTTACCAGTCACCTTTAACATTTGGCACTTGGCAGAGGCCAAACTCCATGAGTACCCGTCTATGCCCGATATGTAATATTCCACTAAGGGAGCCAGACCCAGCTGTTACACATCCTCAGGGACACCAGTCACTCTGAGAATCAAGTACCATACATATCCCATATCATTTCCTTTTAAAATCGGGGCCATACCCACAGGCACAACACTGATGAGTTGACTGATTTGAGTTTGTGCTTGTGTGCAGGCAGTGACCCACCTATCAACTCCCACATCAAGTTATGATATCATTGCAAAATCAACCATTATAACACAATCACTTTAGAAAGCATCAGTCACTTACCAAATTAAAATACATCGCCAGTCTACCTAGCAGCATACAAGCCATGCACACAATCAGAGAGAAGGTAAGTATGCTACAACACACTGCATAGAAATTCCCAGCCTGTTCCAACTCTTTATTCACAAATGTTGCCTCTAGCCAAAGGAAATTGACGCATGCTGAAACCCATCATGCAAGCCTTGGAAGCCAGCTGCGTAAGAGGACACCCGTTTCAGTCTAATTTATTGGCCAGTTGTCATGGAGGTAACTGGGTTTGCAACGGTTTATAAAGGAGCGGTTTCTGGTATGTTACAGAATGAACATTTTAAGCCTATGTTGGCCTGAATGACTAATGTAATAGAGAAATGGAAGGCTGTTTGAGGCATCAGTGTAAAGTGCATCGTTCAGATAACCAGGGCACTAAGCAGGTTAGCAAGGCTAATGAGCAGATAAAAAATAATTAGTTTTAAAAAGCTCCATTGGACATTCCATTAATAACACTCAATTTGTGTACCTAATTCTAACTGGATTTTTGCTTAAAACAAACATGCATTCTACTGTATAATTACAGTTCTAACTCAGGTCTGAGATGGGAAGAAATATTCAATTAATGATCATCAAGTTTCAGTAGTAAGCCTGTGTGTCTTCCTGGTCAGAAGCCTTAAATCTCAGACCAAGAATCATAGAACCCCTACAGTGTAGAAAGAGGCCATTCAGCCCATTGAGCCAGCACTGACAACAATCCCACCCAGGACCTATCACCAAATATTTACCATGCTAATCTCCCTGACACGAAGGGGCAATTTGGCGTGGCCAATCCACCTGACCTGCATATCTTTGGACTGTGGGAGGAAATCAGAGTACCAGGAGGAAACGCACGCAGACATGGAAGGTGGGAGGAGGGATATTCTTCCATCTTGCCTCCCATGTGGAATTGTAATGGGTGGGGGTGCAGACCATGCAAAGGTCTGTTGATATCAGCTGTGATTTTCCAGTTTTGTGGTGAGCACAGCTGGAAAATCCCATCTAGGGAGAACGTGCAAACGCCACACAATCATCCAAGGCCAGAACAGAGCCCAGGACCTTGGCACTGTGAGGCAGCAGTGCGCTTTGTGCCACCTTGTTACCCAAGATTTAAATACAAAAAGAAATGAGATCCTCCAATGTTTTCAGCTATTTGGGGCACAGAGTAACTAACATTTTTTCTCACTGAAGCATCAATGCACTTGAAAAATAATTCTGATCTGTTTGCACTTGGTGTCTGGCATGTACAGTCACTGTGTTTAAAGATTTCCAAATGAAGTGACTGGGAAATACCTGCACTTAAAAGATGATTTTAACCCTCAGCATGATTCAACACAACACAACAATGTCTGCAAAACTAGTGGCACGCTTCTTGCAGAAATCCTCAGATGACCTCAAGAGGACTTAAAGCATTTTACAGTCAATAAGTATATTGAAAGTGGAGTCAATCTTGTAATGGTGAGTAATGCAGCAGCCAATTTGCACACAGGACAGGAACCACATGCAACAATGTGGTTCATAAAGAGATGAAGGGAGTTGGTGGCCTAGTGGTATTATCGCTACACTATTAATCCAAGAACTCAGCTAATCTTCTGCAGGGTTCCCTGTCTCTCTTGCTCTCAGTCCCCGTCTCTCTCACTCTTGCTCCCTGTCTGTCTCATTTTCACTCCCTGTCCCTCACATTCTCGCTCTCTGTCTCTCTCACTCTCGCTCCCCGTCTCTCTCGCTCTCGCTCCCTGTCTCTCTCGCTCTCACTCCCTGTCTCTCTCGCTCTCGCTCCCTTGTCTTTCTTGCTCTCGCTCCCTGTCACAGCAGGTAGTGGAATTTGAATTCAATATGAAAAAAAATCTGGAATTAAAAATGTGCTGTTTACCATGAATCGATTGTCAGAAAAACCCATCTGGTTTATTAATGTTCTGTTGAGAAGGAAATCTGCTATCCTTACCTGATCTGGCCTACATATGACTCCAGAGCCACAACAACTCTCAACTGCCCTCTAAACAAGGGCAATTAGAGATGGACAATAAGTGCTGGCCAGCCAGTGAGGTCCATACCCCATGAATGAATAAAAAAAAGATGAGTTGTTCAAGTGATAAATTTTAGCCAGAACACATGTAGAACTCTCCAAATCAGGAGAGTTTTGAATGGAATTTTATATTTCTGTCTGCTAGACTTTAGGGCTTTAACATCAGATTGGATCTGATCATAAACCTACTTTTGTGTACTACTATTGCAGTGAATTCTACTTGTGTTTTTAACATTTTTGGCACATGTAAGTGTTCCCAGCATGGTGGCACAGTGGTCAGCACTGCTGCTTTCACCTGATGCTTGTCGGTTTGGAGACTGCATGTTCTCATTGTGTCTACATGCATTTCTGCCCGTTGTTCCAGTTTCCTCCCACAGTCCAGAAGATGTGTATTGGCCATGCTAAATTCTCCTTCAGCGTACCCGAACAGGCACCAGACTGTGGTGACTAGGGGATTTTCACAGTAACTTCATTGAGGTGTTAGTGTAAGTCTACTTATGACACTAATAAATAAAGTCTAAAATATTCATAAATGGTGTGCACCCATTTCTGATATTTTCCGATAAAATTTTCCAAAGATGTCACTTCTGGCAGTGCAGCATTCCCTTGGTTCTGCGCTGAAGTGTCATCCTGGATAAAATGCTCAGGTTTTTAAAGAGCGACTCAAACCCACCAGTTCCGATTCAGAGATGAGAGTGCTACTACAGAGTCAAGTCAAGCCTTTACAGTGTCATTCATCATTACACTGCTGAAAATCTTAAAAAGGAAAGGATACAGTGGGCAATCTTGCCTCCGATCTGTTCTGAAATAGATAGGTTTGAACTAGACACTTAAATGACTTTACATGGATCTGGAGTGCAGACGCCAGGTAAAATCTAAGATTTGATCCTGAACTTCCATTATTTCCCAGAGGACCATGTGAGGAACAAGGTCAGAGATGCTTTATCAGACCCCTGGCTCTTCCATTTGTGTAAAACTGTCCTATTAAAATGCATTTATTTTATTTTAAAAGCTGCATATGCGCTGAGATTTATCCACTTAAAATCCAGAGTTTTATTCTGATGGGTTTATTCATTTGCAGTTTTTCTCCCCTGAGGAAAGGGGGTTAATGGGATACAAATCCTGAAGCATGGTGTGCATAGAGATGCAATCCAATTCAATTCAATTAACTAACATGATCAGCAGTCAAATAAAACCATTAAAGATTATTTCTTCCACACAGAATATTTCAATTTACAAAAATGCTTCAATTACCAGGGAAGTAATGTGGTGCAATGTAGGTTAAAAACATTAGAATATTATCCAGCAATGTGCCAAGAAATCAATGGGCTGGTCAAAGGAACAAAGAGCTCTGTCACACTTTACTAGAGAGAGATGGGATGTAGCTTTTACTCAAATGATCCCAAGGAGCTGAGCTGGGTGTGAGGAGAGCTTCTACACCTCAATGTGCATGACACAGAGCTTGATGATATGGCAACGAAAATCTCCAGGACTCAATGTTTCTTCCAATAACAGGTGGAAACGTTATAAGAGCGAGAGCAGTGGCCAACACTGGCCATTGAAATCAATGTAAGATCAGCAAAACTTGAGACGCAAAGCAGAAACCGGCAAAGTGGCATAGTGGTTAGCACTGCTACCTCACGGCACCAGGGACCAGGTTCGATTCCCAGCTTTGGTCACTGTCTGTGCTGAGTGTGCAAGTTTTCCTCATGTCTGCATGGGTTTCCTCCAGGAATACTGGTTTCCTCCACAGTTCGAAAGATGTGCTGGTTAGCTGCATTGGCCATGCTAAATTCTCTCTCAGTATACCCTAAACAAGTGCTAGAGTGTGGTGAGTAGGGTATTTTCACAGAAACTTCATTACAGTGTTAATATAAGCCTACTTGTGGCACTAATAAATGAAGCTTAAAAAAACAGAGACTTATGATTCCCTGGAAGAAAATTGAAAAGTAGATTAACAGAGAAGAAAAAGGCCAAAAGCACTTGGGGTTTTGCAAGTTAGGGCATAGAGAACAAGAACAAAGAACTATTGATAACATTGTCAATGGCCATGGTTATAAAACACTGTTAGATATAAGTGAATGGAAAACCATCATCCTAAAGGCATCTGGGTGCAAATAAGTTGATTAAGGTTCAGCTTGGTTGATGTGGAGGTTGTGGATTGCAAACGCCCAGTCCAAAACATGAACAAACATGAACCAAACTGAGAGTGAGTTCTCCACTTAAGCCTTGCTCTATCCAGTCACTTAACTTTTTCTGTCAATCAACCCAATAAAATCTTACTCTGCAAAATCCCAGGAGAAATCACTAACATAACAAAAGAGCGTTAGTCCAAATTAAAACCAATGTTCTGGCAATTAGGAGCAATTATGCTATTATAGTACTGATATAGGATGCTGATTACAGACCCAACAGCACCAGTTAGAACAGACTGTTAGAAAAATAATCCTGCAAAAGATACATGACTCAAATATGTTTCTTAAAGGCACAGTATCGTCACACAGGTCCATGTGTCAGACATTACTTAAAACATTTTTTCTATATGAACTCAAAATCATTAAATGTTATAACTGAAGGAAGAACCATGTTGACTCTGCCCAGTGATTCTTGCATGTTATGCTTATACTCATCAGATGCTATTGTCTAAACTCACTACCTATAACCTTTGGGTTAAGTCTAGCTTTGTATGTCCTTACAATAATTGGAGAAAGTGTCAACTGAAGTGCTGGCAATCTGTTTGCTCAGGCCTAGAAATACAATAAAGGAACACATTATAATGCTGGAAGCAAAAGCTATCTTCAAATACTGGTTGCTTTGTAATATATTGTTCAGGCAATATCCATTGTTGAGGATATAAAAAGGTCAACTTTCTGCCCCTCAGTCTCAAATATTAATGGGCTCCATGTGCGACTCTGAGAAAAAGCATGTCGCTTCTCAGTTAGCTCTCCACCAGGGGGACCAGCTGTACACTGGTCAAATAGAAAGAGAATCCAAGAGCATTAAGCAGCTTCCTTGAGCACAGTTCCTCTTGTGACAACAGGAAAATATCTTTCAACCTCCAGGGAAAGATTCATCCCCAAACATCACAATCAAGTAAATGACAGGAAATCTCAATTCCCGGAACTAAAGCCTGAAAAATCTGTTTCCCAACCCAACCCTGCCTCCAACATGTTCATTTCTATTTTACCTGAGATGGACAGTCAACCAATCCATTTGAATTTTTAAAAATTATATTCTATTTATTTTTTATTGTCACAAGTAGGCTTACATTAACAGTCCAATGAAGTTACTGTGAAAATTCCCTAGTCGCCATACACTGCCGCCTGTTTGGGTATCTGAAGGAGAATTTAGCACGGCCAATGCAACTAACCAGCACATCTTTCAGGCCGTGCGAAGAAACCGGAACAATGGAGGAAACCAATGCATACATGGGGGAAATATGCAGACTCTTCACAAACAGTGACCCAAGATGGCAATGGAACCTGCGTTTAGCCACTGTGCAACCATGTCACCGAAACGTCACTAAAAACGTCACGTAAAAAAGTCAGATAAACCCAGAAAATTAATATGGAAAAATGGTTTTGTTCATTGAAGTTAAGAGTGATGAGCAGAGAGAGGTTAAAAAGACAAAGGTGCAGAAAACAAACAGAAACTACATGTCTAAGGTGACCACAAGGTTGGTCAATCTTTCCTAAGGCTCTCTGAAACAGTGGTGTTCAGTTGGCACAGCTCAATATCTAAGAAATTGTGAAAGGATGGCAGCCCAACATTGACTGGTGGCAGGATCTTGCCATCCCACCACTATCAATGGGATTTTGTGTGCCCTGCACCTTCCCCCAACAGGCAATAGGCTGTAGGGAACCATCATCAGGCAGACCAGAAGATCCCACTGGCAGGAAGGGCCTGAAAACTTCAGCACAAATGTTCAAAACACTGAATTAAACCCCTGCTGTCACAATAATTGAAAGCATTCTCTCCCAGAGTCTGCATGAAACATTCCAGTGAGGGAACAGTCATGTGTTGAACAGAAAATGCAAAGGGCACAGAACTCACCCTGCATTAACTGTAACTTGTTCAACTGAACTGATGGAGTAAAAATGGCTTAAATTTGAAGGCAGAAGTTCACGAGTGCCAGGATTATAAATATTGAAGAGTTTACTGTTTATGTGTTTTCAAACAAAAATCCTGAAACTTTTCCATTCCATAGTCAGAAATCTTACCTAAGCAAGTGCAGGTGAGTGAAAAGAATGCTGCCTACATTGTGGCAGCTATTTTACAATCAGAAACAAACAAAGTCATTTTAGAGAGAAATAATTACACTCTTTTTAGAAGAGAAACCAAAAGGGAAGATGCTGGAAAATCTCAGCAGATCTATCTGTAAGGAGCTAAAAAGAGCTGAATTTGACCTTTTGTGAAATTTTCTTTCTACAGATTGATAAAACCTGCCCACCTTTCCATTAAATCTGCACAACAGTTAATTACACTGTCTTCTTCAATGGTCTTTCTCCATAAATTATTCCACAACTATTATTCTTTGTGTGAAAATCTGATTTCCCTTCTTCACAATGTTTTATGAAAGGGGAATCCTGTTCTTTTGAGAATGTAATTAATTAGCCAGATGAACAGGAAGCAGTAGATGAGTTGATTTGGATTTCCGAAAGGTAGTCAAGAAGGTACCACACAAAAGGCTATTATAGGAAATAAAGTCCCATAGAGTTGGGAGTGATTTGGTTATGGGCGGCGTGATGGCACAGCGGCATAATGGTTAGCACTGCTGCGTCGCAGCATACCAAAGATCTGGATTCGATTCCCAGCTGGATCACTGTGTATGCGGAGTTTGCGTGTTGTCCTCGTGTCTGTATGAGTTTCCTCCAGGAGCTCCGGTTTCCTGCCACAGTCCAAAGATGTGCGGGTTAGGAGCATTGGCCATGCTCAATTGTCCCTTAATGTCCCAGAATGGATAATTTAGAGAGATTAGAGGGGTAAATATGTGGGGTAACAGGTAGCTTAGCTGGAATTGTTGCCAGTGCAGACTCGATAGGCAGAATGGCCTCCTTCTGCACTGTAGAGTCACAGCCCACATCCCACGAATGAAATGTTTGGTCTCTCAGGGAATCAAAGGCAGAAAAGTGCAGTTGAAGGACAAGATCATATTGAATGGCTGCCGAACAGATTCAATAGGTCATCTGATATTTCCCACTCCTAGTTCACAATTTCTATGAGATAATATTGACTGTTACCGCTAGTGTTCCATGGAAATTGGGACCTACGCCACCAGGAGCAACCTGTCTGGATCTGTCTTCATATAGAGCCTTGTAAAGACAAATCAGATCGTCTGTGAATCTTTGCAAAAGAAAACAATCCATAGACTTTAACCTTTTCTTAATGGAATTTATTTTATTAAACTCTTATGTGTGATATTTGATTGCAATTCGGCCCAAGGAAATCTGGAGTAGCAACAGGTTTAGCAAGCACATCACACAAGTACGATATTAAAGCAATGCTGTAAAGCCTGGGTTATTACAATCCAAACTAAAAACCAAATTGCACTGACATTTACGTCTTCAGTTGAAAACAATCTTTCTTTCAGTTTGAACTTTAGAGACACAAAATGTGCATCCAAAACTTTGCCGCGTGTCAATATAATTAATTGATTCCTGGCTGGCCAAGGTGAGGGCAGCGAAGAGAAAACAAACAACAGATCAAACATAATCATTCCATTCCTCTCCAATATACCAAATGGAAACACTTACCAGTAAAAATTATCTTGCTGTAAATTCTGGGAACTGTTAAAAAAGATCCAAATTGACCCCGCACATGAAAGTACCCTTTATTGTTAGGGACCACCAACTCCCTCCCCACACCCACCCCTTGCTACCCCCAGCCCCTTCACCCAAAAGCCTGACCCCCACCACGATTCAACTTCCCAGCCTCTTTGACGAAGGGTCATCCAGACTTGAAATGTGCCTGTATTCACCGGAGTTTAGGAAAATGAAAGGAGATCTAATTGAAACGTGCAAAATTTTGACAGGGCTGGACTGACAGTGTTCAGGGGTCACGGCTTCAGGAAATGGGATCAGCTATTTAGTACTGAGAAACATAGCAACATAGAAAATGGGGGCAGGAGTAGGCCATTTGGCCCTCCCAGCTTGCTCCATGTGATCATGATTGATCCTCTATCTCAACACTATCCTCCTACACTATCCTATATCCCTTGATGTCTTCAGAGTCTAGAAATCCATCTATTTCCTTCTTAAATATATTCAGTGACTTGTACCAGAATTTTCCCGGCCCATCCACCATGGATTTGGAGTTTTTCGGGGCAGACAATGGAAATGTCCATTGACCTTGAATTGGGATTTTTTAGTTTCGCTCGAGCGAGGCCATAAAATCCTGCCTTTGGTCTCCACAGCCATCTGTGGCAGAGAATTCCGGAAGCTTACCACCTTCTGAATCCCAAAGTTTCTCCTTCTCTCAGCTCTAAATGTTGTGGTGAACATTCCAAACCCCACTGATCCCAATTCATTTCTGACCCATCCACTTTTGGAACAAACAGGCAGGTTAAGGGGACAGGCAAATAATCCACTCTCAAGAGGATGTAGTAGAAGGACCTGGTAGGTAAAGAGTTCACCAATAAAGGCCAGGTTCCTGGGGCCAGGAAAACGTGACAAGTAATAGAAAGCAAGTATGTTTGCAGGACTGCTTGTGAGCCAAGAGGTGCAAGAATGTTTCCTCCAGTCTCAAAAAGTTTACCATTTTGAGATTAGACCTGATTGTTATCTCCCACTTCCCCAAATACACCATGATATCTGAGTGCTTAGCACCCATTTGTCACTCAGTTCTGCAACCTTTGACCAACCTCCTTCCTCCCATGGCTTTCCCAGTTTCCGGCTCGCTTTACCCCACAAGCTCAAATGCCTCCCCTCTCGCAATTGGCCCACTGACCCCCATGATCAACACGCCTGTCATCTGGCTCTTGGCTGATTTCTCACCCAACACGTTGCTAGCCTACCAGAGCACCAAACACTCGGGGTTGATTCCCAGTTTGGGTCACTGTCTGTGCAGAGTCTACATGCCCTCCTCATCTCTGCTTGGGTTTCCTCTGGGTGCTCCAACTTCCTCCCACAGTCTAAAAGATGTGCTGATTAGGTGCCTGGGGTATGCTGAATTCTCCCTCTGTGTGCCCGAACAGGTGCCTGAGTGTGGTGACTAGGGGATTTTCACAATAACTTCATTGTGGTGTTCATGTAAGCCAACTTGTGACTAATAAATAAACTTGAACTGTACTTTGCCAATTAAATGGATAGCTGTCTGAAAATATTTAAGACATCCTGTTGTTAATTTCAGCAGAATGTTCAGGTATTTCTGAGTTTCCTGTCCAGAAAGCCATCCCAAACTTTTCACAGCCCTGAACAAATATCGAGGCCTTTGTTTCCAGTTCAGACAACCCTCCGTTCCTCACACCTCCAAAGCAGAAACACAATTCACAACCTAGCAAGAATCTACTGCTTCTGTGCCAATGCAACTCTTCAATTGCAGCTATCCAACTTCATTTCCTCAACACTTCCTTCGGATCCTTTTTAAAAATCTTTTCAAATACTTATTTAGTTCAATGTTAAAAAGCTACCGCTGACTCAACTCCTATTTCTGGTAAAGTATTTCGTGTTCCCATAACCATCTGTCCAAAACAAAAGGAGTTATTTTAACTTCCTGAAATGCAAAATTCAGCAGATGCTAGGCATTTGAAATTAAAACCAGAAAAAAAAATTGGAAAAGCTCAAAGTCAGACAGAATGGGATCCCCATCCCAGCACTATCACAGAATTGTTACAGAGCAAGAGGAGGCCATTTGGCCCATCATGCCTGCACTGGCTCTCCAGAAGGAAGTCTGACAGCACCACATAAAAGTCCAACAGGTTGAGGCCATTCCCCTATCTTTTGCTTGAATCCCTACAGTGCAGAAGGAGAACATTCAGCCCATCGAGTCTGCACTGATCAAAATTCTCCTCAGGCCCTATTCCCATAACCCACATAATTTACCCTGCTAGTCCCCCGGACACTAAGAGGCAATTTAGCATGGCCAATCAACATAACCTGCATATTTTTGGACTGTGGGGGGAAACCAGAGCACCTGGAGGAAACCCAAGCAGACACAGGGAGAATGTATAAATTCAAAATAGCATCTCACGTGGAAAGGTATACACATTGGTTTGATTCAAATAATCATCCAATGGCCTTTTGAATGCCTGATTGAACCTGCCACCATCACACTTCCAGGCAGCGAATTCTAGATCCTCAACCAGACAAAATTTGTTCTCACTAGCCCACAATTTCCTCCAGTACCAGAACTGATGCCTTACGCACCCAAAAATATGTTTGTTTTCAAACAGGTCAGCAATTATCCTTCACATCTTATCCTCGTCGATATCTTTATCATTTTAGAAAGCTCAAATTTTGTCCTCATATCCCCTTAACCTCTTTCGTTCCAAAGGAAGAACCTTTAATATTCCACTTTCCTTCACAACTCCCAAGCTAGACTTCTGCTATCACCATAGTGAATCTTGGATGTTCCCTTCCAGAGGTTTTAGGATCCTTCCTGTACTGGGGTTTCCAGAATTGTGTAAAATTCTACATTTCAGGTGTCATATCCAGAATGTAATTGACTTTTTTCAAAGACCTTTCCATGTGCGATGCCATCTTGAGTTTGCACTTTCTCCCCATGTCTGCATGGGTTTCCTCCAGGTACTCCAGTTTTCTCCCATAGTCCAAAGATGTGTAGGTTAGGTTGATTGGCTATGCTAAATTGCCCCTTGCTGTCAGCAGGATTAGCAGGGTAAATATACGAGGTTATGGGAATTGGGCCTGAATGGTATTGTAATCGGTACAGATTCAATGGGCTGAATGTTCACCTTCTGCACGGTAGGGATTTTATGAAAGATCTAAGTTACAAAATTCCTTCACTCTTCAAAAAAATAATATATAGTCACTGTATAATTTCACTGTCACTTGCCCCAATAAGTATTCTGTTACTTTCTCTGAGCTTCATTAACCAATGCCTTGCTACAATTTGCAGCATTCAGTTTGTTGATGTCGGATCATGGGTGTGGCAAACAAATAATATGTCCAAATCAATTACATGAATGAGAAACAAAAAGAAAATTCCTCACAGACCCTGGGGCACAAGACTACCCACATCCGACCAGTCCAAAACAGCACCAGAATTCAGGAGTGGGCACTGCTGGGTCTATTTGCCCCTACATATGTTCTATATAAAACACAGCAATTTCCTCAAAGAATGAAGTTAGCCAAACACAACATATCCTTGACAAATTCAGATTATCTGGCTGATTTGCCCGTGCCTTTATGCGATCTCATGCTGAATTAGAGACTCGAGAAGTTTATCCACAATCGAGGCAAAACTAATTGGCCTGTAATTTCCTGGCTCATCCTTTTCCTCCTTCTTGAGCAGGAATGCAACATTTGTCACCGTCCACTTCTTTGGCACTACGCCAAGATCTTTTTTTCCTGAAAATTACTTCAGTGTTTTTACTATGTCTTTCCCCAAACCTCCTTCAGTATTCTAGGATGCATTTCATCTGTGACATCTCTATTCAAGGACGCCGTATTAAGAAAGTTAATGGGGCTAAAAATACTTATCTCCAGTGACTTTTCCACATCCACCTCATGCATTCTACATTGCTACATTCATCATCCTTTGAAACACAGACGTAAAATACTTCAACCACACTGCCATTCCCTCAAAGATGGTCTAATGTGTCTCCAAGTGATTTTACTCCTTCCCTTCACTATCCCTCCAGGTTTCTAAAAGCATTCATTCTTTCTTTATGCTCATTTTGTACTCCCCGTGGTTTTCTTCTGTATTCTTTAGGAATTAATTGTGCTTGTTTCTCAAAGATTCCTTAGGGTGGATTTTATGAAGCTTAGGGGGAGGAGAGACAGGGGAGGATTGGATATAATGCTCAATTCACCTCTCCCCCCACCTCCGACTTGTTAAACCAACCGACTTTAAATAAGTTGGTTCCTTTGGGGAACACTTCAGCGGTCATGGGCATTAGGCCTCTGATCTTCGGGTAAGCATTCTCCAAGGCAGCCGTCATGACACACGACAATGCAGAGTCGCTGAGCAGATAGCCAAGTCCCGCACACATGAGAACGACCTCAACTGGGTTCTTGAGTTCATGTCAGACTATTTGTAATACCCACGACTTGCCTGGGTCTGCAAAATCTCACTAACTGCCTTGGCTGGAGACATTACACATCTCTTTAAGCTGTATTTAACCTCTCTCCACTCACATTGTCTGTATCTTTAAGACTTGATTCCCTGTAAAGTCTCGCATTCCAACATTTATCTTGTAAATTGACTTTGTGTCTTTATATGCCCTGTTTGTGAACAGAACTCTCATTTACCTGATGAAGGAGCAGCGCTCCAAATGCTAGTGACTTTTGCTACCAAATAAATCTGTTGGACTTCAACCTGGTGTTGTGAGGCTTCTCACTGTGTTTACCCCAGTCCACATCAACGAAGAGCTGCCTGTCAGACTGATTTAGTTGGCAGCTCTCGCAGCCTCCGCAGTGTCAAAAGTCCGTAGCAAACACCACTGGCTCTGCAATCAAGCCCTGGGAGGAAGGAGGCATGGCCATCGGAGAGCGCGAATAAGATGGTTATTCTGGGATTTTGGACAGGGAGTGTTAGAGAGTTGGGGGTTGTTGGGGGCGGTGGGAGGATTGGGACAGCAGGCTTTGGAGACCACCAAGAGTAAAACAGGGGTAGCACCTTGGGCAGGGGTTGCATACAAGTTACATCCTCTCTAAGAATGATATGTCAACCTCACCTACCTTATGAATAAAACTGTTTAAAAAATGGCCTTCTGACACCTGCCTGCTTATCACTGCCCAATGTTTTATGGCAGTGGAGGCAGACTGGGGGCACTGAGTGAGCAATAATTGGCCAATAATGCCTTCAAAAGGCCTAAAACCTGGTGTGCTGGTAGGCACCATACCCACCCACTCCTTGTAATAACGGAACTCAGTCAAGGGTGGGTGAGAAAGTTGTGGACTAGCCACCCAACATAATTTACAGCCCCAATCCCTGCCGAAAAGATGCCAGGTGTAAGGAGGTGGGGGAATCAGAAAATCCTGTGCTATGTTTTTCTCTACCTCCGGAAAAGAAACTATTCTTAAACAATGCTCCCTGGACTACTCCCCGTACATGCTCAATAATCACCAGGCAGGAGTTATCTCTTCATGTCGGGGAACACTTCAATAGTCATGGGCATTCAGCGTCTGATCTTCAGGTAAGCGTTCTCCAAGGTGGTCTTCACAACAACACAGAGTTGCTGAGCAGAGTCTGATAGCCAAGCCCTGGGCACATCAGATCAGCTTCAACCAGAATCTTGGATTCATATCACACTATCCCCTGTAATGTAGGTCACTACATTACCTGTGCTGGTTCATTGCTGGAGAGATCAGAAGTAAATTTCATTGTGCTCCCCACAGACCTTTTCATCGCTTGCTTCAAGGTGTTTGTCTACTCTTTGTTCAATGTGAAAATGCTTTCTCCACTTAAACATTGGATAAAATAATGATTAGTTTCTCTCCTCACTGTTCGTGACAAGCGGTCAAGCTAAACTTAGTAAGAAGCCTCACAACACCAGGTTAAAGTCCAACAGTTTTATTTGGAAACACAAGTTTTTGGAGCGCTACTCCATCATTACCTGACAAAGGAGCAACAGTCCAACAGCTCGTGATTCCAAATAAACCTGTTGGACTTGAACCTGTTGTTGTGAGACTTCTTACTGTGTCCACCCCAGTCCAATGGCAGCATCTCCACTTCAAGCTAAACTTAATCAGCAACTCCCAAACCTGTTCAGCAAAAGCCTTGCTATTGATTTCTTTCTCGCTCTCAGCAGATTTCTTCAAGATCCTGGACTTTCCTTTCAACTCCTAGGTGCAGTTTTGCTAGGGGATCTTGTATTGCTGTGCACTCTATGGAGAAATTGCTAGGCTTGCAAAAAGAAAAATCACATTTCCCACCCCTCAGTCTCAGATGCCAACATTTATTCCATAATTTATTGCAGGCAGATGAGTTACTTTTACGCAATGTCACTTCTGTTTGCTATATTTTGTTTCAAATTACCAGCAAGTCCCATGCAGAGCGTATTGGAGAGCACGAGGCAGAAAGAGACGGAGTTGGGAAAGAACAGGATCACAACAACTGACCCACAGCTTTAGAGGGTGACGCATTTGGGGAATTCAAATGTCTGCTGATCTTTTGCCAGCAAACACAGATACTGGGTGCAAAACAGTGCAGGAATGCTCAGTTCCCAGCACTATGCGTGAATTTGCTTGGGCCACAATGCCAAAAAATATACATCCTAACCCAGTACATTGCAAACATTCAGATAAAACTTAACATTTACAACAGGCAGAATTTTGATAGAATCATGGAATCTTACATGCAGAAAGAGGCCATTCGGCCCATCAAGTCTGCATCAACCACCAATCCACGCAAGCTCTATCCCCATACATTTACCCTACTGAGTTTCCCTGCTACGGAGAAGCAATTTAATATGGCCAATTTATCTAACCTGAACATCTTTTGGACTGTGGGAGGACATCAGAGCCCCCAGAGGAAACCCACGTAAACACGAGGAGAATGTGCAAGCTCCACACAGTCACTTGAGACCAGAATTGAAGCCGGGTCCCTGGTGCTGTGAACCCCAACTCATTACATAATTTCAAAACAGATCTGGACTGCTACATGGCTGCTCTTTTTGGCACTTGGTTTTCTGTATTTCTCTTAGGTGATCACAGGTTGAAGGTTGGCGGAAGTACGGGAGAGGTGGGAGTGTAGGAAATGGCTAATTCTGAAGCTCAAGCTGTCGTAAGTGTGGGGCCCAGCCTGATGGGCCAACCAGTCTTTCCTGTCTGCCTTTTTCTCTACCTTTAGTAATAAAGATTGCAGAAAAATCCTGCCATTAGATTTTGCGTCGCCAAGTTCTAGAGGGAGCGATAGAGAATTTTTTGGATCTTAAATTTTGGTTTATTTCTGGTCAAGATTCCTTCTGTTTTACAAGTTCTACAACTAAGGAAGTTACACTCTGAGACAGATTTTATCATTAGCTGCAGCTGCCTTGCCAGGGAGTGTGTAGCACTCATTTGGAAATATCAGACACTCTGCAGTTAGTCAGATGGAACTAAACAGGGGATTGAGTTGCTGCCAAATGCAATTCACCCACCCTGTGCTTGCAGGCATTTCCATGCAACAATCACAATGTGTCTGCAATTAACGTGATCTAAAACTGGGGATAAGCAGAAGGAACAAGTTGGGGGAAATTACTCCTCCCCCACACTCCAGATCCACCACCTCACCCCCACCCCCATCGGCCCAATCCTTCCACCACACAGCCAAACGCAGCTATGTTTTCAGATCATCTCTACAATCTGGCAAACAGAACAGAAAATAATGACCCGGATTCCAAGAATAATAGACAGTAATTTCATTCATAATCAGTTTTATGCAAATAAAATTAGTCCACATTATGTACAATAACTGCGTAAAGTACAAAGAGAATTCAGCAGGTTTTAAATGATGAGCGAGTCATTCATTGGTGATGGATTAAATGCACAAACTCAGGTGGTTCCCTGAAGAAGTCATGAAGAAATCATGAAGAAGATTTGGATTTTATTTTAATATGCAACCAGAGTTATATAAAATAAGGATTAGTAGGTTTGAAAAAATTTATGTACTCAACATTCATTTCGTCAGATTTACATGATGTTTGGATCCTCCACTGTATTTTAGGAAGAGTCACTGAGTGCATTGTTACACCCAATATCTCAAAACATGAACCCCAAAATCTCTGGATGGGTTTGATAACTAGTTGCAGGCAATAGTGTATTGCATTGAAATGTTGGTAAATTGTTCGTCAGAGCTGCATCAGCCACTCTTTACATCCGCCTTCAACATAAAAAGTCGCACGTTTTCCTTCAAGCTCTTGGTTTAGGGGTAAATACTCCTGTTTCTACCCAAAGGGGGTGGAATTTTTCATTATGGAAAATAAGGCCGGAAGTTTACTGGCAAGACTGCTCCGATTCCGGGTGTGGGTGAGGCTTGGAAAACGGCATTCCCCATAGGCCTTGGCGGGATTGTATGAAACTTGGGCGGACATGCCGGTAAAATTCCGTGCTGCGTCTGATGATGGACAGGATAGTTTGTATGAATCCCACTGGGCAGCGGGATGGACGAACAGGCACAAGCTTCACTTTTGAGCTCATTCGTTATGCGGCCGCATGGAAACAATTTTGTGGCTGGACAGGCAGGAAGCCGCCCATACCACTGTTACCTCATAGGGTCAAAGAGTCTGACACCATAATTAAATGGTACCCTGACTCAATGTAGGCCAGGAACTCCACACTATTCCTCCAGAATCCTTACAGCCACAGCTCATAACTGCAGAAGCTGGCAGATGTGAGCAACAACATCCCAGGACATACATGTGCACATCCAATGTTGCCTTTTGCTCATCTGTGAACTCTAGGTATGGTTCTTGATTACTCGTTATACTGCGGTACTTATTTAACATTAACCTTTACAGTATCTAAACAGGTTACAGAGTAAGCATGTTGTCCTTTGGTGTGATTCTCCTACCTGCCTCTCAGAGAGTCTGACATATGTCAGTGATATATCATCATTTACATCTTACAGTAGCATATTCACAATTTTAACCCTATGTTATACTACGTGCACCCACATACTATAAAAACACATTTAAGCTTGTTATGGTTCAGGTCAGAAACTCCAAAATGTTTTATGAAGCCCACCTACAACACAAGTTTTGCACCTTGAATTTGGCTGGGATAAGCATGAGATGTTTCAATTCAGGTACAATTCAAGAGATCAACTAGGGAGGTTTTATCAAACAAAGTTGGTTTAAGAATATAGTTAACATGTATAGGAAGAAAATTATCAACAAATTTCATAACTACAAACAAGAAACAAAACAACCTCTAAAATGTATAATGCTTAACCAATATACATATATAAAAACATATCACATGTTCCAATCAAAACCTTCTGCACTGTGGGATTCTATATTTATATCTATATCTCATATCATTAACATCCAATAAACAAAACCTTTTAAACAGATTTATCACCGCACAGGCTGAAGCTTGCATAATACTACAAAAGTTTCCTGGTTGAATGCTGATTTCAAATGATCTTGAAAACTCACAGCAGCTTGTAGACATCCGCTCTCCAAAGCACAGATTCTTTACTGCAGGATGGCAATCAAGATGTGCTTTCAGCTAAGTGGTAAAACTTGCAAAATAAAATCAGCAAGAGGGATTTCTTGCAGCTATGCTTCTAGTGCTGCAGCCAAAACAAAGCTAAAAACACTTGTCCCCTGAACAACACACACATTTCTTTTTTCTTTTCCCAACAATGACATTACCTAAGGCTGTAAGCTGAGAAACAGTGACTGTGAGAGCTGCAGAGATCATGATTTAAAAAAAAACTCTTAAAGGGACACCGATGTCACAACTGCTCACACAGAGCATTGAATAAAGCTTAAAGTAATTCTGACTACTACATGCTTAACTGTGTTGTTCATCACTGATCAGTTTATCTTCGTATAATTCTTTGAACATATTATAATGGCTCAAAGCCCCTTTGCATGATCATTATAAACAAAGTAGGATACTAAGCCACATAGGGAGATATTAGATCATATGACCAAAAACTTAGTTGAAGAGGTAGGATGGAACAAATGTCCTAATGGGGGACGGTGAAGTGGTAAGATGCAGAGCATTAGGGAGGGACTTGCAGAGTTGGGGAAACAGAGACAAGGTAATTGAAGGCATTGCCACCGACAGTGCAACAATCAAAATTGGGATGCAAAAGGGGCCAGAACTTGAGGAGTGTAAATATCTCAGAAGTTTCTGGGGTAGAGATAGAGAGGCCAGGAAGGAACTTCAAAACTTTATCATCTGAACATTGATGAGAATATAAAATCTCAAGAAACCTGAGGGCATGGAATGACGTATATTGATCTAAAGGACAACATTCAAGTCATCAATACTGCACAGTACTTTAAGAAAAACTGCCACACTGAAGAATTGAACTGTCAACTAAAGTCAACCAAAGATAGTCGCTACTTCCAAAATTTATATCACAAAAGGGTAGGCAAAACAACAAGGGAAACTTCTGGAATGTAGCACTCCTCTGCATTCATTCTGGAAAAAAAAGAGTTGTAAACCCACAGGGGAGAAAAACACATCACGATCATAGACATCCCAACAAATTCTACACCTGAGTCTCAGAAACTGAAATGGAAACAGCACAGTTAAATTACTTCCTAATGTGATTCGCAAATCTAACATTATTTCTTGGGGTGGGGGTTGGGGAGGAGAAAACTCATATGTATTTAATTTTTAAAATCATTGTTGTCACATATCGCCATTACTTACATGTCTCCTGAACAAAATCATTCATTAACTAAGCAGAGAAATAGTGGCAAATAGAAAAGTTCAAATTGAAAGAACAAATTGGTTTAATAAATAAATGTGGGATCCTGGATTGTATAAATGGGGGATCGAGCAAGCAATGAAATCACATGATACTTAAGATACAAACGGTGCCCAGTTCTGAAGACATACTTGAGGAAGGATGTCAAAAAACATGGAGAAAATTTGAATGTGATTTAAATATCATCAGAAATAAAACGTTTGGTTATCAGAAAATTTATAATGAGGAGATTAAGAGCAGATCTGATGGAGTTATTCAAAATAATGAGCGCTGCAATTTTTCACTTTCAAAATGGATGGCATTAGAGGCAGGACATATGGGGTGGTGGAGTGGGGAGGGGGAACATGGTACGGCGTGATCATAAAATTACATGGGGTGTCAGGACTGATCTCCAACATCATCACACTCACTCACTTAATACACCCCATAAGCACAATCACTACAAGAGCAGGTCAGAATCTAGGAATACTACAGTGAGTAACTCACCTCCTGACTCCCCAAAGCCTATCCAGCATCTACAGAGCATGAGTCAGGAGTGTGATGGAATATTTCCCATTTACCTAGATTGATGCAGCTCCAACAACACTTAAGAAGCTTCACACCATCCAGGATGCTTAATTGGTACCATACTCACAACCATCCACTACCTCCAACACTGAGGCCCAGTAGCAGCAGTGTGTACTATCTACAAGATGCACTGCAACAATTCACCAAAGATCCTTAAACAGCATCTTCCAAACCCACAATCACTTCCATCTAGAAGAACAAGGGCAACAGATACATGAGAAGGAATACCACCACCTGCAACTTCCCCTCCAAGTCATTCACCATCCTGACTTGGAAATATAGCGCCGTTTCTTCACAGTTGCTGGGTCAAATTCCTGGAATTCCCTCCTGAATGGCATTGTGGATCAACCCACAGCACGCGATTCAAGAAGGCAGCTCACCAGCACCTTTTCTAAGGCAACTACGGATCGGCAATAAATGCTGACCAACAAACAATGCCCATGTCCCACAAATGAATAAAAGGCTCTGTGGCAGCATTTTACCAGCTACTCGGCAATGTTATTTCTTTTTTCAAAAGGGCAATTGACCATTTCCCCTCTTGTGCTGCATCTGCATCATCCCTTAACCCTATCCCACCGATCCCCACCCCACCCTCCCTCTCTGGCAGGTTGTGTAACATTCCAAGCAAAGTTCTGCAAAAACGAATAAAGAAAGATCATTGTATTTTCCTTAGTAAGCCAGTTGATAACCAAAGGATACCAAACAAATGCAAGTCTGAATCAGAAGATACACTTTTAAAACAAAGACTATTGTGAGTAGACAAATGTCCTATCAAAAGTTGTGGTGGACATAGAATTTGCAATTATTTTAAAAAGGGAAGTGAATAAATATTTGAAAAACAAATATTCATAAGGGTATGAGAATCAATGCATAATAAAGAGCATGTCTCATGAGCCAACAAGCCTTTTGAATTCTAAACTTCCATGGTTGGTTCAAACTGCACTAATCTGCCGAGAACTAATATTCAAATGGCAAATCTAATCAGAAGTTCTCTTAAATGCCAACAAGGAAGTAGTTGGGGATCCATGCATTAAAAACATTCCAATTGACTTCATCTGGAAATGTTATACCAGGACCTAAAAACATCTTGGAGCAGAAATTATAAACACACATTCAAACGGCCCATGTGCTTCAGAAGAATGATGAACCAAATGATGAAAGAAAATGCTGTTTTGTGCACCATATCCAAGACAGGATTAAAATACATCTTTCAGTTAAAAAAACAACATACACACAGCCCAAATCCACACACAAGAGCTGTTCAACTATAGTCTGGCAATGCACGTATTACACATGCATCCCATCACTGGATCCACCACATTTGCTCACATCACGAAACACTATTTTAGAAGGACAATGTCGGAAGTCACATTTGTATGTATCTTAGTCGGTACTGGATACTGATTTCTTTATTTCTGCTTATGAATCTTTAAAGCTATTTTAAAGCTAGATTGCAGCAGCTTTCACTATTTGGTGCCCCTTTTGTTTGAAGTGCAAAATAGACATAAAAATCACTATAGATTTGAACTGGATCTGCTCTTCCTTTCCCAGCCCTCAAGAAACAAAAGCTTCATTGCATAGGGAAGACATCAGAACCATGTAGCATTTATAATATTCAGATTGCTGGAAGGCATTCACAAAATCCATTGGATGTTTTGCCATACAAGAGGCTCTTTTCTACACAACGTCTGATCCTACACTCACACACTTTTCAGATGGAGTCATAGTATTCCTGCAGTGCAGCAGCAGGCCATTCGGTCCATCTGTATCAACTCTCTGATGGAGGATCTTAACCAAGTTCAGACCCTGCCTTATCCCCACAACCCCTCATATTTTTCCCGCTAACCCCGCCTAACCTACATATCTTTGAGCAATAGGTCAATTTAGTGTGATTAATCAACCTAGCCTGCACATCTTTGGACTATGGAAGGAGGCCAGAGCACTCGGAGGAAACCCACACAGACACGGGGTGAATGTACAAATTCCACAGTAACCTAAGGCCAGAATCAAAATCAGGTCACTAGCACAGTGAGACAGCAGTGCTGACCACAGCGCCACCGTACCACCTACAATGCTTTATTTTAACAACTAACAGGAATTAGTCCTTATTTTATCAAAGAGTTACATAATGTTTTCGATGACCTCCAATCATCGAAGTTTAGTGCATTGCTGGTGTTTCTTAAGCCATGTAGCACCCTAAATATTTCCCTTTCTACATAGCATATGTTTTGTGACTATATTGCAGATAAATTCGCAATGCAGTGATCATTAATCCACAATCACACAATAATGGATTTTTGGAAACGTTTAGAAACAGAATAAAACTTTTCAAACAAAGGAAAACATTCTCAAGTGATCAAAGTTTCAGAAACATCAAAAAGGTCAAAGGGAATAGGCAGAATGTGTCAGACGCAATTAAAAACAAAGCATTTACCCTGAAAAATGTGAAAGCCCCCACACTACTGTACATGTTAACATTTACCACATTCCAAGCCTCATAAATGCATAATCGAAGCCTGCCAAGAAACGTTATGCTTCAATCAATGCTCCTTTAAACTGAAGTTAAACACTATCTAATTTGTAACTTTCTCCATTTAATCACACTGCGTTGCAGCATAAATATAGGAAGTACTGAACAAAGACATGCCAGAAAAAATTTGGACAGCCAAACCACTTTTGGGGCCAGGAAAGGTTGCATAGATGGCATAAGTAAGAGGGGCTCTCATGTCCATGTGGAAAGTAAGCCAGGCAATGAGGACAGAATTAAACTAGTTGCTGCATTTAGGTGGGTTCCATCCACAATAGGTTCACAACGGTGAGAAAAGAACCAGCACATCACAGACAGTTTGGGGGAATTCATCCAAATCAGAGTTCTGGGAACAAGTGCATGTGAAATGAGGAGCAAAACATGCAAGGTCAAAGCACAAATTTTCAGCTTAAATGATGTGATATTGTAGCCATGAAGAGACCTCGCTACAAGGTGGCAGTAATTGGGAATTGAATATTCAAGGGTTTAGGATCTTTGGAAAGGACGACAAAATTCAGCAAGGATGGAAAGTAGCAATATTGATTAAAAAAGTACAATTACAGCCATAAAATGGGAGGATTATAAGTAATATAATAAGATAGTTGACACAATACGGGGAGAATTGAGAAATAACAAAGGCACTGGTAGGTGTCATATAAATCCTGATGGAATTATTGTCTACAGATCTCTTTTCACTTGAGAGTAGTGTGTGGGGTTGGTGGGGGTGGAGATCAAGGAAGTAGTTATCAAAATCTATGTGATGATAATAGGTGATTTTAATTTTCACACACTGGGGAAAACAATGCTATTTTACTGTTCACGTAATAAAACATTTTCCAACCTGCCCATAGCGGGTTTCGGGTCAGGTGGGATTGGAAGATCTAATGGCAAAGAGTCAAAATCCGCTAGCACGAAAACAGTGTGCAATTCTCCTGATGGCAGGTTAATTGTAAGTTGGTTACCCGCTGTCTTGTGGCAGGAACGCTATTGGTATTTATCAGTACCTCCAGAACACTCAGTAAAACAGCAGCTCACTAGAATCTCATCACGCTTTCCAATCTTGTGTCTCGCCAGCAGGAAAATCATGTCAGCCTCAAACACATTTGAAAAAAAGTGGCATGTATGAGTCAGCCCTCAGTTTGCTCTTGAGTTGGAGGTGAGTACAACAATACATAGCCCACCTGCAACAACACTGTGCCATTCTGTCTGTGATGAAGTTACACTGCTAGTCCATAACATTGACTACGTTCTTTGTTGGCATTCTCCACAAGGACTTCCCTGTGCTGCTGTACCCATGCAGGCCTCCACTTTCAGATACTGACCAATTCTGCAGTAGGGGGATGGAGAGTACAGTGGTCTTCTGCTCCCAGTGCTTGATATAGTTATCCAGAAGGACATCGCTGAGCGGTGATACTCAGGTAGAACTCCACTTTCAGAAATGACAAGGGGTGAGGGTAAGTATGAGGGGAGGATGGAGATGACAAACACAAGGTGTAAATGAGGAGTAAGGGCTTTGTTAGGCTTGTGTCAGGAAAACGCAGCCTTCATGACATACGAGAGAGCAGAGTTACTAAGCAGAGACTGAAAGCCAAGTTCTGCACACATGAGGACAGCCTCAACCAGGAGCTTGGGTTCATGTCACACTATGTTAACCCCCATAATGATTTATCTGGGCTTGCAACATCTCACTACAGGTCCTGTCTGGAGACAATACACATCTCTTTAACCTGTGCTTAAAGCTCTCTCCACTCACATTGTCTGTACCTTTAAGACTCCATTACCTATAACGAGTTGCATTCCAACTATTATTTTGTAAATTGAGTTTGTGTTTTCATATGCCCTATTTGTGAATTGAACTCCCAATCACTTGACAAAGGGACAGCGCTCTGAAAGCTAGTAGATTTTGCTACCAAATGAAACTGTTGGACTCGCGTTGTGAAACTTCTTACTATGTTTACTTCAGTCCAATGCCAGCATCTCCACCCCATTTCTTGGAGGCAGGGATCAGCGATGGGAGCGGGAAATCCCATGGGAATCTCAAAATGCAGTTCATGCCAGTGGGATTTCCTGTTCTGATTGTCCCTAGCCTCGCCATACACATAACCAAAATCTTAATGTTGAAAGTCGGGAACTCCACTGAATGAATTTAAAATCATTCTGAATCCCTTAAGCCTGATAGTCACTCCACCCCTATTAGATTGGTCATTCATATCTGAGTGCCCTCACACCAATGTGAATCACGATGGGTCCTCCATGATGTGCATCTGGCAACAGACCTTCCTGAGACGCGGAGATGAGTAAATTCCCAAGTTGGTGGAGGAGGAGGCTCATGTCTAGTCACTGCATCAATGCTGCCCCCAGGAGGCAGTGCCAGGGGATAGCGCCAAGGATTAATCATTCTGTTATTCTGTGTGGGTGGAGGCTTTGGAAAGTGTTCTGTGAGGTGAGGGGAGCTTCTGCGAGGAAGATATTTTGTGGCAGAGGATCTATATTGGAAGGGGGATGTTGTGTGAGTGGGTTTCATGGGGGAGAGGCAGGGGTGGATTTTATTTTTATTTTTCTAAATCAGACACCCTTTGTACTCTTGAGCTTGTCCTACCTGCCTGACATCGTGGGACCTGCCCTTCAACTTATGTTTCTGAATAACGCTAAAAATACAACAGAGAAAGTTGGAACTGCTGCTTCCACCCTGTTTTTTGACTCACTCCGCCACTCTGCCTAAAATAACAAAGTTCCACCCCTAGCATAAGAGAGAATTTACTTGTAAAAATAATGCTTCCTCTGGCTTGGGGGGGAGGAGGTGTGTTTGAGAACATGGATTCAAACGCTCAGGTATGGCGTAGGCCATTCAGAACTGTGATGAGATGAAACTTCTGGTGTTAGTGCATTACCCTGAAACCTAAGCTGAGGAATAGTACAGTCTGCTCATAGCTCCACATGCTCTCTATCAGACAGACTGGTGGGCACCTGAAGGTGTGCTTCAGGTACTAGCCAGCTCTTGGCAATATACACAAGAGAAAGTTTCCCTCATCATTGCAGTGTGTTACACTCTTCCCAATCTGGCTCTGCAAAGAGGTGATCTCTTGTCAGGGAGTGAACTGGAGGTGAATGAGATCTCATCAGAGGATGGAGATCCGCAGCACTAGGAAGCTCAAAAGCTGCTGAGAATCAGTGCAAGCATAACGGTGCCAAGGAATAATGAAAAAGTGGGAGATATGCCCGTGATATTTGAATTGCTGAGAGATTCCAGGGAGAGTCAAGCTAATTGAAATTATATCGCCACATTTCTCTTAGCCCTTGATAGAATCATAGAATCTCTACAGTGCAGAAGGAGGCCATTCAGCCCATTGAGCCTGCACCGGTAACAATTCCACCCAGGCCCTATCCTCATAACTCCATGTATTTACCATGCTATTCCCCATGACACTAAGGGGCCAATTTAACATGGTCCTTGATGCCGCTCCCTTTCACTTCAGGGGAATCAATCCAAATGAAAACGAGACCTGCATTCACACTTTGCATGTTCTGGCCTCAAGAAGCACCAATCCACGATTTCTGTAAATGTGCTTGCCCTGAGAACCGAGTGCCACTAAGGAGCAAGAACAGTATGAGAGAATACTTGGAGCTTTTGCCGCCATCCAATAATATAAACAGTACTGTAACTGAGATGATGACATGGCTAGGGATCTCCTCTTCATGTGATTGCCTTGTGTTCTGTCGCTACCACCGAGGAGACACTAATAATGTTGATGCAGTATCCTAACTCAATTGTGTTCCTCGAGGAAGGATATTAATATAATGGAGAAAACACCATGGATTTATACATAGAAATATTAGATTTTAAAAAGCACTGAGTTTTATATTTCAAAATGGACACAGATCCTTAAGATAGCTGAGAACGTACAGTTAGCTGTTAACAGGAATGGCCATTCTCAGCTACCTTTCTGTAAGCAACACTGGAGCCCTTCCCTGTTTTTCCAGAGAACGTACCTCAAAAAGAATCTAAAGACTGATTACCATCCCTGATAAAGATAAAGGAACATAACTGTTATCCCATTGCAAAGACTGTGGGTTGGGGCAGCACAATGGTAAGCAGCGCTGTCTCACAGCGCCAGGGACCCAGCTTCAACTCCAGCCTTGGGTGGCTGTCTATGTGGAGTTTGTACATTCTCCCTGTGTCTGCATGAGTTTCCTCCCACAGTCCAAAGATACGTGGATTAGGTTGATTGGCCATAATAAATTAACCATAATGTTATGGGGCTTCGCAGAGTAAATATGAGGGGTTAGGGGAGTAGACTCTGGTGGGATTGTGGTTGGTGCAGATTTGATGGGCAAATTGGCTTCTTTCTGCACTGCAGGGAATTCTGTGGTTATTGTCCAGATTTGCTAGTGCATTCCAGTTTCCTTTTGGAATATACAAAGCAGGTGGTTAAAAGCTACCTGAAAGAGCTGTCCAGGACACGCGCATGCATGCGTGTGGAAGCCAACCAGCCAACAAAAAGGATTGCAGCTGAAAAAAAGAAAGGAACTATCTGTACTGAACCACAGGACACCTGAATTGAAGAATTACACTATACTGGAATCAATTTGTAACAGTCCCAGCACTTCATCCTCTGCTCCTCATAAATCAATGACTGTTTGTATAACTTTTTTATTTATATTTAACATTTACCATTGGACTCAGTACTTATTTATAATCTGTATAAATGTAGGTACATGTACTTTCCCATTTCTCCTCACCTTTTTAGCAGCCATTTCACTTACTGTAACTTAAGAAAGCCTGGTGCTTTTTAAACATGAATGTTAGATCTGGAAAAGATATCCAAGGGAAAGAGAACCTTGCTAGATTAAGGGAATTCCAAGGGGAAAATTCGCAATGTTTTCAGCTGATCAAACCATTCGCATAACCATCAAATGTAATCACAAAAGTGCAATTGCTTTAAAGTGAGCATGCCTGTGACTCAAAAGTAACCTTCCTTAGACATTATGTCGGGTTGCAATCCCAACATCCATGGAAGAGGTAGAAGCAGTCTGATGTCTGAGACAATCTTGATGGACATTCTCTAGTGATCCAAGGACTGGAGGGTCCTGGTTTGTTAAGATTCTCCTACTCAGGAGTACATCTCATTGAACGTTTTTAAGGCAAGCATTAATAAATTTTTGAACAGTAGAGGAATTAAGGATTAAGGTGAGCAGGTCAGTAACTGAACGATCTTATTGAATGACAGAGCAGGCTTCAGGGGCCAGATGGCCTGTTCCTGTTCCTACTTCTTATGTTCTTGTGTTGTTACGCTGTGAAGTGCCCCTGCAGCCTGAGCTGCTGGAGTAGATGCAGTCACAGGCAGAGGGTTGTGTGAGTTGCTGCTCACCCTTAGAGTTTTCTGCAAGGAAGCCCCAGGAACAGTCTAGTCGATGCCCATCCTTTCTGTGGGTGCTTAAGGACTCCACCCTGAGTCCTGCATGAGATGACACAGCTGGTGGGAGGTCAGGTTGCCTCGTCCTCATGTTGCCCTACATTTTGATGGTGCCCATCAGGACATGTGCCCATGTAGGGCAGGGCCGAGTGCAAATCCAGCAATATCTGCTGGACCAAGGTTTCCATGGTGGCTGCCAAACTTCCCATGGTGACCTTGAGGTGCTCGCATGTTGGAGCCACGACATCATACAGAACTTGGACAGACTTTTCCATTGTTTGCTCCAGTCTGCTGAGTGACTGTCAAATCTCTACCTGATGTTCTGTCGCTGTCTGTCACTGTAACTCCTGCATTGAATTGTAGCTGTTTCCAGAGGATCATGTTCTGAGATAGCTGAGTGGCTGACTGGTTGCCAGCTGTTCTGACTTGCTCTGCGAGGCCCTCCCAGACTGCAGGGCAAGCCCATGCTCCTGCACTCCTCTGATCAACATCTCAAGGAACCAATGGTTGATGGAAGGATCGTAATGTCTCCTTCTTGAGGCTTTATGGCCTGTTCTTCTAGTTGCCAAATCTCTAATGACACCCTCTTGGAGACAGGTAGGCTGGAGAGAGTGAGATGCATGTGTTGAATTAACATTTAAAGATGGCGCCTGGACCTTTGAGCCCACCTGCTGAGAGCGGAGAGACAAATCAGCTCCCAACCTGACAGGCGATTTGACCTGATACTCACCTGTATATAATTAATGAGCTTCCAAAGGAAGAATTGGGCATGAGTTACTGCCATTCCATGCCAGTGGCGTGGGCACCGCCAAAACCATCTGCCACCAAATCTCATCTCCTAAATGGTAAACTGCACTCAATGATTTTGTAGAAATGTTTTTGAAATAATCCCAAAATTAGAGCTAGGAACTTCAGGAGTGAAATCACAGAGCATTTTTTCACACAAACGCTCATGGATATCTGGAAATCTTTCACCCAAAAGGCTGTGGATACTGGGTCAGTTAGAATTTTGAAGTCTGAGTTTGATGGTTTGTTGTGAGGTAATGGTATTGGTGATCTAGGTCCTCTTGTATCCTCCATGTCAATGCTTCAGGAAATCAACGTCATCTTGTCGAACAATTAGAACTCTTCTTTCTTATCGTATATTGTTGTGATCATTTGAAATTTGGCATTCTTGTATTTGTCCTGATGAGTACAAGATGAAAAGCTTCAGCAGCATGCCTCTCCCTCTCAACAACAGAAAACCAGACTGTACACATACATCACCTGTATAGCCAAGCAACAATAATCAACAATTGAGTAGGGGAGGTAGCATTGAGTGAAAGAAAGCTTTGCACAAATGAAAAAATTAAAAATGTAGCAGCCTTTCAGACTTATAAAGAGGCTTGCAAATAAATTGATGCAGAGAAAGGAAATGTGAAAAGTAACAGCAAAAGGCTATCAAAATAAATTAAGAAAAGGAGCAGTGAATAGGAATAAGACAGCATGGTGGCATGGTGGTTAGCACTGCTGCCTCACAGCTCCAGAGACCCAAGTTCAATTCCAGCCTTGGGTGACTGTCTGTGTGGAGTTTGTGTGTTCTCCCTGTGTCTTTGTGGGTTTCCTCCTACAGCCCAAAGATTGCAGATTAGATTGATTGGCAAGCTAAATTTCCCCAATTAGCAAAATAAATACATGATGTTATGGGGATAGGGCGTGGGTGGGTTGTTGTCAGTGCAGGCTTGATGGGTTGAATGGCCTCTTTCTGCACTATTGAGATTCTATAATGCCATGTATGTGGACCCATTATAACATATGCAGAAGAGACCGCACTTGGCAATAAGGAAACTTTCTGCTAAATCCAAACTTTGTATCACAGTTGAGAGAGAGAACAAAACGCCAGCCATTGGAAGGAACTGAAAATAAACTCTGTGTGGGGAGTGGGGGGGGGGGGGGGGGGGGGGGGTAGGGGGGAGTAGTGGTGCACTTAACATAATTTCTTAAAATTGCAATGGGCAAAATAATGTAAATCCAGATCGACAAATATCCCCGGACTTGATGGGTTCCACCCCAGAGTATTAGAAGGAATAGGAGAGAAAATTGCAGATGCATTAGTCATAAATTTCCTAAGCTCCCTAGAGACAGGAATTACGTCTGCTGATTGAAAAATTGCAAATGTCACTTTATCACATAAGGGAGATAGCAGATAACGACAGACTCTGCAGTTTAACAGCAGCAGTAACACAACTTAACCAGTAGCCAAAGTGACTGAAAACGTAGACAAATATCGGCTCATCAATGGGAAACACCACTGATTTTTTTTTAAAAGGATAAATCAAGTCTCAATAGTATTGATAAATTTTTTTTTGAGACCACTAGATACAGAGGGTTTCTGAGTGTTACCTGTAAGGACTTTCAGAAGGTATTTTCCTCATTCGTTCATGGGATCTGGCTGTCACTGGCTCAGCCGATTTATTATTTACCCCCGGTTAATCTTCTCAAGAGACATTGGGGATGAGCGATAAATGCTGACCTGGCCAGTGAAGCCACATTGCCATGAACAAATAAAAATAAATTAATAAGATTCCACTTCGGAGATTATCAAAAAAAATTAAGTTTAATCAAGCATGGAGTTAAACGGGGTTATTAATCATTAGGAACTGTGTGACAAAGACTAAAGATGCAGCAAACATTTTCTGATTGATGGGATTAATGAGTGATGCTCCCCAGGGGACCAGCCTGGGACCTCAGTTTTCCACAATATCTATTAATGACCTGGATGAAAGAATACAGTTATATAACCAAGTTTGCAGATGACACAAAGAGTTGCATTTGGGGTCATGCATTGCATTTGGGGCGGCACGGTGACAAAGTGGTCAGCACCGCTGCTTCACAACACCAGGGATCTAATTTCAATTCCAGCCTCGGTTGAGCGTGTGGAGTTTGCACGTTTTCCCTGTGTCTGTGTGGATTTCCTCCGGGTGCTCCGGTTTCGTCCCACACTCCAGATATGTGAAAGTTAGGTGGATTGGCTATGCTGAATTGCCCCTTAGTGTCCACCAATGTTATGTTAAGAGATAAGGTGTGATGGGGGCTGTGGGGGAGGCAGGGGTGGGCCTGAATCAAGTTGCTCTGTTGGAAAGTCAGTGCCGATTCAATGGGCCCAATGACCTCCTTCTGTGCTGTTGGGAGTCTATGATTCTATGAATTGACAAAGGGATACAAAGAACAAAACAGCATGGGAAACAGGCCCAACGAGCTCGTGCCGCCACCCCGATGTTCCCACCTCTACCCGTGATCCCTGTCTATGTTTATAGATCTATGGAGTGGGCAAAGCAAGAATGAAATTCAATTTGGGAATATATTTCAGATCTGAGGAAGGCAAATCAGAATATTGTCTTCGTGGAGTGAAATGAAGAGCAGTGGGGAAACATTTGGCGCATGTAAACAAATGAGGTAACTTACTTACCAAGAACCATTTTAAAAGGATGATGGAATGTTGGCTTTTATACTAAGATTGTTGGAACACAAAATTGAAGAAACGATGGGTGAGATTTTCCAGCCATGCTCATTCGAAGGTCGGAAATTTACTCCCAAGGTCAAAGGACCTTTGTGTGAACTGCCCCCAGCCCGCAACAATTCCTGTGGCGTTTGTGGGGGGGGGAACAGGAAAATTCCATTGTACAGAATTGTGGACAGACCCCATCTTGAGCACTGTGACAGTTTTGGGCATTATACATAAGAACATGATAGGGAGACAGTGTTGATTCACCAGAATGATTCCAGAGTGTAAAGGGCTAAGTTATGAAGACTCATTGCAACAACCTGATTTGTATTGCTTTGAGTTTTGATGATTGAGTTTCAATGGGGAAGATTGAAGAATTATTTCCTTTGGCAAGGAATACAAATTGGAAATAATCTTAAAATGAGAAGTAGGTCAGTTTGGGAGTGAAAGCAGAAAGCAGTCCTCTAAGAGATTGTAGTTGCTGCATCACTTGATATTGTTAAAGTAGTTCAATAGATAAGGGAATCAAGAGATATGGAGCAAAGGCAGAAAACTGGATTTGGCATACAGATCAGGCATGACAGGACAGAATGATAGAATTAGGTTTGAAGGGCTGAATGATAACTGGATTATTTCCATCTGTGTCAGAAATATGGCTGGAATTTTACAGCCCCTCATTTTGGTGGGATCTTCCATTCTGTTGAACTCAATGAACGTTTGAATTGCTTGGTGCATCAGCCACAGGGAAACCTGCCATAGCAGGGCTGGAAGATTCTAGCCATTGACAGGACTTTTTGCTGCCAAAACCCACTGCAAGGCACAAATTGGCACATCTATTGTGTTGGAGGCACATCTTTGATTTGATCTGCCTGTTCTAGTCGTTTAGAAGGATGCTAAACAACCTTCTGTATTATTTCAAGAGGACCAGCCAACATTCCTTCTCCAATTAACACCATTGGAAAGTAAATCAACTCATTTATTTATCTCACTACTGTTGTTACAAAGTTTTGTCTGCATAGTAGTTACTTGATATTGCAATAATCCATTGTAAAGCACAGACAAGTTGAGATCAAGAATGCATCATGCTACTTTACATCAAATGGTGAACTCTTTATAGTTGGCTGGATACAAATTCATCTTGCATCATTGACAATTTACTAACCTTGTCAACAAAATCAGTTTAATCTCATTGTGGCCCTACGAAGTCTCATCTTTGATCCATCAAATGTCCACGGTCAGGTCAACTAACATCTCAATCCAACAGAAAAGCTGATAGTCTCCTTTCATTCTGAAAATACATCCAAAATATCCATCATCATAAAAGGAGAAGGTCGTAAAAAGTGAAGTACTGGGCACCAGAGAGGACAGGGGAAAACACATTGGAATCTGGATGATGATTACAGAAGCTAATTTTGTTCCCATGCTGTCCTCACCTGTTAACTGGGAGCAAATTAGTTTTGGGCAGTCATGTAAAACAAGCAATCGCAAGTCAATTGCCTGTTTTCCAACAGCCCATCATCTTTCCCACTGAAGTAAATGGAAAGGAAAATCAGGAGCGATGAAAACAGGCTACCATTCACAAACATCCATTCAATTGCTAGTGCAACTCTTAAGTGAGGTACAGTGTTGATTAGATCTGGACTAAAGCTTCACTGAAATGGAAAACAATGTTTCAACTGAGTCTCAGAACAGAAACCCCTTATGTGATTGTGTAATTTTTCTATTTTCCACACCAGCTCCCCAGAGGGTTATTAAGTTAAACACCAATTGGGGACTTGTGTTCAACAGAAATTTCATTGGACCAGGAGTACACCATTTAGCATCTTGTCCATTCATATGAATTGTGGAAGATTCTAGATTTTGTTCTAAAGAAACTTTCAGATAGCCTTTTGGGGAGAAAATTCCAGATTTTTACTATCCTTCTTGCGAAGAACATGATCGCAAATCGCAGTTTTATAGTTAAAGCCCCTTCTGGACTTCCTTAAGGAGGAACTAATTTCTCGACAATGTCAATTCTATTGGCAGCATGGTGGCACAGTGGTTAGCCCTGCTGTCTCACAGCGCTGGGGACATGGGTTCAATGATCGCCTTGGGTCACTGTCTGAGTGGAGTTTGCACATTCTCCCATGTCTGTGTGAATTTCCTCTGGGTGCTCAGGTTTCCTCCCATTGTCTAAAGATGTGTGGGATAGGTCGATTGTCCATGCTAAATTGACCCTTAATGTCAGGGGGATTAGCACGGTAAACACAGCTTGGGCTTACAGGAATAGGGCTTGGGTGGGATTATTGTTGGTGTAGGTTCAATGGGCCAAATAACCTCTTTCTGCACGATAGGGATTCTATCATTCTGTGAGTCTAATCATGTGAAATCTCTCAGTTTGATCATCCATTAATCTTCTAGATTGATGAGTGATCAAACAGAAGCAGCCCTGTAAATGAATCGCAAAAGGTTATTACACAGTCAGAGCAATTAGGAAAGCTAATAGAATCTGATAACATTTATTGTAAGGAATCTCTGTTTAAAAATAAGGGGTTGCCCATTTAAAACAGAGATGAGGTGAATTTTTTCTCTCAAGAGGTCATGAGTCTTTGGAACTTTGGTGGAAACAGAATCTTTGTTTTTTTTAAAGACAGAGATGATTAGATTTGCTGGCAACGCACTGATAACTTCTTCAAAAATAACCTTCTATATTTTACCTGTGCCAACTCAGTGTTCCAGCAACTTCTTAACTTTCCAAGGTCTCCCACTCCTTCCCCAAAACTGCATATTAGATGTGGGGGCAGCCTGCTGCATTCCATGCCCTCTGACCTGTGAAGCCCTTGGCAGGCCGCCTCGATAGGGCCGGGACCTGAGGGGATACAGCTGGGTGTTGCCGGTGACACTGTGTCATTGTGTTCTTTCCATATCCCAGTACATGCGCCAGCGTCAGGAAGGAGGGATTCGGAAGGGGGAGAATCTGCTAGGAGCTCCCTGGTGGAAAGCCCCGGGCTGTGCTCCATCACTTCCTCTTCCCTTGGGGTGCCTGGTAACCCTTTTGGTCATTCCAGAGGTTAGAGGAGTAACTGAAGAGAAATCCAGTGAGACTACTGTCTCACTGTAGTCTGGTGATGCTCATCCTGGCACAGTCTGACCAATGTGGACAATGCCCTCAGCCATGGTCCATTGTGACTGGGTCAAGCTCTTGAGCGCTTATGAATATCCACTCAGACCTTTGACATACCCATAAGAATACTGGACATGGTGTCTTGGCCCACGGCAATGAACAGCATAGAGATAGCCAGGCATTAGACATCATGGATCATTCCTCGGACTTCTTGCCCAGTCTCTCTATTGTGGCTGCCACCCTTGCAGTATTGGCCTAGGTTGCACACATTGCTGGCACTATCTCCTGGGACAGAAGACCCGTGAACTTCTCCAGATGGACTTGTAATTGCAGGAAGTCTCTGCACATCCTCACTGGTAGGCATGGCTTTGGTTCTGTAACTATACCGGTGTTGGGATAAGCTTGCCCAAAGGATCAATATCTGCCTCTGGGACAGCTGGTTAGTGGGAGCCAGCAGTCCTCCGAATAGGAATTTCCTATTTCCACCCCATGTGCAGAATCAGCTAGTCCCAGACAGGGGAATTCCAGCCTTTGTTTCTATTAGTTATTCAATCCTCTATCCATGTTAATATGTTACCCAAATGCTCTGAATAACCTTGCATGTGGCAACTTATTAAGATTAAGTTTATTTATTAAGTATTACAAGTACACTTACCATGCAATGAAATTACTGTGAAAATCCTCTGGTCACCACACTCCAGCGCTTGTTCGGGTACATTGAGGTGATGGCCAATGCACCTAACCAGCTTGTCTTTTTGACAGTGGGAGGAAATAGGAGCACATGAAGGAAACCTCCAGGGACATGGGGAGAACATATAAATTCCATACAGACAGTGACCCAAGCTGGATATCGAACCTGGGTCCCCGGCGCTGTGACGCAGCAGTGCTAACTACTATGCCATCGTACTGCCCACCAAATGCCTTCTGGAAATGCAAAAACACTGCATCTACTGGTCCCCCTTTATCCATCCTGCTTGTTATATCCTCAAAAAACTCCAATAAATTTGTCAAACATTAATTCCCTTTCATAAAAGGCTGCTTGATTGTATTTCGGTTTTCTCAATGTCCTGCTATTACTTCTTATTAAAAACAGAGTCCATATTTTGACAATGATAGATGTTAGGTTAACCGGCCTACAGTTTGCTGCTTTCTTTCTCCCTCCTTTCTTGAGGCAAGAGTGTGACCAACCAAGACACTGAGTTATCACTGTGGAGGAGGCCAGCAATTGATTAATTTCCCAATTTAGAAATATACGTTCTTAAAGTTTAAGCAATACTTTGTAAATGAAATCTTGCAATTAGTTCTGCAAGTTGAATGACTGTAATTATATGGTTACCACTTTGTGAACATACATCAAATGATTTTCAGAATCACTGGCCAGGTCCTTCTGTTACTGAAAAAAAAGAAAGTGAACAAAGGTCAAACATACCAGCACCAGAGAAAAAAAATATAATACTGTATTTGGAGGAAAAAAAAATCCACATTTGTCGAATTATCAGGCTGGAAATGCCTCTGACTTGGCCACTTGTGGATCCACCATTCACGTAAGGACAGCAGGCAGAATCCTGAGTTTGCCAGTCTCCAGAGATTCAGCAGTGTCACATGGAGAGATGGATAGTGAAGCCAAGACAGGGCAGAAGGTTTCACTGATTGGTCGCCTCTACTTGGCTAAGGCATTAGAAAGACATCGCGGCTTGGCCAGAGTCAACTTGGCAACCAATCAGACCCTCTTCTCTGATTGTTGTGAGCGTCAGAAATTTGGCACTCTTGCATTTGTCCTGATGAGTGCAAGTTTCAGCAACATATCAATGATACTGCCCTAAATTTTCTACTCCTGGCCACCAAGGGAATTGTCACAGACAGACTAGGAGATTTGGTGGAGCAGCGAATGATGTGTTGGTGTTGGGCAGGAATTGTTGCAGATTGAAAATTCCGCCCATTGTCAGAAATAACTTGGACCGAGTGCTGATCGGGTTCCTTGGTGTCACTTCAATAGTGTCCAAATGAGAGGGTTTCCCGCTGGCATTAGCAAATTCTGTAAAATGTAAATAATATCATCTCAGGAAAGCCACCAGCTAGCCCCTTTCAAAAGTGTGCTGATCCCCACACTCAGAGACAGCCACCCCCCCCCTCAAACGCACCCCCACAAACACCCCCAACCCCCTGCTGACGAGGGAAGCTCTACCAACCCCTCAGTAAACAGGGGCACCTCACCCCTCACCATTCAAATAACAGGTCATTCCACCCCCCAATACCATAAAGGCATGGGTGTGACCTGACCCAATGTCCCCTCAACCCTCGACTCTGCCCCCCATCTCCTCCTCAGTCCTCCTCCACCCTCAGACTCATTATTCAGCCCCCTCCCCCACAGGTCTCCGCTTAAGCTCCCGTCCTTATTCAGACCTCAACTCATCCCTCTCTCCCCCACCCCCAGACACATCTTGACCCCTATCCTTCCCAGACCTGTTCTCAGGCTCCCCTGAAACCCTCACTCAGCACCCCGACCCCCTCAGCTTTCCCCCCTCCCCTAGTCAGTCCCTCTTCCCAAACCTCTCTCAGGAGGACAACCTTCAGGCCACACATTTTGGCTGTGCCAATGATGCACTGTGACTGACACCCTGCGACTAATACCCTGACCTGGCACCTTGGATCCCAAAGGGGTCAAGGAGATACATCCAGTGGCCATTTGCCCCCCTGCCACTGTCAGGCTGCAGAGGAAGGGTCACTCAGGGGTCCTGGATGTTGGGTGGACTCAGGCTGGGTGCAAGGTGTTGACCTCACCACTCTCCTCCAGGATTGGGATTGTGTGGTTGGACTGCCCCATTTAGCTCTGGCAGACCTGAAGTTCACCCCTGGCAAGGTGATTTCAGGCAGCTTTGTGATCAACATCTGCATTCCTGCCTGTCAGCTGTGAATATTATGAAGTGGTCGGGAAACTCTAACCTCTGGGTCACCTGCTAGCCTTTGCAGATTTGGCCTGCCTGGTTGGGGACCAACTGGGGCCCGCGGGACAGACGTCACACCCAGTGGGAATCCCGATTTTAACCCCATTGCCTGATTTAGCAGGCAATCGGGATTCCTACCATCAGGGAACAGGACTGGTGAACCCATTCCCTGGTCTAGAAACTGAGCTGAGTTACACACTGGTTTTTAGCCAGAGACTGACACTCGAGACATATGGTGAGAAGATTCTGCTCAGTTTTAACAAAGAAATCATGGAATCCCCTCAGTGCAGAATGAGGCCAATCAACCTAATCCACACATCTTTGGAGTGCTGGAAGAAATCAGAGCACCTGGAGGAAACCCACGTAGACACGGGGAGAATGTGCTAACTCTACACAGACGGTGATTTGAGGCCCAAATCGAACACGGGTCCTTTGGACTGTGAGGCATCAGTGCCAACCACAGTGCCACCGTGCTGCCCATTTCAAAAAGCAATTTAAACTCTTGAACACTATAAACCAGTAAGTGTAAAACAGTGGTCATTAACAGGTATAACCAACAATGAGTTGTGTTTTGATATTGGATTAAAACAATATTTCCTTCCTTATCAGTGCAACTCCATCTCCTGTGGATGTCCTTTCCAGGTGACAGGACACAGCAGTTAGGTGGCTAGTAAATTTTCATTTCTGATATCAGTTTTTAGCTCCACCATAGCCAACCACCCATTTGATTGCAATTCAATTCACTCCAACAACTTCCATACCTGAAATCAAAAAATAACTCAAGTACTTGAAAAAAATGACTTTAAATGCACATTTGAATTCTGCATAATCAGACAAACATTTGGCATTCCTTCAAAGCGTCGCTTCGGCTAAACCTGGAATGCTGTGAGCAGTGCTGTATGCCACACCTTCAGAAGAATATATTGGCCTTGGAAAGCAAATTTAGCAGATGGAAAGCCAGGTTCCAAATTACAAGGATTGTGTTCCCTGGCATTAGCGGTGAGTTTATAGATATTTTCAAGATTTTAAGGTGAAAGGATAGGTTCTCTTGAGAGAAACATTTCCCGTTTGCTTGGGAATCATAGAGTCAAAGAATCATAGAGGTTTACAGAGTGGAAACAGGCCCTTCAGCCCAACTTGTCCATGCCACCCAGTTTTTACCACTGAGTTAATCCCAATTGCCTGCATTTGGTCCATGTTCCTCTATTCCCATCTTACCCATGTAATTGTAGATGCTTTTTAAAAGACAAAATTGTACCCACCTGGTTTGGTCTAGAAATCAGCCTGCTACTCCCAGAATGAATGTGGATATTTGTCAGGGGCGGTAGTGAGGTGGGTGGAAGGCCCCTTCCCCTGTGCTCCGGTATTGTATTGACATTGTTTAAAATGTGATTAAAACAAATAACAACTTACCGGCCTTCATCCCTCCTCAACCTCCACACACTTTCTATGGTGCATCCATGCTAACATATGCCACCTCATGTTCCCATCCACACACCATGCATGTTCATATCCCCATGCCATCCTGTGCTCCTCTATCTACCCCTTGTGGTCCCTCATACCTTCTATGTAACTATATGTACCTCAACACCTCTGTGGCCCCTTATATCCTCCATGCCACCATATACCCATCTCCCCAACCCCATAGCCCTTCACACTCTTAACATCAACCCATGCAACCCTCCACTCATCAAAATGGCACTTTACCATATCTATGTCAACTTAATGCCAACTCAATTCTACTAACGTCACCTCTCTGCTCAGCACCCTTTGCCCTTACCCACTTCTATGGCAATTCATCTGGTTTCTACTATGGTAAAACCTCAAGAGCCACACTGACATAAAAGTAAGTTATATACCTATTGGTGATGTCACTATTAAAAAACATTGAATACATTGAAATTTTGTTAAATAAACTTTTAAAAAAACATATCTTTCACTTAAACACTTAATCTATTGTGAAAAGAAGCAGTTTTATTCGATAACCACTTGGAGTTGTCAATCAAACTGCTCACTTACACATATCCCACTGTGATAATGTTAAATTGAAAAATCAATCATGCAGCACAAATTTTATAATGTTAACTCTCAGGCTTATGTCAACACACAAATTGAAATAGTTTAAAATAATTAAAAAACACCACACATTGTGTTTTTTTTTAATATTTAAAGGCCAGCAGAATTAAATGCCTTGATAGCTTTGACCGTTCCAATGAATTTTGACAGTTCTTTGACAGCTATTTAACAACTTGACAATTATTTGACAGTTCCAGTGTGTATATGCACATTTTGTACACAAATATATCTACCTTTAAAAATCCCAAAGGGCCCCTGACCTATCCTAGAGAGTGCCTATTCCCACCTCTACTCCCACCAGGCATAGGCAGTACATGAATGCAGAGCTTCAAAGGCGCAGAGCCGAATGGGGGCAAATAGTGAGGTGAGGTTCCCAGTACCACTCTGCACTCAGATTGAGTGATAGAGGGAGGCAGGCCAGCAACTGGGACAAGGCGGGGGGGATCAGCCTGATGTGGGGATTGGGGCTGCCGGGAGGGGTCAGGACTGTGGCAGGCAGGGGAAGGTGGGGGAATCGGTGGGGGATGGGGGTAGGTGCGAATCGGGCGATGGGGGTTGCGGAGTGAGGGGGTCATCAGGGCGGGCTGGGGAAGGGCAGTCGAGGCTCACCTGGACATGTTTAGAGGGCTATTGATCGGGCTGGTGGAGGAGAGGGACATCAGGGTGGATCGGAGGAGGGTGGTCAAGGCTCACCTGCGCATGCTCAGGGGACCAGTGTTCTGTGTGGGGGGCTGAAGGCTGATGATGCGGGGATTAGCTAGTGATCAAGCTGCCCAGGAAGACTGGCACTGCGGGGTCACTGCACACGCACTGTTCTCAAGGCTGACATGTCAGTGCGTGCGCAGTGTCTGGTCAGTGCTATACTGCCAGCCTCTCTAGTGGGAATTGGCCCTGCCCACTGATCCTGCACACGATGTATGCTAGTGCATTCTGCACTGTGGGAGATTCATTTCGAAACTCCCACTGAAAATAACCAGCTGGATTTACTCCAGTTTTTACACAAATTTGACACTTAGCATCTTTTTGGGAGAATCGCCCCCATATAATTTTCAGTGGCTCTTAAACATTTCTACTGAGTGCTTTTCAATTAACCTCCATTGGCATGGGTTCCTCACGAGGCAAAAACCACTAAATGTGGGTGGCGATGAAGGAGTCTGTTTTTCCATAAGGCAAAGTCTCGGAGGAATCAGTGCAAAAGGAAAACCAATTGAAGTGTCATTCCCAAGCATTACAAACTCCGAGGGCTACACTTTAAGATTATAGGAAATACAATTTGCCCTACAGCAGTCTCTCTTAACAGAGCTTCATGACCATTTTCCAACCCAACAAAGAAGCACAGTAATTTGGACATGAAATATTACGGTCTAGCCTTTAAACTAAATATACAGCCAAACATTCTCAGCTGCCCACCTCTCTAATGCACTCCAGGAGCAGCAAGGAAGAAGTCAAATCCTGACAGACATCTGATTCATTGTGCTAACCATGTTATCGAGGCGTACACTTCTGTTGACGTTTCTAAAAAATATTTAGTATTTCCACTGAAAGTGATAAAAAAAAAGAAAGGTTTGCGCAGCATAATCTGTAAATGTGTCAGATCATGAGCGGCTGCAAATACACGACCAGCATTCCTGGTCTTGTTCACACTGTTGAGAGGATTAAACAACTCCTGGGCGCTTAGCCACACATACAAAACATTGAAAAAAAAAGACCATCACCCACAGATCACCCTTGTGCACCACTCAATAACGGATTAAATGGTCTTTTTATCTCATTGTTGCTTCTAAGACGCTGCCGCCCACTAAAGTGTTTCAGGGTTTACCAACCTACCAGCCGCTATACTTAAGAAGACATTCACTGAGCATGAGACTCAGAGATGTTCGAGGATATGATAAGGTGCTGTTGAACCACAGGCAACCCTCTCTTGGCATTGGTCCACATCCGGGAATGATTACCTCCCCGTCCATCCTCTGCTGAGAATCTTTCCCAGGTCCAATGGAAACTGAGGAAAAAAATAAATATAAATCGCAAGTGATTCAAGCTTCATTTGATACAATTGTGAATGAAGCTGAAAGTAAGAGGTCCAACTGATGGTCGATCATGATTTATGACCCATCACCTGAAAATGCATAGTTAATAAGTATGTGTGCACACCTTCCAAGAGTCAACTTGATCAGCCTTTTCAATTCAGCTCAACATAGAGTCCCACAATGCAGGAAAGGCCCTTTGGCCTATTGAGTCTGCACTGACAATAACTACCACTGAAGTTGTATTAATCCCGTTTGATTTGATTTGATTTATTATTGTCACATGTACTAACATACAATTGCTTCTTGTGCACAATACAGACAAAACATACTGTTCATAGAGAAAGAAACTAAAGAGTGCAGAATGTAATGTTACAGTCATAGGGTGGAGAGAAAGATAATTTGAATTAAAGCATTATTAGAGCGTTTAAAAGAGTTAGAATGAAGTTTTAGAAGCATAGAATGAGAGTGAAAGATAGAATTAGAAGATATGCTGGGCACAGCTTGCAAGAAGTCGCCTTCCTCCAGTGCCATCTTGGAACTTTCCAGCACTTGTCCCATATCCCTGAACATTATGATGCTCACCCAAATACATTTTATAGGTTGTAATGTTTCCAGCCTCCTCTACCTTCCCAGCAGTTCATTCCAGATTCCCACCACCCTCTGAATGATTTTTTTTTCTCAAATCCTCTCTGAATCTCCTGCCCCTTATCCTAAAACTCTGCCCCCTCGTTGTTGGCCCCTCAACCAGGGGGAACAGCTCACCCTGTCTCTACCCCTCATTATCTTATACACATCTCTCATACTCACCCTTCCCCTCAGAGCCTTCTCTGCTCTAAAAGAAACAATCCAAGCCTATCCAGTCTCTCCTTATAGCTCAAAAGATCCATCCCAGGCAAGATCCTGGCGAATCTCCCCTGTACCCTCTCCAGTGTTATTGCATCCTTCCGATAGTGAGGTGTAAGTGCAGAACATATGCTAGCTGTATCACAGGAACCTGTCTGTGTAAGCTTGCCAAAAGCAACAAACCAACGCAAATTCTATAAAGGGAAAACACTTGGGAACGGGATTTTATGGCCTCGCTCATCCCAAAACCCAAAAATCCCGTCCAAGTTCATCAAACGTTTCCATGGTCCATCCCCCCTGCCCACTCCGATTTCTGTGGCGGGTGGGACAATAAAATTCCAGCCATGGTGTACAATTCACGCGACATCCTGTCCTGACTGCAATCTCATATCCACACCATTCATTCAGCCAACAAGTGTCAAAGGTGGTAGCATAGTAACATTGTCACTGGACTAGTAATCCCAAGATCCAGAATAATGCTTTGGGGACCTGGGTTCAAATCCCACCACAGCACTTGGTGAAACTGCATTCAATAAAATTCTGGAATGTAAAGTCTAACGATGATCATGAAACTACTGCCAATTGTCATAAAATCTGCCGCCCTTACCTGGTCTGGCCTACATGTGACTCCAGATCCCCAGGAACGGGTTGACTCTCGAAAATCGCCTTGTGAAATGACCTAGCCAGTTCAAGGGCAATTAGAGATGGATAATAAATACTGGCCCAGCCCAGCAACTCCCACAAATCTCATGAGCAAATAACGAAAAAAGAAAAGCACAGCAAAATACAAGCAGTTCCCATTGCTCCAGGCAGAAATGTTTAATTATCTTGTGGGAAAAAAACACACAGGATCACTGAGCAGGTTTTGCACAACGGCAAGGTATTTTTCAGACAAAAGACTATTAAATGATCTGAACTGAGACACCCACTGCCTGCGCAGGTAATGTCCACCAGTGATATTGGTGACAATGATGATTTCTAAGCTAAAACTGGCAACCGAGGCAGGTGCTAAACATTTTCTCATCTCTGAAAAACTGTTCACATCCACAGGGGGCCCCAAAGTGCTTCACAGTCAATGAATTATTTTTGAAGTGTAATCACTACTGTTGTGGAGGCAAACATAGCAGCTAATTGGCATGTAACAAGATCATACAAATAAAATAAAGACTCTGCGTTTAGAAAGCACCCACTGCTGTGTGTGTGTGTGTGTGTGTGTGTGTGTGTGTGTGTGTGTGTGTGTGTGTGTGTGTGTGTGTGTGTGTGTGTGTTGCATTGACACAAAGGCATCAATCAGTTATAATGATATTGCAAACACCTTGTACGCTCATTTATTAAGAACAGGCACATTCGAACAGATATACATGGATAGAAAGCTTGATGGCATCAGAGCAGAGCTGTGTGCACTGCGTTCTGCTCCAGGCCAAAGTGAAACTGAGAGCGGGGGGGGGGCACATGACACAATTCCTCTAAAATGAAGACAGCTGCTATCTCTTAAAGGCATATACAACACCTATCACAACCTCAGGATGCCCCACACTGCTTTACAACCAATCTGAAGTACAGTTGCTTTTGGCATGAAGTAAACACAGCAGTCAATTTGTGTGCAGTGGGGTCCTGCAGATAGAAAAATGTGTTTTGTGATGTTAATTAAGGCATTGATATTGACTAAGACACTGGAGAGAACACCCCTTTTCAAACTGACATAGGATCTTTTATGTGATCCAAAGATGATCAGGTTAGGTTGATTGGCCATTATAAATTCCCCCTGAGTGTCTGGGGTAATACATGGGGTTACAGGGATAGGAACTGCATGGGATTGTTATTGGTGCAGGCTTGATGGACTGAATGGCCTTCTGCACTGTCAAGATTCTACGATACTGTGGAAATGGCAGACATGACCAGATGGTTACAAAAACAGAAAATGCTGGAGAAACTCAGCAGGTCTGACAGCATCTGTGGAGCGAGGATAGAGGCAATGTTTTGAACCTGGATGACTCTTTGTCAGAACTCTGATGAAGGGTCAGGCTGACTCAAAACATCGGTTCTATTCTCTCTCCACAGATGCTGCCAGACTTGCTGAGTTTCTCCAGCATTTTTGAATAAGATTCCAGCATCCACAGTATTTTACCTTTAGCTACGGTCTAAAGGTTTCATGGTCAATCTGAAAGGCCACCCTCTGTATAGAGCAGTGTTCCTTCAGTATTGCGATGAAGTGTTAGGCAAAATGATGGCCTCATTGTGGAATGCAATTCAAGTTCACAACTTCCTGCCTCAGAGGCACAAGTATTCTCCTGCGACCAATACTGGCAACAGGCATGCTCAGCAACAGTGTAGAATCTGAGATGGTTTTTGTATTGTGGCAATAGTGCTCTAGCACCACTCTGGGAAGCTAGATGCGCTGGATTGAAACTGAAATCAAATACCCAAAAAAATAAAACTTAAAACCTAGAAATGGATGGAAGAAGTGGTTTAAATGGTGTCTGCTAAGTGTGAAAAAGCAGCACATTTCCCTCTGAATCAGAAGATTCAGGTTCAAACACTCTCCAGTGCACTAGTGAGGAGATCCTCTCTTGAGGATGACACACTAAACCAAGACCCTGTCCATAGTCTCAGCTGGATGTTTGGTTTTGTTGAGCCAGTCTCCTGGCCAAACATATTCCTCAAACAAAAAATAATAGTTTATTTGGCCATTGTCACATTGCTGTTCATGGGAGTTTTCTGTGCACAAATTGGCATCCAAACTTCCTACATTATAGCAGTGACCACACTTCAAAATTATTTCTTTGGATGTAAAGTGGGGTGGGGGGGAGGTAAGGTATAATTTGGATGCTAGAGGGAGTTTTTTTCACACAGAGGGTGGTGGGGGTATGGAATGCGCTGCCAAGTAAAGTGGTGGAGGCAGGTACTCTGGAGTTATTTAAGAAATACTTAGATGGGCACATGAACAGAATGGGAATGGAGGGGTATAGAAAACTGATTTAAAATAGGGATCATGAGCCTGGGGAGTCCCTGGGAAGTGTGTAAATAGATGATGATATTGATGTACTTGTTTTTATCCGACAGGTGCTTTGGTCCACCTTGTTGTCTAACGAGGGGCATACACGCGATGGGTCGTGAGAGGGCTGCTCTTGGATCTTTTTCGAGAGCATCCTAGTGCTTCACGTCGTTAGTGTACGCTTGACCTGGACCATCTGATGGGCAACACGACAGCTCAGTGACTATCGCTGTGCTGTGCAGATACATGGATTTGGGCCTGTGTCTGTGGGAGTTTGCGCATTCTCCTCATGCTTGCGTGGGTTTTCTCCGGGTGCTCCGGTTTCCTCCCACATCCCAAAAATGTGCTCTTAGGCTGATTGGCAGAACAAATTCTCCCTAAATTGTCTCAAATTTGGTTTCAATCCATAGATCTATAAACATAGACAGGGATCGCGGGTAAAGGTGGGAACATCAGGGTGGCGGCGCGGGCTCGTTGGGCCAAAGGGCCTGTTTCCCATGCTGTTTTGTTCTTCGTTCTTTGAAAGGTGCAATACTCAGGTATTAAGTCCCTTAGCCACGTCCCAAAAGGAGCCAAAAATCAGCTACACTCGAGGTTGGAGCCTTAGGTACCCATCTGAATAAAAAATTTTTATTCTTTATTTTTCGTATCTTATTTTACATCTTCTAAGTACGTGGTAGGCCTAGGTCCCAAATTCTGTAAAATCCCCAAATTCAGCACATATCCAGTCCCGGGATTCCCCAATAGAATCCAGTATCTGTAGAGTCATAGAGTCAGAGAGCAATACAGCACAGAAACAGGCCCTTCAGCCCAACCAGTCCATGCCGACTAAGGTGCTGTTCCAGCTAGCCCCAATTGCCCACATTTGGCCCATATCCCTCCATTCCTTTCCCATCCATGTACTTATCCAAATGCTTTTTAGATGTTGCTGTCGTATCTGCCTCATCAACTTTCTCTAACAGCTCATTCCATATACTCACCACCGTCTGCGTGAAGAAGTTGCCTCCTCCCCCCTCAAGTTCCTTTTAAATCTTTCCCCTCTCACCTTAAACCTATGCCCTTTAGTTTTCAGTTCCTCTGCCCTCGGAAGAAGACAATGGGCAGGAATTTACTGCCTCGTTCGACCTGAGACCAGAAGATCCCACTCAAGGTCAATGGAGTGTCCCATTGTCTACCTCTCGCTTGCTCCGATTCCTGTGGTGGACAGAGCGGTAGAATTCCGACGTATGTACATTCATCCTATCTAAACCCCTCATCATTTTATACACCTCAATAAGGTCACGCCTCATTCCTCAAGGAATGAAGTCCCAGCCTGGCTAACTTGTCCCTGTAACTCAGGCCCAATTGTCCTGCCAACATCCTCATAAATCTTCTTTGCACTCTTTCCACTTCATCAACGTCTTTTTTAGAACAGGGTGACCAAAACTGTACGTGGTAAATGTATGTCTTTCCTTTTTTATCTCTTTTAAAACGTCACAATGGCCACAGTCAACAAATATATAGTACAGCTCTGTTTGAATGGACCTCTGGCAGATTCAATGACCTTGTGTAAACATAAGTCTATTGTGAAGTACAAGGGAACGCATTATGTGGCAACAAATGAATTCTACCACAACGACATTACATTCACACTAAATAGGATCTGAGTGAATTGTTGAGGCAAATTTCTTTTGCACGGGTTTCAGGGTAATTATAGCAGCAATGATAAAGATTACAGGAATGATGAAGGACCAGACAGAGCCCTTGCGGCAATTCAACATTCCCAAACTGAAAGCCAGCTCAGTTTTCGAATATAAGTGCACTTCCTGGTCTTCTGGCCCAGACAGAGGGCAAAGTGCCCCTAAAAGGGTTACACCTCCACTCAGTAATCAGATTGTTTCCTGCTCTTTCATGCCTCTCACTTTCACCTGGAATTCAAAGAAGTGGTTCATGTTTTGATTTTATGGCAGGGATCAAGTTGCTTCGAATAATATGAAAGTGAGCCTCAAGCAAAGGAATAGATTTTCTGACAATGGCAAAAGAGGAATAAAAAGACCGTCTGTCGTACGAGCGAGACAAACCATCCCCGTTCTTACCATGTTATATTCGATTCAGGTATTCTGTCTACTAGGGGGCTCGGCTCCCTTTTCAGTTCGCGCTCAGTGTCTTTGGACAGAATTCTCCAGCCGCGCTGACCTAAAAACCAGCAATTCCCACCCGACTGTCAATAGATCTTCACACTGTCCACAACCCACTTGCTACAATTGCAGTGGCGGGCGGGTTGGGAGAATTCCGGCCCTGGTCTGCATATTCAGAATCTGGATTGACTCCATCCTTCTCACTATTTAATTTTACACCTCTGAGGAAACTCTACAGAGCCTACCACATTTCTTTGAAGCCAGATGCCAGGCTGGTTTGTACACTTGTCACATGGAAGATCCCCTGCCTTCCCTTGAAAAAGGTGAGGCAAGAGATCGACTCCAAGCTGCAATAGGGACTGGCAATTCCTGGTAACATCTCTTGGATGCTCCAGTCTGGTATCTCTCCCCACGTCTAACAACTCACTTTGTTTTTGTGTGGGTCTCACACATTTGAACAAGGCCACAGAGAAAGGAATCCATCCCATGCCATCTGTCAGTGAAAGCTTGACGGATCTGGTGAGGAACTCACTTTTCAGTGAAGTTGATGCCAATTGCAGCTTCCAGTAGCTTCCCACTTGATGAAGAATCAAAATTGTTAACTACATTCATTAAGCACTTTGGCCAGCACTATTTTAACTCCTATAATTCAGAATTGCCTCAGTGGCCGAGATTTTTTTAACACACTATGACTGGATTCTGAAAGGGCTGGTTGGAGCTATCAATCATGTGGGCAAAACTCCATCCATGTAGACAATATTCTCATTCATGGATCCATTACTGAAAAGCATGATGTCAGGGTAAGAACTATATTACAATGTTTGCATGACAAACTTCAGACATTGTGTGTGTTTCCTCATCTCATCTTCCTGTCTCCCCCACACACCATCACCGACATCCCCCTCTCCCCACCACTAACTTCATAGGTTGCTCCAGCTGAACAATTTGAGGGGTGGCTGAGAGGAGGGGGTACAAAGGCTATAAGCTGCATTTTTGAGGCCTCGCAATAGCTGGAACACAGACAGAGGACCCTGAAAGTATCTGCACGTGCTGCCTTGTCATCTTCAGACTGTCACTTATGGCACAGAGATTAGCACTGCAGCCTCACAAAGCCAGGGACCCAGGTTTGATTCCCAGCTTAGGTCTGTGTGGAGTTTGCACATTCTCCCTGTGTCTGCGTGGGTTTCCTCTGGATGCTACAGTCTCTCACAATCCAAAAGATGTGCTGGTTAGGTGTTAAATTCTCCCTCAGTGTGCCCGAACAGGCGCCAGAGGGTGGTGATTTTCACAGTAACTTCATTACTGAATGTAAGCCCACCTGTGACTAATAAATAAGCTTCTTAACACTTCTGACAGCAGTTATTTCGGGGAGAGGATCTAAAGGGTCAAGAAGATTACCCAACCCCACAAGGTGGGCATGCATTTGGGTTAAATTAATTGCCCCGTTTAGTGCAGGAGCCTGACTGGGATCTTTGACAGACAGAGATCAGCTGCATGGTAGCGGGCCACAAGATGTCAGGTTTGCAAGTACACAAGCTCTCTCTGCCTACCTGGATGAAGGTACAGCTAAAAAATACCCCCCAGCGGGGATGCTCCCCAGCAATGGCGGCCTGACTGCATTTTCAATTGTCTTTTTTAAAACTGGCAGACAGGACACTTCCTGGTTGACGTGCCCTCCCAACCTTTGGCAGCAACCGAATGCTTCACTAAAGGTTATGAAGAGCCCTCCAGCTTTGAGATACCGCTGTCTGTCCTTAATTGTACAGAAAGCTCATCTCCTTGCCAATTAAAGGTTTACTCACATAAAAATCTTCACTCTAAACAATTTGCCCCGGAGGGGTTTTTCTGACCTGGAAGCAGAGCTGATTTCTGATTCCCATTTTGATGTGAAGAGTCAGACCTAACCATGTTTGTGCATGTGATAAGTAAAATAACACTGTGCTTTTGTTTGGTAAATAGCTTTAAAATCTAACTGTTTTTTTGCCTTCAAAAAATATCAAGTGGATAGTAGCAGGGAACATCTGTGAATGTCTTATTGGATTCTGAATATAATTCAGACACGTTCTAGACAAAATTTGAGACACTAACTAAAGGCCATGAGATGGTTGGACTGTTACTAATCACTGTACCAGCTCCCTGAACAATACTTCAATTCCAGGAGACTATTGGATTAGAGCTGGTAAGAACTCGGATAAATTAGAGACATATATCCCAGTTGTCTTGTACAGTAGAAATCCAGTTTGCTGCATTTTATAACCCTGCACAATTTCACAAATGATTTCAATATTTTGTTTTCAGAAAATCCAATTTCTGGTCTGTGATTGACATTTTGTCCTTCCAGTGAGGAGGTCCACCCCAACAATAGAATCACAAAATCCCTACAATGTAGAACGAGGCCATTCAGCACATTGAGATTGCACTGACAACAATCCCACCCAGGCGCTATCCCCATAACACAACATCTTCATCCTGTTAATCCTCCTGGTCAATTTAGATGGCCAATCCACCTAATCTGCATAACTTTTGGCTACTCAGTCGCCATAACAAAATTTGAGATAACCATGGTATAATGTTTCCATCATCTCCAATGGAAAAGGGCAGCAGATACACTGGAATACCACCACCTGCAAGTTCCCCTCCAAGCCATCCACCATTCTGACTCAGAAATATATTTTTGGTTTTATTATTATTGTCACATGCATTCACATACAGTGAAAAGTATTGTTTCTTGCGTGCTATACAGACAAAACATATCGTTCATAGAGAAGAAAATGAGAGACTGCAAAATGTACTATTACAGTCATAGCTAGGGTGTAGAGAAAGATCAACTTAATGCAAGTCCATTTAAAAGTCTAACAGCAGCAGGAAGAAGCTGTTCAACACATATCACAGTTGATATGTGACCTCAGACCTTTGTATCATTTTCCTGACAGAAGAAGGTGGAAAAGAAAATGTCCAGGGTGTGAGGGATCCTTAATTATGCTTTGCCGAGGTAGCGGGAAGTGTAGACAGAGTCAATGGATGGGTGGCTAGTTTGTGTGATGGGTTAGGCTACATTCATGACCTTTTGTAGTTCTTTGTGATCTTAGGTGGAGCAGGAGCCTTATCAAGCCGTGATACAACCAGAAAGAATGCTTTATATCACCGTTCCTTCACAGTTGCTGGATGAAAATCCTAGAATTCCCTCTCTGACGGTGTTGTGGGTCAACTACAGCATGTGTAATGCAGCGATTCAAGAAGACGGCTCACCACCACCTTCTTAAGTTCAACTAGGGTTGAGCAATAAATGATGGCCAGCCAGCGACACCCGTGTCCCATCAATGAATAATAAAAAAAAATTGCCCAGGGCCACAGACTAAGCAAAAGCAAAAGGTAAGAACAGAAAGCAAAGGGGAAGATATCCAGATCAAATGAAATCGGAGTCTGTCAGTGGAGACTGTGAGGCTGGTGAAGGAGTAACAGTGCTCGATCTAATCCATAAGTTTCATTGATAGGTGTTGAAAAATTTCACTAAAATAGCTTGAATGTAAGGAATCTAGAAATATAACCTTACTGGTTTTAACACAACTGCATGACAGCCAAAGTGACTCGCCATTGTTGCATTACTATAATCCTCACACAAGGATGTTAGTTACACCCATCACAATCATTCAGCAAACTATAGGTCAAGCAAGTGTCATCTCACACAGCCAGCTAGCAGTAAGAGCAGGTCTGTGCTGGCAGAGAAGCATGTTAGGGTGTGGTGCTCTCTGCAACAGTTCCCAACCCTGAGGGTGATGGAGATAATACCCATGTGTATGGAATTCCCAGCCTAGTGAAACTCAATGCTTGTCACTGTCAAAGATTTGCAGAACTAGGTTATTGGAAGTAATTTTTAAAATTAAGTTGCATTATGGGCATGATTCATCTGGTTTAGTAAGATCCTGGCAACTGACTCAACACCTTAAATTCACATCCAATTAATAATTGCTTCCTCAGCTTCTAGGTTAAGCACAGAAGATTTTAAATTATTCACACGCAGACACAAACATAAATATTAATCTATAAGGTACATAAAAAAGGCCTTAAGGCAGCACACAGAGGCACAGTTATTTGCACTGCTGCCTCACAGCGATGGGAACCTGGGTTCCATTCCGACTTTGTCTGCATGGACTTTGCCAGTTCTCCCCATGTCTGCATTGGTTTCCTTCAGGTAGTCCCATTTGCTCCCAATATCCAAAGGTTTAAGTTTATTTATTAGCGTCACAGATTAGGCTTACATTAACAATGCAATGAAGTTACTGTAAAAATCGCTGAATTACCACACTCTGGTATCCATTCAGGTACATTAAGGGAGAATTTAGCACAGCCAATGCACCCAACTAGCACATCTTTCAGACTGATTAGATGGATTGTCCATGTGGAATTACCCATTAGTGTCCAAAGATGAGTTTGTTAGGTGGATTAGCCACGGTAAAATGAGCAGGGTTACGAGGATAGGGATAGGGATGGGAAGGGTAGTCTGGATAAGATGCTGTTTCAGAAAGCTGGTGCAGACTTGATGAGCCAAATGTCCTCCTTTTGCTCTGTGAAGGATTTTATCATTCTCACAATTCACAGCTTGGTCAAGTTTACTGAGTCTGAATACTGACTGCTGGTGTAACCATAAGTGTAAACAATACATTGTAATTTCCAGAGTGAATATTGACACCATTGCATCAGAAAATGGACATGGGGGCTTGTGGTTTTAATTTAATCAAAGCCATCAAGTAGTGTGTGTCTGAACCCATGACTCAAACTGCAGCCAAACAGGGTCTCCCGAGTGCTGCAAGATTACTGCCCCAGCTAAAGGAAATGAGTAGAGGATAGTCAGAACACAAATTATATCTGGAAAATCAATCTTATAGTAGTTTGGGTTCAAGACCTGATTATCCAATCATCTCTATGCTGCCTGGGCTCAATTTTCCCATCCTGCCTGCCACGGGAATCGGAGCGGGCGAGGCACAGACCACACCAATGTTCATTGATCTTGGGTGGGACTCACCGGCCTCATTCTCCCCAGTGCTGGAAAATCCCACCTGAGGTGTCAGTTTGTGCAGCCTCGCCTTTGTAACTGCGAGCATTCTTAACTCTGAGTCTGAGAAAGTTGTGGATTCAAGCGGAACTGCACTGATTTGAGTGCAGAATTCTAGGTTGGCATTCTTGGCTAGCACTAAGGGAGGACTATCAAAAGAGGCTTTGGCCTCTGTGTTCTTGAAGGTAGACTGAAAGATCACAAAACAATATTTTAAAGATGTGTCATCCCCAGATTCCCATCCAGTAATTATCCCTCAAACAAATCAATTATCTGGTCATTCTTACATTGCCATTTGTCCTTGCTTGCTGTACCCAAACTGACAGCCTCATATCATAGAACATGGAACAGTACAGCACAGAAACAGGCCCTTTGGCCACGATGTTATGCCAAACTTGATGCCAAATTAAACTAATACCTTCTGCTTGCTCTTGGCCCAAATCCCTCTATTCCTTGCATATTCACGTGCTTATTCAAAAGCCCCTTAAACGCGTCTATCATATCTGCCTGCAGTGCCCAAATACCTATCGTTTTCTGTGTAAAAAATTTGCCCCTCACATCTCCTTTGAACTTGCCCCCTCTCACCTGAGCCGCTTGCCTTTTGGTATTAGGCATTTCATACATTACAACAGAGACTACGCTTCAAAAGTACTTCAGTAGCTGTAGAGGGCTTCAGGAGATTCTGAGAGTGTGAAAGATTCTATATAAATACAGGTCCTTCTCTTCTTTTTTTCTCTCCTTTCATCTTTACTTGGCACAATCATGCCTCAAAAACTACATCTCCCAGCTAAGAACTGGAGTCGGTTCTCTGGTCATTAGGTGTGGGCACTTTGGAATTCCATGATATTTTATGAATCTAACATTTAATATCAGAGCAAATGTGATCTTGAGATGCAACTGGGTTTCAGTGTTGGCAAGCCAGCCAGTAATTAGGTGAATAAATACCACTACGATAGATGTACTCAGGCTTCTGAGCAGTGTGTGTGTGTGTGTGTGGAAGGGAGTGGGGTGGGATCAGGGAGGAGGTAAGAGACCCAGCAATTAAATGAATCTATCAAAATAAATTCATATCAGGCTTCAGGGAAGTGTGTTGCAGCCAAAAGAATCAGTAGTTAACAAAATCCTCCTTCAGACACAAAGTCAGGCTTTGGCAGGAAGGGTGGGAGGGGGAGGCTGGCGGTGTAGGGAAGAAGAAAGAGGCATAAAGGAAAGGCAAGAGCAGGCCAGCCAATTAATTAAATATGCTGTGAATAAATGAAAATTGGCCTTTGGGAGTAGTGAGCCAGCCATAAATTAATTAAATGAATGGCCACTGAGTAGACAAAATTGGCTACAGGGATAGCAGTGTAGCCAATTAATTCTCTCATTCCCTATCACCATCGCATTATCTCCCCGCCATTTCCCAATGAAATATTACTTCCTCAGATTTCTATCAATGACATGACATCTGATCACCCAGCATCTATTATACATCAAGAACCTCCCACATTTCCTGGATGTGTCACAATTGCTTCCTGGTACATTACACTTTTGCCATCGCAATGCTAATTGGCTCTTCAACATCCAACGCCACCCACCTGGTTTTTTTTCAAAGGTTATTTGAATTCAACTTCAAAGAGGAATTTGAAAAAAATCTTCTTTCATCTGCATTAATTTTGAGCTTCCTTTTTAAAGAATTACAGAATCCCGACAGTGCGGAAGAGGCCATTTGGCCCATCGAATCTGCACTGATTCTCTGACAGAGTGTCTTTCCTTTTCTCCTCTTCCCTTCCCTATCCCCATAAGCCCACATATTTACCATGGTTAATCCATCTCACTGACACATCTTGGGAACAAAGGGACAATTTAGCATGGCCAATCTACCTGACCTGCATTTTTGTACTAATGGAGAAAGAGAAACAGCGACTCATCTCAAAGTAGAGAGGCACATGCCTCTGGCCACTTTGGATTTATGGTTGATTCCTATTTTTCTCAATGGGAAAGTAAGATTGTTTTTGCACACTACAGCATTTTCAGTTTGTGTATTAAAGTGCCAAGATTCCAACACAGCAGGCTTATGCAAGTGCTTTAAGTTTAAAGGACAGAGTAGGAGGTAGCTCAAGTAGGTAGAAAAAGAAGTTTTACAGCAACTTGGATAAAAGAGGGAGGCAAGAAATTGAAGAATGAGATGACAAAACTGGCGAAGCAGAAAGGGTTGTGAATGTAGCCCAGTCCATTATGCAAAGCAGCCTCACATCGATTGAATCTGCCTACTCTTCCCGCTGCTTCGGAAAAGCAGCCAATATAATTGAAGACCCCATACATTCTGGACATTCTCTCTTCCATCTTCTTTTGTTGAGGAAAAGATACAAAATTCTAAGATCATGTACCAACTGACTCAAGAGCAACTTCTCTGCTGCTATCAATCTTTTGAATGGCTTGTACTTTATATTAAGCTGATCTTTTACTACACCCTAGCTATGACTGTAATAAGATAATCTGCACACTCTCTTTTCCTTTTTCCCTATGTACTCTATGAATGGCATGCTTTATTTGTATAGCGCACAAGAATCAATACTTTGCATGGTATCACAATACATGTAACAATAATAAATCAAATCAAATCAATCTGTAAATATAGCCTTCCCCCAATGCCACTTAGAAGAATTAAAGTGGGAAGCAAATTTTTAATAGTAGCAACATTCTCTCAAGTGCAAGCACTTGGAGCCAAGTTAAGCAAAGAAAGAAACGAAAACAGAAAATGCTGGAAAATTTTAGCAAGTCTGTCAGCACTTGTGGTGAAGGAATAGAGCTAACATTCTGAGTCAGGATGACCCATCGGACCTGCTGAGATTTTCCAACATTTTTTGTTTTAGGTTCAGATTCCAGCCTCTGCAGCATTTGTCTTTATCTAAGCAAACATAGTTTAGCTTAAGCTGGCAGTCATAGGGTGTGCAAAAATCATGATGCTGGATGTAAGTGTGACAACAGGAAATGTATAAAATCACAAGGCTTCTTATTGATACATACACAGATGTACAATATATGTGCACGTGTTTGCACAGGCACACTGCATAATCTTACTTTCTCGGCTTCAATGAAGGGTAGGCACTTCCCAAAGTGTTTGAAAACTAGCAACATCCACGGGACTGGACTTCAGCACTCAAATGTGTCATACAATCACTACTGTGCAGAAAGAGGCCATTTGGCCCATTGAGTTTGCGCCGATAACAATTCCACCTAGGCCCTATCCCCGTAACCCCATGTAATTACCCTGCAAATGTCCTTGACACTAAGGGGCAATTTAGCATGGCCAATCTGCTCACCTTTGGACTATGGGAGGAAACCGGAACACTTGGAGGAAATCCACACAGACATGGGAAGAATGTGCAAACTCCACATGGTCAGTGACCCAAAGCCGGAATTGAATCCAGGTCTCGAACACTGTGAGGCAGCAGTGCTAACCACTGTGCCACCGTGCTGCCCTCCAGCGGAGTGCCTTCAAGACCTATCATATTTCAGTGTGTTATAAAATATATTTTTAAAAATTTAAGAACTAAAAATACATTAAATCCTCTGACGAGCTCATGGTTTCAGAGAAAGAGCCTGATAAACTGACTAAAAGGTTTCAGAATTTTTTTTTTGTAATTGTCTGATTCCCATTGAAATGAAACTGAGAAATGTAAAATATTGTCGGGCCGGTTGCAGAAATATCACCAGCCTGTGAAAGGCATCATTACATGGTACAGAATGAGGAAACCGGGTTTTATAGATACACAAACCTCTGACAGACAGGTTTTCACAGCAAAGGGTATTTTAGTTCAACACCTGCTTTTTGCAAGTTTGCCAAAACATATTTCGCATTTAATCCCCTAAAACAGCCTAAAATATCTCTGTGTAATTCTGACATTAATATACCACTTGCTCACCTCCCTCAACTGCAGAAGGCGAGATTAATTAAACATTAAAAATGTTCGGTTTGGATAACTGCCAGGCCTCAAACACTTCATTTCACAAGGACACTGTTTGAAGTTTCGATATATTAAAAAAAATTCCACGCGGTGCAGTAAATTTATCTACAATAGAAAGTAAAAGAAACAGGCTTCAAAAAAAAAATCCTCTGCTTCAACGCTGTGACATTTTCATTCACTGAATGAATATTTCAGTAATTTGAAATATCTCTACCTATTTAAAAAAATGTCTCTGTGTCTTGTAAGATTTTGAAAGGCACATCAGAATCACAACTCGAAGACTAAGGCAATGTCATTTCTTTGGACTTGGAAGTGTTATCTGCTAACAGCCTCGTTCCAGCTGGCAGGATTGAGCCAAATTAGAGTTTAACAGGCAAGGAAGTTTCTCGATGACAGATTTTCTTTTGCTTGGTTTTGGTTCAGGTAGGAACACAAATATGACACCTATCAGATTTCAACTCTTCCGAGATGTCAGACAAGAAGAATTCATTCCCAAGCGTGCTTGTAAAACACTGCAGCGGTAGTTAGTGACAATGTGACATTATTAGGATGGGTATGGGGATAGAGCTGGGTAGGACAGAGTCAGGATGTGACGATGCCAACGTTGAACTGAGATACACCAGGTTAAAGTCCAACAGGTGACGAAGGGACAGCATTCCGAAAACTAATGACTTTTGCTACCAAATAAATCTGTTGGACTTTAACCTGCTGTTGTGAGACTTCTTACCAGGACAGAGCCAACCAGAGCCATATTATTAATGCCATATTATTGTGCAGATACACAGGCGAAGGGCATTGTTTAATTTTTTGATTTTGATTTGGTTTATTATTGTCACATGTATTAGTATACAATGAAAAGTATTGTTTCTTACATGATATGCAGACAAAATATACCATTCATAGAGAAGGAAATGAGAGCATGCAAAATATAGTATTCCAGTCATAGCCAGGGTGTTGAGAAAGATCAACTTGGTGTGTGGTAGATCCATTCAAAAGGCTGCTGGTAGCAGGGAAGAAACTATTCTCGAGTCGGTTGGTACGTGACCTCAGACTTCTGTACCTTTTTCCCAATGGAAGAAAGTGGAAGAGCACATATCCAGGGTGCATGGGGTCATTAAATTATGCTGGCTGCTTTTCCGAGACAGCAGCACGTGTAGACAGAGTCAATGGATGGGAGGCTGGTTTGCATGATGAACTGGGCTATATTCACTACCTTTTGTAGTTTCTTGCAGTCTTGGGCAGAGCAGGAGCTATACTAAGTTGTGATACAACCAGAAAGAACACTTTCTATGCTGCATCTGTCAAAGATTAGATAATTAAGGTAGGATTTATGGCTTTGATCCTCCTGAAACCATAAAATCCTGCCTGAGGTCACACACCTTTCCATTATCTGGCTTTTGCTTGCTCCATTTACCGTGGCGAGAGGTAAATTGCCAATCTTAGAATACTAATAAAGAGAGACTGCTGAGACACTGGGTGAGTAGATAGAAGGCAGACATATACCATGTCTTTTCTCCACATCTTAGCTGTGACCGTAACACTGCATTCTGCATCCTTGCCTTTCCTTCTACTCTATGAATGGTATGTTTTGTCTGTATAGCGTGTAAGAAACAATACTTTTCACTGTATCCTAATATGACAATAATGAATCAAAGCAAATCAAGGCATATGCAATGCTGCACTCTGCAAATTAATCAACCATCAAGAAAAGGATTCGTCTGTCATTTCACACTTCACCATCTAGCTTGGGATCCAATTTACACAGAATTGGACAGTGTACAGAGGGCAAAGTGTGAGCCTATCTTTTCTCCTCAGAATAGGGACACTGAAATATTTATACAATCAAGAGAAACCAGAGCAGAGACTACAGATCTTGAATTCTTCATTTTTATAATAGCAGAGACAAAGGACTAGGGAAGGAAAAGGAGAAAACGTAGAGAGCATGTCCACCCACTTGATGCTTTTAGATAAGGCAGCTGATCCCAAATGTTAAAGGAAAATATCATAAATTGTGCTGAAGGGGAACAAAGAGAAAACAATACTTTTACTGCAGTTTCATTCTGATAAATATATCTAATGCTCATTTCTCCTACCATATTTTCTGAAAGTGAAGGTCGAGAATACCAGCCATTCCAATTATTACACACATCCCACCTCCAGCTGAAACTTCTGATTCAGGGAAATCTCATTGAGCTTCTGTGCAAAAGAAAGTCAGTTTGATTCACCTTTCATAACCTCAGGACGTGCCTCATAACACCTTACAGCCAATTAACTATGTTTAAATGTAATCACTATTGTATTGTCAAAAACGTGGTGGCCAGTTTGCTCACAGAAACAACAACTAGCAAATGGACCAGAAAACCTGTTTTTAGGTGCTGATTGAGCCAGACAAATGTGGGGTGATGTATATTCAAATTCAGGTGTAAATTACACAGTAAATGGCAGAAGCCTTAAGTGCGTTGACACATAAGGGGATCTGGGCTTGTACATCTACAGATCTCTGACAGTGGCAACACAGTTGATTAAGGTAGTCAAGAAAGCATACAGCATGCTTGACTTCATCGGCAGGGGCATCAAGTATAAAAGTTGGAAAGTTATGTTACAGCTGTGTAAACTTCAGTTAGGCTGCATTTGGAATACTGCATGCAGGTCTGGTCTCCACACTACCAGAAGTAAGAAGTCTCACAACATCAGGTTAAAGTCTAACAGGTTTATTTGGCATTACAGACTTTTGGAGCGCTACTCCATCATCACTCGAGGAAGGAACAGCACTCCGAAAGCTCATTCTACCAAATAAACCTATTGGATTTTAACCTGATGTTGTGAAATTTCTTACTGTCAGTCCAATGCTGGCATCTCCACATCATCACTACCAGAAGGACATGGATGCTTTGGAAAGGGCGCAAAGAAGATGTTAAAAATAAATACTGTGAATGCTGGAATTTGAAAATAAAACCAAAAATGCTGGAAAATCTCAGTTGGTCTGACAGCATCTGTAGAAAGTTTCAAGTCTAGATGAACCTTCATCAGAGCCCAGCTCATCCAGACTCAAGACATTGGCTCTATTCTCTCCTCACGACATTTCTGTTTTCAGATTTTCCAGCATTTTCTGTTTTTGTTTACCAGGATATTGCTGATTTGGAGGGTTTTAGGTATGAGGAGAGGTTGGATAAACTAGCAGTGTTTTCACTGGAAAGTAAGAGGCTGCTGGGGGGGAACCTGATAGAAGTCTACAAAATTATGAGAGGCGTAGATCAAGTAGATAGTCAGAGGCTTTTCGCAGGATGGAAAAATCGATGACAAGAGGGCATATGTTTAAGGTGAGAAGTTGTCATTTTAGGGGTAAGTTTTTCACACAGAGGGTGGCGGGTGCCCAGAATGCACTGCCAGTGGGGGTGATGGAAGCAGGCACGTTAGCAACGTTCAATATTTATCTTGATAGACAAATGAATAGGAGGTGAAGAGAGGGATAGAAAGCGTGTATTATTGCAAACTTGTTGGTCCGAAGGGGCTGTTCCTGTGCTTTATTGTTCTTTGTTCTCTTTATTCCTTTGATCAAGACACCTGAAAAACTTCCTTGCTCTTTTACTGACCAGTACAGTGAGGTCTTTCACATCCAACAGACAGGGCAGATTGGACTTCAATTTTATGTCATGCATACGATGGTTCCTGAGACAGTGCAGCACCCCTCAGTATTACACTCGGGCGTCAGCCTAGATTATGTGCTCATGTACAAGAGGAAATGAGGCTTGAGCCCACAATCTTCTGACTCAGCCGGGAGGGTTACCACTAAGTTATCACCTTATGGATACTGCATAGATGCCTTCAAACTTCTCAAAACCCCCACAAATTTCATAGGACACCTGTCAAGTAAGCAGGACTGCAAGTTCTCCTCTTTGTCCCTCCTCAATACTTATCCATTTCCATATGCATGCCTATCCTCCACAGATGTCATATTAATTCACTGTTGTGGTCTCTAGAGAAATGAGAGGTAAGAACAAAGTATAGAACGACGGAGCTCCTTCAGTGCAATTCGCCCTTCCCAGCACAACACATATAATTGCACCAGCAGATCCTCGTGAACCTATTTGATCTTGACAGATGTGACTATCACAGGCAAAACTGGCAACAAAATTGAAATTTTTCTCCAACATCAAAAAGACAAAAAGCTGCAGGATACCAAACATTGTAATGCAGATTATTCAGCTCAGTTACATGTCGCTAATGCATTCTAACCGTCCCAATGTAACAGAAGCTGCGCTTGATAAACATCTAGACATATTGTGGTAGCATTTAATTCTTCTCAGAACTAGGTATTTTGTCACAGGACAAAGTGAGAGTGGAACTATCCATCCATTTGTGTGAAAAATGTTCCCTTCTGGACTTTTGAGGATCCAGTTCGTGCTTAGCAGTTTAATGTGTTCCTCAGTTTTTTTCTCCTCTGATCTACTTTTCTAATACTGGTACACACGTATGGAAAAAAAATTCAAATGTTTGATGGCATAAAAGAGCAGCTTTGGAGGCAACTATATCTAGACTCACAGTACAACCTATGTTCAACATTGGAAATTACCAAGAAAAATGTTGATCAGTACAGTGATCCAGTTATCACCATCATCATTCCTGGGTAGAGAGAAATAGCATATATTCAGGAGATTTAGGCAGATATGAGGAAAAACCTGTCTACCCAGAAGATGGTGACAGTGTGGAGTGCGCTGCTTAGGATAGCGGATGAGACGGGTTGCCTTACATCCTTTACAAAGTACCTGGGCGAGCACTTGGCACATCATAACATTTAAGGCTATGAGCCAAGGGTGAATGGGATCAGATGGGAGGTCAGGTGTTTTACATGTGTCGGTGCAGACCCAATGGGCTAAAGGGCCTCTTTAGCAATGTGTGATTCTATACACAAGTTTCAGAGCACTTGGCTCTATTCCTGAAGAGATAGGAATTGAAGAATTCGAAGTAAAATCACCATAGTCCCATGTAAAAATCGGCTGTTCTCCCTTTGAGGGAGAGAGCTAACCAGTGATTATTTAACCTGAGAATCCCACATCTCAAGCAAGGGGAAGGTTGAAAAGATGGAGCTTTCAAGAATAACATCAGCCAGCGCATGAATTTAACCCCAGCTTTGTTAGCATCTCTCACCAGCAGTCCAGCCAACTGAGCTATAATGACCCCTGAGGAGGTAAGGAATAGGTTAGATTGATGGCAAACACGTTTGGCAATTTGGGATTTACTAATATTTTCCTATTAAAAGAAAACTTTCGCACTAATTTATAACATTCCAGTTCAGCTTCAGGTTAATTCAAGGCGCTGTTTACCTAAATTCTTAAGAATAAAGTTATGCCTCTTGTAATCTGAGAGGATTTGATTCTTTTACCAGATTGTGACCTTGTTTACCAGTAACTCTGAGGAGGAAAAAAAGCATTTGTGCAATACTATACAACTGTCACAAGATGCCCTCAGTGTGCTTTATAACTATACCATTGCCTCAAGATTAGCAATACCTTGAGCAAAAATCTAATATCGAGCAAAGTTTTAATTAACTTCAACCTTAACAACAGTATATTTCCCTGAAGAACTAAAATAGTTCCAACTGGTGTGTAATCTGTACATTATATTCTCAGCATTGTTCATATTGATAGACATGATGCCAGTGTTAGTGGAATCATAGCAATTTGTGTAGTGAATGCACTACAAGAGTTAACATTCCTGCTTCCTAAATCAGGAACCTACAAGAACTCTGTACATGTCACACCAAGGAAAAATTTACAGTGGGGATGGTAAACTGAGTTGATATTTTCACACAACCAATCATTTTCATTTGTGAAAAGAGAATAAAGCTAATGTTTCAAGTCTGGATGACCCTTCATCAGAGCTGTGACCCATCTCCAACAAAGAGTCATCCAGACTTGAAATGTTGGCTCTATTTTCTCTCCACAGATTCTGTCAGGCCTGTTGAAATGTTGCAGCATTCTCTGTTTTTGTTTTAGATTCCAGCATTTGCAGTATTTTGACTCCTTCATTTTTACTTCCCAGTTTCCTACAACTTGCACCATTGAGTGCCTGGCTAAAACCAGAAAGAGTTGTTCAAGACACTGAAGAGGACTTTGTCAAACCTGTGGTACTACCAAGTACCAAGTACACTGCTGTTCCGTCCTTGTTGCAATTAGCCAACTATGTAACAAAAGCTAGCATGGCACAACATATGGATTGGAACTTACTCAAAAGCAGCCAACTCAACTACAACTTAATTCCATTATTCACACTTGTCCTGGACTAGAATCGCAAATCACATTGGGAATTCAGACTAGACCACACCAGTATTTTTCTATTTTGGATAATTGTGAGGGTAGAAAGCTACATTCCAGAATTAATTCTACTGACGAATATGGGATACTTCATAACAAAACAAACTTTATTTAATGTTTAAGTATAACTCTAACCAAAGGAAGCAGCTTAACTTTTAACTGTTGAACAATAGTAAAAAAAAGAAAGAAAACACTTAATTGTTTTTAACTTATCAATGTTTCCATTCCAAACAAGCAACATTACAGATCTAAAATTCCACTCTAAATGCAGTTAGCAACCATAAATGTACTTGTTATAAGGGGTGTAGACAATTTTGAAGCCATCAAAGGGAGATTTTGAGTTTCAGAGCAGCTTGTACATTTTTATCATTAAACAAGCCCCAGCCAAAACTAAAAGCTGTTCTTCTCTGTTCCCAACCTAACTCCTCCAATTAACCAAATTATCACACAACCCTGTCAATCAACCTCAAAAACCTCAGAGGAAATCTTTATCAAAAACAAAAATTTATTAGCTATTTCCTAAATATACATTATATAACTGAAATGCATAATTATCCTGCTCTCCCAGCATCTGAGCTGCATTCCTGCCAGACATACTGACTGAACTTTAAAATAATCTTCTTAAACATAAAAAGCAATATATACATCTATAGTAATAACACACTATCATCACATACTGAACAATGTGAGGTTTCTGTTTTTGGATGTTCCATTAAATTCCCTGGAAAGGATTGTACTGGAATCAGTTTTACTTAGCATTGGTTAACAGCAACAGACTTGGCATCGAGTCATGACAAGGCAGCTGAGGTATCACAAATGATTGAAAATGCCAATGAATATGTTTGCTACTCTGTTTTACGCTTACATACAACATGTTAACCATCGAAATGAATGCCCATTGAAGTTGTCAAAGCCATCAATGACAAAAGATAGGAAAGATGTTTATTAAAAAGCTGGAATTTACACTGAATACAAGAAAACAAACTGAAGGGAGAATGCAATTGAAGATCTTTGAAAGATTATAGAGTATTATGTCAGAAAGCTAAGGTAGTTTTAAATGGTTTATGTTTATATTGTTGGATGGCAGAAATAACGTATAGATTTAAGTGAGTGCAATTTAGTGTTTCTGTGCAAGAAAGGGTAAAACTCTGGTTAGATCCATGATAAACATACAGGAGAACCTTTAACTCAGTTAAATTGTACCTAATTCTGCTTAGAGTGTTTACAGTGTGAAAAGCACACTGTAAAAAAGGATGGGAACTAGAGCTGTTATGCTTGTGGTATGTCTGGGGTACATGGGGTCCTTGATTATGCTGGTTGATTTTCTGAGGCAGCGGGAAGTTAGACTGTGTCAGTGGGTAGGAGGCTTGTTCCATTGATGGATTGGGTTTCATTCACAGCCCTTTGTAGTTTCTTGTGGTCTTTGACAGAACAGGAGACATACCAATCTGTGATACAACCAGAAAGGATATTTTCCATCATTCCATGAAAGGATGAATCTGTAAAAGTTGGTAAAAGATCTCTCTGTCAAGTGGGATAGTAACAATTGACAATTTCTACCGTATTTTGGGAGAGGATTGCTATTCAGGAACAAGTATGACACAAACAAAACATCCTGCTGATGTCAAAATTATCTTAAAATTCTCCTGTATTGTCCACTTTAAAGTTGAAGATGGCTGGATCCTTCTTGGTGTATAGATGTCCTGAAAAATGTATCCAAGTTTAGTTTCATTGCTGTAGAGGCCAGAAGAAGAAAAGTAAGCTCTTCCCTGGGTTACATGTCTAGCTGAAAGCAGCTTTGGAGAGGCTAGGATGCAGATGGCCCTCCCTCTCACCATAAATAGCATGAGAGCACAGAACAAGCAAATCATTGGGCTGATGGGCTGAGAGGTGGAAGAGGATGGGGGAGGGGAATATATGACCAGCAGTGGGAACATTAATGAATTAGTGAAAAGCTGAGCCACTTAAGCACCCATTGAATAACAGCAGGCACTTCCTTCTCCTGCTGTTATTCAGCCTGAGTCGGGAAGGTTCCATTGTGTATGGTGAGACCAACATATAAACAACGGTGGCCTCTCAGTGTTTTTTGGGAGGGGTGTCCTCCGTGTGGCAATGGCCAATCCACATTTGCGATACCACCACTTGAAGAAGACCTCTCACTGTCCTACATGTTCATCGCCAGGGCCAGTCTGACTGACCAATCCTCCGAGAGTGCCTTGGCATTGAGGTGCCCTTCCCATCATGCTTCAGCAATGGACAGCCTAGCAATGAGACAAGGTCTGGCCTCAATTGGACAGTAGCTCAGGCAACAGCCTGTTGATTGGCCACTGCTAGTAAAATGCCACCCCAGGGTTTCAGCACTTACCCGCCAGTGTAGGAATGGATCTCGTATTTGATATTGGTGGCAGGGTTTGAACCCCCTTGGAAAATTCAGCCCACTGTTCTTTGACGGATTATACACAGAGGGCAATGTTGACATTTTCAGTTCTTATACCAGATCAAATTTCAGCTTAAAGGAGGCTGTTAATGTCCAAAAGCACTGTTTCTAAACAAGAAAACACTATCACATGCTTGAGTGACACAGCCCTTGTGTACATGTGTATTAAATACAGTCAAAAAAATTCTCCTGCACTTGTCCAGAAGATTAAATCTGCATCATCAACACACAAAAGTCCTGGAGCCATTGGCCCATATTTAGCCCCCACAAGAACTGTCTGAATTTATCGACCAAAATCGTACCACAATACCTTCCAGACTGGCCTCAAACTTCCTTTGCCAGTAATTCTGGGACTTCATCAGTTATATAAATCCCTATGATCAAAGAGAATGGGAAGGATTAGAAATGAAAAGCAAAAGAAACAAGGAAAGTCAGGAGGAGCAGCCTGCAATAGTTACTTGTCAGGAACGCTGCTTCACAAATAGTTGTTGAGAAACATACACCTGGAAACAAGTGCCGTGCATTCAGCCAAGAACATAATACTGATATTTGACAGTTGCAGTAAACAGCGATACACCCAAACTCCCAATTATTACTGCGAATGAGCATCAGCACAGAATAAGGCAGCCTGCTGGCTTCATTAGCACTTATTCTCTGAGAGGGGCCAGGGTCCTGGGTGCCGGCTGCCTGCGGCTCATGGTTCATCATCCCTGCCACCAGCTGCAGACATCCCATCTCATTATCCCTCTTGGAGTCGTGGCAGGAGAGACAGCTGCAACATTTCCAACTCCTCAGCCAGCAAGCGCTCAGAGGCTAATGCACTGTGCGCACTCAGTAACCCGGAGCTGAAAAGCAGCTGAGCTTGGTTACAGGACAACTACACGCTTGAAAGATGGCTCACAAGGTATGGTACAAACTGTATACATTAAGCAAGGCAATCCCAATTTATCAATGGAACAGCCACATTCACTTTTCCTTGCGGCTCTTGTATTTCAACATTTCATAGTCAAATTTCTGAACTTGGCAAATCGCACACACTAATTCGATTTGCCCAGCTTGACGTACATGCTTGAATCTACATTTAGTGGGCGGCATGGTGGCACAGTGTTAGCATTGCTGTTACACAGCACCAGAGACCCAGATTCGATATCAGCCTCAGGTGACTGTGTGAAGTTTGCATGCTCTCCCTGCGTGGGTTTCCTCCGGGTGCTCCCGTTTCCTCCCACAGTCCAGTGATATACGGATTAAGTGAACCAAACATGCTAAATTGTCCCTTAGTGTCTGAGGGATTAGCAAAGTAAATTTGTGGGGTTACAGGGATAGGATCTGAGTGGGATTGTTAACAGTGCAGGCTCGATGGACTGAATGGCCTCCTTCTGAACTATAGGGATGTTATGATTCTATGAAATTGACATAATTCATTATCAGCATATACTGTCATTCGGTCTGCTATCATGAAGTTCATCTGCAGTTGATAGGAAGAAAAGCAGTTAATGGTCCAAGTTCCTCAGTAGTTGTTTTGTTAATGCAGTCGTTGGGTCACACTTGGCAGTGAAGCATGGCTTCCAATGCTGGTTGCTTCCCTATTAGCTCCATGCACTGGAAGTCAGGCACCTGAGTCAATGCTAAGAAGTTTTACAGTAGTGAGCAATATGTGTACTGCATCAAGCAAATCCAACAGGATGAATATATTACACCGCTCCTGGGTCAAGGCCATCAGTTCCATGACAAATGGAATTTTGTTACAAATTGTGCTCAACAATAAACCAAGTAAGCAGGGAGTTGCCAATCCAGATCTGACTACTCTTTCGTTCTGACTTTACAGCAAGATGTAAGATTGTAAGTCCTACAATTTCGCTTTTGTGGCAATGATTCACAATGACTCACATATTGGGAGGAACAGTGGAGATACTTCTTATGAAAATATTTTTACATGTGCTAAGCTATTGGATTGTTCCAGTGTAATTGGAGTCAAGCAAAACAATCCATTGTGGCTCAGGTAGGTCAGTGAGCAATGGGTGAATTGGATTCGGGAATCAAGAGGATCCAGACAGCAGAGCAATTTGGAACAGCTCACTTTTTTTGGACGATGGAAATTGGAGATCCAGCCATAGATCCTTGGAATATTTAGCCTGAAGATAGCAAAAGTGAGGATCTCAAGTTGAAAGAGGGGCAGAGACTGTCAATATCTCAGAGATGAGAGAAACTGAAAGGATTTGGGATTGGCATCTCATCTCAAGGCCGTCTAGGATGTCATATTTACAAAGAGCCTGATTCAACTCAAGGCTGAAGGGAGATGGAATCAGTGGCTTAGAACAAATTATGTGGCGGTGGTTAAAAATAATGGCTTCAATCTTTCTAATGTTTGATTGGGGGAAAATATTCCACCTTCTTCCACATAGCATTTTGTGACATTCCCCTCACTCTTCATCCTGAATTTTCCATCTTTGTAACTTTCTTGTTAGTTTATCTGGTTTTTGATTCACTCGCCCTCAATTTGAGATCATTGTTGCTCTGATAAGTAAAAATTTGAGCCAATTAGGAAGTGTGACATCCCAAGTAACTGACGTAAAACACACACATGGAAAATTTCGGAGTCTCTTAAGAGATGGATGCAGACTTTTGTTTGCAAAACCAAATGCAAGTAACCCATCCCCGATAGAACCCAATCCTCTAGACAAAATAGGAAACAGCAGTAGAACAGATCATTCAGTCCTTCAAGTCTGCTGTACTATTCAATAAGAGCAAGACTGATCTTCTTCTCAAATCCATTCACATATTATCCCTGTTTCCCCTTAGCTGTCTGAAAATCTACCAATATCTGACTTGAATATACTCATGATGTAGAGATGCCGGCGTTGGACTGAGGTAAACTCAGTAAAGTTTCACAACACCAATTTTAAATCCAACCAATTACTATCAAATAAATTGGTTGGATTTAAAATTGGTGTTGTGAAACTTTATTGAATATACTCAGCAGCTCTCTAAGAGGGAGAATTCTAAAGATTTACAACCCTTTAAAGAAACCTCTCCTTAATTGAGTCCTCAAAGTCTGAACGCCCTGAGCAGCACAATGGCACAGTGGTTAGCACTGCTGCCTCACAGCTCCAGGGACACAGCTTCAATTTCAACATCAGGTAACTATCTGTGTGGAGATTGCACATTCTCCCCCTGTCTGCGTCGGTTTGTTTTGGTGCTCCAGTTTTCTCCCACAGTCCAAATACGTGTGAGTTGGGTGGATTGACCATACTAAATTACTCCTTTATGTCAGGAAGATTAGCAGGGAAAATACATGGGGTATGGAATAGGGATTGGGTGGGATTGTTGTTGGTACTGGCACAATGGGCTGAATGGCCTGTTTCTGCACTATCGGGATTCTATGACTCTAGATTTCAACACAGTCAGTTAAAGCTCAACCCATCTTAATGCAGAGTCAGGGTCACTTGCTCACAACTAGTGATTTGAAGCCAGACACACTATATGACACACTACCAAGGTCAGCATAACCTACAGTATCTCTTTGCTCTGAAGAATTATCTTTCCAAGTTCATTCTCTGCTACAACGAGTTTCACAAACCTCTTTGTCAGATGGTGTTGGCAGGAACATTATACTGGTGGGTTTAACTACCTCAAATAGGCACTCTCAATCCCTCAGTGCCACAGTACTTTGATGTTCAACCCCTGTACTCCTGGCAGCAGATGCCTTTGAGCACAGACTAGTGGTTTACATCCACAATGGCAGACTAATAGCCTTTCCATCAAAAGGCCCTCACTGACACTGAGATTCATTATGTCCAAACTGTGAAGGAACTCCTTGACCTTGTCTTCGCTTGTCAGAAATGTCATGATTTTCTGTATGGTCATGCTGTAATTGTTGAAACTGATCACTACTGAACTCATCACTTCTTCAAAAGCTTCTTCGTACTGTGTCTGCACGACCTGCTCGCATGAAGCTCAAGCTGCAATGACGTAATCTGCATGAGCTAGAAATGCATATAAGACATTGTACCGTGTTGATGCTCATTCCAGATCCTCCACAGGCCAGGCAGATCAAGAGGATTGACATCTTGGCCATGTACATCCTCTCATCTCATCAAGTCGAGGAACTTAAGGACGCCTTATAGATGGATCGCACATTCAGACAACTCCACAAAGTGAAACTGAAAAGGGTCAGAGGAGTTTCCCACAAGCTCCACATATTCTTCTCTCTGCATGAGGAGTTAACTGTACAAGATGGGCTGACACTGCAAAGTCAGCAACTTGCCATCTCTACCCCTTTGCAGAGGTACTCCACACAATGCAGTGGCATTGTCGCTGGGCTAGTAATCCAGATATCCACAGTAATGCTCTGGGGACCCACACCAGGTAGATGGTGAACCTTGAATTCAATAAAAAAAATCTGGAATTAAAACTCTAATGATAATCATGAAACCATTACCAATTGTCATATAAACCCATCTGGTTCACTAATGTCCTTTAGAGAAGGAAATCCACTGTCCTTGCACGGTCTGGCCTACATGTGACTGCAGATCCATAGCAATCACTTAACTCTTAACTGCCCTCTGAAATGGACAATTAGGGTAGGGCAATAAATGCTGGCCCAGCCAGCAATGCCCGCATCCCACAAAGGGACAAAATAGAATTGAGACTCCACAGATAAATCAGAAATAACTTTTTGTTATGATTGGCAAATTTGTGCCACAATTCTCCTGAAAGTCAATGGATGCCAACGTTGGACTGGCGAAAGCATGACAGTGAAACTGTAACAAAACAGCTAACTGCTAGTCACATAAAGATACAAATAAGTGGGGAAATAGGCCGGTGACAGAATATTGGAACAGCCTTTCACTGACAGAGCATCCAGCTTATAAAATCAACTCTAATTGTGCCTCTTAATTAGCACAAGGCATGGAAAAGTCATGAGGAGAGAAAATTCACAGAGGAACAAAATGGGTTAATATTGACTGGTTTGTTTTTGTCTGTTTATTTTTAAATCCAGTATTCTTCCTTAGGTACAGAATGACTGAGTCACAGGCTGCAGGCTCCAGTATTGTGCACAACAGACTTCAACCCACAGGCAAAACATACACTCATTCTGAAAGAGTCTTGGATTCCTTAGTCCGGCATCCACTTCAAATCTCGACAGTTAAAAGGTCCCTGGTTGCATCAGAACAGTGAGCACACCAAATCTAACTATGACAATCAGTTTGCCAGAACTCTTAACAGGATGTTTTTCTAAAAAATGGAACGCATAAATGTGTACATCGGATTGCAAAGTAATCCATCCAGCCCTTCAGCCATGTTCTGTCACTCAGTTACCTCAGCACTGATCTCCACCTTAACTCCATTTACCCATTTATGTTCCATGTCCTTTGATTCTTTTATGTAGAAAAAGTATGAAACTGAGAGTTGAATATTTCACTTGATCCACAACCTTTTGGAGTAGAGATTTCTGGTATTCTATTAACCCTTCCATGAAAACATTTCATTTTATTTGATGATGATTTGATTTGATTTATTATTTTCATTTGTATTGGGATACAGTGAAAAGTATTGTCTCTTGCATGCCACACAGACAAAACATACTGGTCACAGAGAAGGAAACAAGAGAGTGCAGAATGTAGTGTTACAGTCATAGCTAGGGTGTAGAGAAGAATTAACTTAGTGCGGGTAAATCCCTTCAAAAGTCTGATGGCAGCAGGGAAGAAGCTAATCTTGAGCCAACTGGTACATGTATGTTTTTCCCAACAGAAGAAGGTGGAAGAGAAAAAATCTGAGGTGCATTGGGTCCTTGATTATGCTAGCTGCTTTTCTGAGCCAGTAAGAAGTCTAGACAGAGTCAACGGACGGAGGGCTAGTTTTCATGATAGACTGGGCTTCCTTCACAACTCTTTGTAGTTTCTTGCTGTTTCACTTTGAAATGGTGATGTTCCCATTTCAAGATTAAATCTCTGTAGTATATGTATTTTCATAGCAAGCTTTATGATGCAGGATGTCCCAAAGTGCTTCACAGCCAACCGAGAATGTAGCCACCATTCAAACACCATGAAATGTAGCAGCCAAATTTCACTAAGTAGATTCCTACGAACAATCCAAGTTCATTGACTGAGAATCACTTTTGTGATGTCAGTTGAGAATTAAATGTTGGTCAGGACAAAAGGCAGGGAGTTGTTTCAATGTCTTATGCAAGATGAGCCTTTGGTTGTGTAGAATTCCCTGATTGAATTGCCAGGTCTCCAGAGTGGAACTTGAACCTGTTGAGACAAAAATGCTACCAGAGCCAAGGATATCCCAAGGCAGTCTAAATGAGAATGAAAGGAAGAAACAGCAAGAACGGAAGTCAGACTGAGAGGCAGATAAATCATTTGGGTGCACAGCACTACATTATTTTTGAATGGAAAGGGCATTGATTAATTGCTTATATAGAAGTGTTTTGATCCAAATTAGGCAGAATGAATCATTCAAAATCTTGCTATACATCCCTCTGGACATGGTTTATCTCATCAGCTTTGTCCCCTGTTTTATTTGATCTCTTAAAACGCTTTAATAAAGGTATGAGTCATATCAATGTCTATTTGTAAAACACTCACATTAGGGCAGGGTCCTTGTTGTAAAAACTGAAGCACAGCAAGATGTGTGTCACCATATTGTGGAGACATAATGGTATTTTTGATGCTCATTTTTTAGTTCAAAATCTCGAGTTCAATGCCCAAAGCACAATTATTTTTGATGTAAACATTTCTAAAACGAACAGCATTCTAAACACCCGCACAATCATTAAGTACCAGCACTATTTAAATTGCCTTCAGACATTTGATGCAGTGGAATAATTAAAAAAGGGGAAGAGAGGTCGAGTGGAATTTCTTTTGTCAATCTCAGTGAAAAACAATTATATTACTGACCTCTTGCAGGGCAAAGGGGAATAATCTTAAAAATCAATTTAAATGGGATGATTGCAGTGTAGTCAAAGACTTGATTATTACGCTGAGGGAGCTTCCTCTAGTTTTTCTGAGGAAAATCTCAGTTTCCCACCATTCCCACATCAGGATCTAACTTTTCCTTTCATAGCCTTTTCGGTATCATATTGATACAGCAAGCAGTTTTCGCTTCGGTTCATTTTAGGATCTGATTAAATGATCCTATGCACGTTTTCACCTTCCTCACAGTGGATACAGCTCATTGTAACTCCTGGGGGTTGGGGGTCTATTTTTCTGTCCTGCCTGCCACAGGATGGAGGGGGCAGACCTTGCAAGACCTGGGGCGGGATTTTCCAGTTTTGGGCTCAGCTTCCAAAAGCATTGTAAGCATGGAATTCATCAGCTCTCTGTTTTTCCTCTTGCTGACCATCACACATTTTTGACCACACAGTCTCACCTTGGCTAGAATTCTCTGACCTCGCCGGCTCCTGAGATTCCCTGGTCCTGCTCCAATGAATGCCAAATTCTCCATTCTGGCTGGCACCCTTGTTTTGGCTTATTCTGTCCAACCCAGTTGATGCTCTGAAACCAAGAGAAAAAGCTTTGTCAGTCATCTGGACTCAAAACGTCAGCTCTTTTCTCTCCTTACAGATGTCGCCAGACCTGCTGAGATTTTCTAGTGCTTTCTCTTTTGGTTTCAGATTCCAATGTCCATAACAATTTATCCAGCCGATGCTCGAAAGGCTTTTAACTCCACTTGATTTTATAACAAAAGAAAAATGCAAGAACGAACCGAAGAAGTCATTCATAAGAGTCAGCGCTCTTAAAATGTAAGGGAGGGATTTGGAGTTGAATGGCTTCATCATCCTTGAGGCAGCACAGTAGTTAGTACTGCTGCAGCGACCCAGTTCAATTCTGACCTTGAGTCAGTTCTAAATGGAGTTAGCGCATTCTCCCTATGTTGTGTGGGTTTCCTCCGGGTACTCCGGTTTCCTCCTACACTGCAAAGATGTGCAGGTTGGTTGATTGGCTACGTTTAATTGCCCCTCAGTTTCAGGGAGATTAGCAGGGGTAAATATGTGAGGTTATGGGGATAGGACCTGAGTGAGATTGTCGTCAGTGTAGGCTCGATGGGCCGAATGGTCTCCTTGCACTGTAGAGATTCTATGATTAAGAGGTAATCATATTTGTTGTTGCTGGCAAAAGGATTTTTTTTTCCCCTTTTGCCATTCAGCAAGTCCTCAGATCAAATTTTCGCAGCACTCCCAGAACACGTTTTTTTAAATTAATTAATTGGGTCTGGACATCATTGCCTATGGTTTGCTAGACCATTTCACAGAACAGTGAAGATTTAAACACATTGCTGTGAGTCTGGAATTACATGTAGGCCGCACCAGGTAAACTTAGCAGATTCCCTTCCTTACAGGACATTAGTGAACAAAATGGGACCTTTAACAACAATCAACAACAGTTTCGTGGTCATCATTAGACTTTTAATTCCAGACTTTATCATTTTATTTCCTTTGTGGTGATTGCAAAGCTTCATATGATTCAGTGAATTGGACAGTGACCTCCTCTCCATGAAAACCTTCCAAACTAAGCAAAAATATGTGAAACTCCACACCAGCAGCCATCTTAAAATGTTTGTGAAAACCCAGCATTTGCTCCAAAGGTGTCCAGCAGGTGGCCTGGAGTAATTCCAGAGCAGCAAAGATGGACATTTCTCTTGGTTCTACAAATAGGACAGTTTTAATCAAACTTGAAAACAAGGAAGCAATCACGAAACACATTCCTTCTAAGAAATGGAAACTCAAGACAACTACAAAATTACAAGAGTTCCTCGGGGAACTGAGTAGTCTGTATGCAGACAATTGATGTGCAGATGACAGCGTTGGACTCGGGTAAACACAGAAAGAAGTCTCACAACACCAGGTTAAAGTCCAACAGGTTTATGTGGGAGAACAAGTCGCTACCTTTTGGAGTGGCCAATGTTGTCTACCTGATACACTGCAGGAAAGGATGTCCTGAGGCATGGTACATTGGGGACACATGCAGATGCTATGACATTGGATGAACGAACACTGCTTGACAATCACCAGGCCAAAGTGTTCTCTTCCTGTTGGGAACACTTCAGCGGTCACAGGCATTCGGCCTCTGATCTTCAGGGAAGCATTCTCCAAGACAGCCTTCACGACACACGACAACACAGGGTCACTGAGCAGAGACTGAAACCAAGTTCCGCACACATGAGGATGACCTCAACTGGGATCTTGGGTTCATGTCACACTATCTGTAACCCCCATGACTTGCCCGGGCTTGCAAAATCTCACTAACTGTCCCAGCTGGAGACAATATACATCTCTTTCACCTGTGCTTAACGCTCTCTTCACTCACATTGTCTGTTCTTTTAAGACTTGATTACCTATAAAGACTCACATTCCACCCATTATTTTGTAAATTTTTGTTTGTGCTTTATATGTCTTGTTTGTGAACAGAATTCCCACTTACCTGATGAAGGGGCAGTGCTCCGAAAGCTAGTGGCCAGTCAAATAAACCGGTTATACTTTAACCTGGTGTTGTGAGATTTCTTACTGTTCAGACAATTGAGCTGCTACCGTCCATGTTCAAGTCTGAGATGGCCTCCAGCACTTCCTTGTCTCTTGGGGCAGCTATGGGACACTCCATGAAATGGAGAGGAATCTGAAGAAACCTCTAGAAGCCTTGATGTTACTTGGTGCTGCCTGTCCTGGAGAGTTACCATAGTCTGCACCACGGTTTGTGAGCCCTCAGCAATTGCCTTCTGAGACTGGGCGAAGATTTGGAGTCTGTCTGCAATTGTCTGCAAGAGTCTGGGACATACTCTCGAAGCCTGCAACCAAGGCTTTTTGAGTCTGGAGCATGCTCCCCGAGGCCCTCAGCAATGATCCTCAGAGACTTGGCCATGTCTTGGACCCTGCCATTTATTGCTACCAATTCCTGCCCTAGGCTTTCCACTGCAGTTGCTACCCATGCAGTATTGGCCTGAGTGCCATACAATGCCAGCATCATCTCCTGTACCTGAGGGCTATAGGATTCCTCTAAGTGGCCTTACAATTGCTGGCATGTTGCTGTTACTCTCTCCTGCAGTTCCTGGCTCTGCCTCTGCATCTCCAACAGCTTTGGAGAACATTTTCCAGCTATGCAGCATCTGGTTGAAAGCCAGCTGTTTGCTGAGATCCAGCAGATCTCTGCCTGCCTGATGAATGCCCGTGCCTGCCTCCACTCGATGTGCATCAGCTACAGCGTGGTTCTCACCAGAAGGTGACCCTGAGCTGTTGGCACAGTGGAGGGGTGGGGGAGGATGGGGGCTGACTCCTGAGGCTCTGCCTCCTCCAAGTATTGCTCCTGCATGACAAGACAGATGGTTCAGAGACAAGTATCTGGGCAGCTTGGAACTCACTTGAGAAAGGTTATATGGATGAAGGTTCTGTGGATCCTCAATTCTGTTGTGCAGGCCAACCTCATAGATACTCAGAGCTCGCTCTGATGCCTCCTCTGAGAGCTCCATCACTCACTCCTCATTGGGGGGGGGGGTTAGAAGGCTGAAAGGGGATGATAGAAAGCCAGAAGGATGCAGATAGTCAATGTTGGCACCTTGCCACGACGGGCAAGGATTGTGATGAGGAGTGCCAAAGGGATTTGAGGATGATGCTATGGTTTTGATGCTGGAAAGCCACGAGGTGTCAGGGAATGGACTGATGTGGTCATTCTAAGTGTGACAGATGGGACTGACATCAAGACGTGACAGATGGACACTTACCTTTGCAGCTCGAATCAGGTCGTTCATTTTCTTGTGGCATTGGACACCAGTCCTCAGTGTCAGGACACTACTGCCGTGGCTACCACATCCCAGGCCACATTCACTTCCCTGCTCTTGGGCCATCCAGGGGTACAGGGTGGCACACATTTTCTCCACTGCATCAAGAAACCTTCTGAGATAATGCTCGATGAAGCATGGAGTGTTTTCCATGCCACCATGCCCCTATGTGACTTGTTGTGAGGGCAGAGAGAGTGTTTAAATGCAGCTCCCCCTTTGTCAATAGTGCTAGTTGGTTTGGTGAGTCACATGTCTGGGGACTGCTGACCAGTGTGTTTCATGTGGGTGTCCTTTCAGTACAGTAAGTGTGGGACAATCGTAGTCTGATCCTCACAAGTGGCTTTCTCCTGGTTCTGAAACTTGGGAGAATTCTGCCCACAGTCTTCTGACTCGGAAGCTGGAGTCTTAACTCAGTGATGGCCGATCTGAGCATTGAACTACAAAGGAGCTTCTATCACAATACAAACCTTCCAATTTTCTACACTGAAAGTTCATCTATTAGTGTCACAAATAGGCTTACATTCACACTGCAATGAAGTTACTGTGAAAATCCCCTTGTCACCACACTCCAGTGCCTGTTCGGTACACCGAGGGAGAATTTAGCATTGCCAATATACCTAAGTAGTATGCCTTTGGACTGTGGGAGAAACCGGAGCGCCTGGAGGAAACTAAGGCAGACATGGGGAGAACATACAGAGACACTGACCCAAGCCAGGAATCAAACCCAGGTCCCTGGCACTGTGAGGCAGCAGTGCTAACCAATGTGCCATAGTGCATCCTTCTGATCTGAATTCGAAATAAAGAATTTATGGGCAGTTTCATTCAGATAGACCTCGTACCAGTGAGAGCCAGGTTACCCTTGCCAGAAACATAAAGGTGCAAAGACATCACTTCAATCACATGGATCTGACTTGAAATACAACTTAGCTGAAAAAAAAAGTGCACTAACCTACTCCACCAATTAGTTTGCCTCTAAAAGGACCTTGCTGGAACAGGTAATACAATGGTTACAGCAGAGAAGGCCAACAAAATCCAAATCTGTTGCAATTACAAACTCTGGACCACAGGCAATGGAGAAATATAAGAATTCACACAACCATCTATACTTAGAGGAAAAGAGAGTGAGTGCTTCTTGAAAATTCCAAATGAAAAATACATTCCCCCTAAATGCTGGCGGTACCCAATTATTTTAGGTATTGCATAATTTATTAGCGTGAGGCATATAATTACAATGCCTCAGGCTAAAACTTTACACGCACTACAAAGACTGTAGATGCATTTAAATAGAGCATACCCAGAGTGAGCAGCATAATCTCAGAAGTCACTGGAGATGGATAGCTTAGTAGCTTCTGGTGTGGGGTAGACTGGTTATACATCACCATGTCAAATAATCCTTTTATGCCTCGTTTAATTACGAGAGTGATACAATATTTATATAGAGACTGGCTTATAGTCACCTACCTTACCTCGGCCAGCACTTCTGCTTTCACAATAACAGTCCCCATTTTCTTCCTCAATCTACCCTGTACTTTTCACACTCCCGATCCATATTCCTAAATCAAACATTGTGTGACAACCCTCTATTTAAATTACCCATTAGAAATCTGGAAGAATAGGGGCGGCACAGTAGCACAGTGGTTAGCACTGCTGCCTCACAGCGCCAGGGGCCCAGGTTTTATTGCTGGCTTGGGTCACTGTCTGTGTGGAGTTTGCACATTCTCCCCATGTCTGCGTGGGTCTCCTCCGGATGCTTCGGTTTCCTCCCACAGTCCAAAGATGTGCAGGTTAGGTGCATTGGCCATGCTAAATTCTCCCTCAGTGTACCTAAACAGGCGCCAGAGTGTGGCGATTAGGGGATTTTCACAGTAACTTCATCACAGTGTGAACGTAAGCCAGCTTGTGACTAATAAATAAACTTTATGTCTTTGATTGCATTTCCTCCTTGACAAGATTAGTGCATAGGGACCCCAAAGTTCAGTTTTGCATTAACTATTTGATTGCAATCATTAAACATTGCCAGATCAGGACCACCTTTATTTTGATCTTGAAGGTACAGTCTACACAAAATAAATCCCATCAGTGTTGTCATCATTGCCGATTGTCCCTTTAGCTGCCGTGACTCCGAGATCTGGAATTCTCTCCTAAACTCACCAGCACTCTTTCCTTCTTTCATACCCTCCCTAAAATCTATCTGGTTGACCAAGCTATTAATTATATGTGCTGATACCTCTTGTGCCTCCCTTTGAAATTTGTTCCACGATATTCTATGTGCAATTTGCATGTCTTCCCCATGTCTGTGTGGTTTCCTTCTGGTGCTCCAGTTTCATAGAATCATAAAACCCCAACAGCGTAGAAAGAGCCTGCACTGACACAATCCCACCAAGACCTTTATCCCCATGACCTATGTGTTTACTCTGCTAGCCCAAGGACACTAAGGGGCAATTGATCCTGGCCAATCAACCAAAGTTGTGTAAGTTAGAAGGATGAGTGGGATAAATGCACGGGGTTACAGGAATGGGATAAGAGGAATGTGCCTGGGGAGGAATGTCCTGGTCAAGAGATTCAATGCAGACTCAATGGGCCAAATGGCCTCCTTCTTCATCATAGGGTTTCTAGGATTCCTGAGAAGTTTTTCTTTGATAAAGCTGCTACATAAATGCAAGCCACAATAAAAGATATGAGAACATGAATGGCAAGGTGGCACAGTGGTTCACGCTGCTGCCTCACAGCACAGGGACACGGGTTCAATTCTCAGGTGACTGTGTGGAGTTTGTACATTCTCTCCAAGTCTGTGTGAGTTTTCTCTGGGTGCTCCAGTTTCCTCCCACACTCCAAAGATGTGCAGTTAGGTTGATTGGCCATGCTAAATTGACCTGAGGGACTAACAGTGTAAATATATAGTGTTACAGGGATAAGGTCTGGGTTGGATTGTTGTCGGTGCAGATTTGATGGGCCAAATGATCTCTTTCTCCACTGGAGGGATTTTATGATTCTATATCAGAGAGACAGTTAAATGTATCTGTCTTAATTGTTTTTTTGGATTGCAAGTGGATCACTGGCTAAGAATTGAGAGGATCTGAGATCCACAGGCAAGTTTGGTCTGCACATCTGGACATTTTTAGTGCAATCTCATTTAAAACTTTTCTGTTGAACTAAATTTTAATTGACGGCCATACTTCAGGCGTTTCTACTGGTTCTGCTCTGGGGGACTGAGGTTTAAAAATAACAAAGATCACTCAAAATAATAAGCAACTTATACTTGGACAGTGAAAGAAGACACAAGAATTAAACAGCTCAATATTCATTTACAATTCACTTCTAGCAAAATCTCAAATAACCCTCACTCCACTCCTTAAACTATACGATTGTAATCTGAGATCCTAGAAAGGAATTCCATGCGTCTTGCTCGTCAAACTTCTATCCCTTCTAGTGCTTTTTAAACTTATTGACATATGTTACATACATTTTATTCTGTAATCGTGATAAAAATTATCCTACAGGATGTTGGTGCTGATATAGGAGCAAACATGTACAGGCACAGAATTTCCCAATGCCCATCAATATTTTGGTTCCCTGCATGGTCCCAATTCCTAGCCATTTTCCTAGAGCGGAATTAGGAAAGGAATGGCAGTGGCCCACCCACGCACAGGCAAATTGAAGCCATTGATCAGACACAAATTTGGCCCTTCGAGCCTGCTCCACCATTCAATCAGATAACTAATCGCTCCCTGGTCTCAAATCTGCCTCTCCACCTGTTCCTCACATCCTCTGATCCTTTTTTAATAGAAATATATCTATCTCCTTCTTGAAACCATTCAATGATTCAGGCTCCATGATACTATGAGACAGAGGGTTCCACAAATTTTTCGTCATTTCAGTTTTAAATCTATCATCCCTCAATCTATACCTGTGACCTCTTGTTCCAGATTGCCCCATAAGAGGAAATATTTGGTCTATATTTACTTTATCAAACCCCTTTAAAATTTTATCTAACTCGATCAAATCCCCTCTCATCCTTCTGAACTCTAGCGAGCATAAGCCCAAACTGTTTAATCTCTCTGCATAGTTAGTTTATTATGCATTCCTTTATGGTGTAGGGGGGATGGTCTCCCATTGCATTGGCTTCTCAAACCTTATGCAAAGCTGAGAATAACAATGCCCAGATAGAGGTTAACATCAAAAGAGGACGGTAGTAACACAGACCTCAAAGAATAGACAATGCAAGACCTCCACAGAGGCAATGCAATACCCCAGAAAGAGGGCACTGAAAGAGCTCAGAGAAAGGACAGTGAAAGACCCGCAAGAAGGGCAATGAGAGAATTGCAAAATGGAAACAGGTCAACACCAAACACCGTTGAGGAAGTTAACACTTCATATTTCGTTTGGGTGCAGAGACATCTGCCAATTTCAAGATTAACCCTGATTAAACTAGCCACCCTGGTTAAAACTAGCTGATGTCAATATGAAGATAAAACTCTAGAGATTTCCATCAGTGTGAAGATAAAAACTCTAGAAGTTTCTGTCAATGTGAAGATAAAAACTCTAGAGGTTTCTGTCAATGTGAAGATAAAAACTCTAGAAGTTTCTGTCAATGTGAAAATAAAAACTCTAGAGGTTTCTGTCAGTGTGAAAATAAAAACTCTAGAAGTTTCTGTCAGTGTGAAAATAAAAACTCTAGAAGTTTCTGTCAGTGTGAAAATAAAAACTCTAGAGGTTTCTGTCAGTGTGAAATAAAAACTCTAGAGTTTCTGTCAATGTGAAGATAAAAACTCTAGAGGTTTCCGTCATGTGAAAATAAAAACTCTAGAGGTTTCTGTCAGTGTGAAATAAAAACTCTAGAAGTTTCTGTCATGTGAAAATAAAAACTCTAGAGTTTCTGTCATGTGAAAATAAAAACTCTAGAGTTTGTTTTTTGTTTGGTTTTGTTGTGGTTTAGTTTCTGTCAATGTGAAATAAAAACTCTAGAGGTTTCTGTCAGTGTGAAATAAAACTCTAGAAGTTTCTGTCATGTGAAAATAAAAACTCTAGAGTTTCTGTCATGTGAAATAAAACTCTAGAGGTTTCTGTCAGTGTGAAGATAAAAACTCTAGAAGTTTCTGTCAATGTGAAGATAAAAACTCTAGAGGTTTCCGTCAGTGTGAAAATAAAAACTCTAGAAGTTTCTGTCAGTGTGAAGATAAAAACTCTAGAAGTTTCTGTCAGTGTGAAAATAAAAACTCTAGAAGTTTCTGTCAATGTGAAAATAAAAACTCTAGAAGTTTCTGTCAATGTGAAAATAAAAACTCTAGAGGTTTCTGTCAGTGTGAAAATAAAAACTCTAGAAGTTTCTGTCAATGTGAAAATAAAAACTCTAGAGGTTTCTGTCAGTGTGAAAATAAAAACTCTAGAGTTTCTGTCATGTGTAAAAACTCTAGAGTTTCTGTTGTGTTTGGTTTGTTGTGTTTGGTTTGTTGTGTTTGGTTTTGTTGTGAAATAAAAACTCTAGAGTTTCTGTCAATGTGAAGATAAAAACTCTAGAAGTTTCTGTCAATGTGAAAATAAAAACTCTAGAGGTTTCTGTCAGTGTGAAAATAAAAACTCTAGAAGTTTCTGTCAATGTGAAAGTTTCTGTCAATGTGAAGATAAAAACTCTAGAGGTTTCTGTCAATGTGAAAATAAAAACTCTAGAAGTTTCCATCAGTGTGAAGATGGAAACACCAGAGGTTCATGATGAACATTCTGAAATCTATACCGGAATTTCTAGTAGTCACTAACTAACCCATTGATCATTATTCATGTTGAACTTGTTTTTGGGGAAGTTCTATTTAAGGGGACAGTAAATGCTGTATATATTTGTCCCTTGTGACTTACCACGGAGCCCTGCTATTGTAATGCATGCAAAGAAGTGATGCGATGTGATGTAGAGCAGGAAACATGAAGAATCTGCACATTCTCACCTTTTCTACGTGGGTTTCCTCGGCGTGCTTCAGTTTTCTCCTTCAGTTTCAAAGATGTGTGTTAAGTTGATTAGCCGTAATAATTTGACCTTAGTGTCAGGAATTTAGCAGGGTAAATATGTGGGGTTACGGGAATAAGGTCTGGTTGGGATCGTAGTCGGTACAGATTCAATGGGCCCAATGGCCTTCTGCAATGTAGGGATTCTATGATTCTAACATAGGTGCATAAATATGAGATATTACATTCTTAAAACACTAAGAACATAAGGACAAGCATTGAAATAGTTGAATTGGATTCTAACTGGTGCCATTAGCAAAACCACAATACGAGAAAGTTGCCTCCCAAATAAAAGTATTTTTTGGAATATTAAATATTCTTGGCATTGTTCTTTAATCTCATCCTGACAGTGGGATGACATAATGACATTTTTAACAAGTTTTGCCCATCAGCATTTTCAACACAAGTTTCATGAACCCAAAACTGAACCTGATTTAGGCAATTTACAAAGGGATGGAGTAAAACTTTTAAAAGTCTGTTAGAATCGATGAGGATTTGCCAGTGGCATACTTGCGCTTTTGCATGCAAACATTGCTGTGAACTTGCCTGTCTTTCTGCATTTCCAAATCACAACTCACAATCTAAGACCAACATGAAATTAGTTAGGGAAGAAACTTAAGCCCCAGGTGGGATTTCCGACTGCACTCACAGCTAGGCTGGGAAATCCTGCCTGAGGTCAATGGGCCAGTATATAATCTGTGACAATTCCCAAGGTGGGCAGGACAGTAAAATTTTGCCCCACCACTTGGATCACAAAAGGATTGCCCCAAAAAAGGCTTCACAAAGACCTATGGGTAGAATCAGGAAATGCAAGTTAAGCTTCTGTGTGTGAAGTTAAATTAATTCCAAAGCCACAGCATTAAACTATCCCAAACAGTAGACTATCAGAAATGACCAAAGTTAGTTCAGGATTCTTTTATCTGATCAGGAATCAGATGGAACGAGGCAGAATTTCATTTTACAAGGAACACAATGATGGGATTTGAGTGAAGTTTATGAATCCAGTTATGAATCAAATCAAATCCTTTATGAAATCAGCCTATTAATGGTGCTCAATTTTGTGATTATATATTTTATTTCCTCATTGCTGTTTGCATATGGATTTCCAATGGTTTATTATTGAAATTAGCAGCTTGTATCATAAAACAATGGTCAGAATTCTGCAGCCATTCATGCTCCGCTGCTGCTGCAAGCGAGGATAAAGGACTTGATCTCAGCCAAATCTCCGTTCGCTGCAGCGGGACCGGAAAATCCATCAGCATGGATATCATGAAGAAGTATCATTGTATCCAATTTCATTTCCTGACCATAAAATGAGGAGCTGTGTATGAAATCTTCATTGCTAGTTGGATTATCAGTCACTTTACTAACACAGATATAAGCCTCTGTAAATCATGCTTGGCCAAAGCAGCAAAATTAAATATAAAAATCAGACTAATCAAGCTTGTTAATTCTAATATGCATAAAATGTACACCTCCTCCAATTCCAAACAGTCTTCTCGTTTACTTGCATTAGCTTCAGTACCTATTTGCTTACAGACTCCATACTCCATAGAAAGCATTCTTTCTGGTTGTATCACAGTTTGGTATGGCTCCTGCTCTGCCCAAGATTGCAAGAAACTACAGAGGGTTATGAATGGAGCCCAGCCCATCGTGCAAACCAGCCTCCCATCCACTGATACTATCTAAACCCCACTATGCACCCTGGACATTCTCCCTTCCACCTTCTTCCATCAGGAAAAAGATATAAAATTCTGATATCATGTACCAGCCAACTCATAAACAAATTCTTCCCTTCTGCCATCAGAGTTTTGAATGGACCTACCCTGCATTAAATTGATTTTTCTCTACACTCTAGCAATGACTGTAACATTACATTTTGTACTCTCTTCTTTCCTTCTCCAGGTATGTTATGCCTTGTCTTTATGGTGCGCAAGAAACAATACTTGTAATTTGATTTGATAATAAATCAAATCAAATTAAATCAACAATTTGTTGGTTTTTTCATCACTGGACAATACGCTAGTTAAAGTCTCACCATCTTGTGCAACTTTTCTGAATTAGGGAAGAGAAAGGTTCAGGAATTAAATCATTCATTCATCCAGTTTCTTGGTTTGCATAAAAGATTTTCAAAATGTCAGTGCTTTTCTCTGACAGGTGCAGTTTTCTGTTCTATGTGAAATACAGGATTCAAGTCTACTTCTTCTGACTGTTAATCAGATCAGTTTTAATGTCACAAAGCACAATTTGATCAAGGGTAATCTGCAAGCAGATGAGATAGCCATTTCCCAATTAGTCATGACCATGGCAACACAGTGGCACAGTGGTCAGCACTGCCGCCTCACAGTGCCAGGGACCTGGGTTCATTTCCAACCCCGGGTCAACATATGTGGGGAGCTGGCACATTCTCCCCGTGTCTGATGGGTTTCCTTCAGGCATTCCAGTTTCCTCCCACAGTCCAAAGATGTACAGCTTAGGTTAATTGGCCATGTTACATTAAGACTTAGGAGGGAAATTTTCTTGTCCCGCCCACCACAGGAAGCTGTAGTCAGGGAACAAGGGATGGGAGTTGGGCTGGGGTGGGGGAGAAGGGGGAGGAATGGCCATGCAAATGTTTGTTGACCTCAGGCTAGATTTTCTGGTTTTGGGGTGAGCATGGTTGGAATATCCCACCCCTGGAAGTGTCAGGGATTAGCAGGGTAAATACATGGGTTATGGGGATTGCGTCTGGGATTGTTACTGGTGCAGGCCTGATGGGCCAAATAGCCTCCCTCCGCACTTTTAGTGACTTGATGTTATGGCCAGATCCATTTCTCCTCTCCTTGTGACCAATGACCTCTTCAGTAGATTGTAGAGCACTGAAAGCGAGGCTGACCCTCCAGGGGAGTAATGAGGGAGTGCTACAGTGTTGTCAGTACCACCTATTGGATGAGATGCTCCATCAAGGCTTCATCCGCCCTCTCAGATGGATACAAAAGATCCTGGGAACTATATCAAAGAAAGGCAGGGGAGTTATGACTAATATTTATCCTTGAATCAGCAATATAAAAACAGATGATCTCATTATCACAATGATGTTTGTGGAAGTTTGCTATGCACAAATTAGCAGCTGCCTTTCCTACATTGTAACAGTGACTTACATTTCAAAGTACTTTGTTAGCTGGAAAGCAATTTGAGATCTTCTGCAAATGGAAAAGCTGCTATACCAATGTAAACATTTTCTTCTCTCTTGTAAACCAGAAGCTCCTGTACAGAAATAAATTCAAAATTAAGCTTTGATGGATAAAGCACAGATTCTAAAATCCTACTTTGAATAATTTCTCCCTCCCCCAGAAAAAAACAAGAGAGGACAGATTCAACACATATTCAAAAGCATATTTTTTTTAAAATCCAGTTACTTCAGATTGTGGAACCTTACCAGAAGGTGGCAACGCAGCAACACATTTTAAGGCAAAAAGAATTAGTCTTGAACAGTGCAAGTCAGGCAAACAAAGGAAAACAGTCACACAAAACTGAACACAATTCAAAAACGTTTAAGTTTAAAACTTGTAGAGGGGGTGCATCAGGGGATTAATAGGAGTCCCTTGGTTTCAGCAAAAATCACTGGGCTACACTGGGAAACAAATGGTGCCAACTGCAGCTCTAAGAGCGCGATCACCTCAATACTTCAAAAAAACTGCTTTGTTTCTCTTCTCAGTGGTTGAGCCTTCCAGCCAATTGCTGCCAATTGTGGTTGCTGAATGTGAGTGTGAATATGTTGGTCAAAATGCATGCTGATGCACAGCTGTATACAGCTGATCCAATGGGTTAGAATCCCTACAGTGCAGGAAAAGGCTATTTGGCCCATCGAGCCTGCAATGACAACAATCCCACCCAGGCCCAATTCCCTTAACCTCATTTATTTACCTTGCTAATCCCCCTAAAACTGAGGATTCTTGGAAACTACTTGGAGAACTGGTTTGTTTTTATTTGCATGTTATTATTGTACACTGGTATATGTTGGTGGGATAAAGGAGTCTGAAGTCAACAATATAATCCAATGCATTGAGAGATATCAACAAGGTTAGTGTCTAAACAATTTAGAAGTGTTTTTATAGCTATGTTATTTTAACCAAAAGCCATCTTTTCTCAATCTCACATTCTTCAGAAGACCAAACAATCACTAGACCAGGAGAATTGAACAGTCAGCCTTTTCAGCAATGCAATTGTGCTTGTGAAAAAATAATCTAATTGTCCTGTAAACACGTACTATCTGAAAACAGCAAGTTCCTTTTCAATGATGTCGACGTAGGCAATTATGGTTAGAATAAAGAAAAGCACGACCGTATGATACGTGATCCATGAATTTAATTCCTAACATTCATCCAGATTTAGACAGCTCCATCTGTATAAAATGACATCCATTTCATCTATCTTATAGGTTTACACTGTCATCTCATTTTCAGTGGTTCACAAAATAAACCAGCCAGCGCCTTTTTCTTTTGTAAAATTTTACAATCTAGGTCACAATTCAGAAACGATAAAGAGCAGATTATAGTTCAGATATCTTCTTGTTTTATTTAAAAAGGACAGTATTGTCCAGTGGTTGTGTTTATATGCGACAGATAGTTAAGTGTCTTCTATGAATATTTTCAAGGCTGTGATATCTGAGTGCTCTCATTAACATTGTGAATCTCTGTGACAAAAGATGACTGATAGTAACTTATTGTATTTGCACTAACCTGAGGATTACATAAAATTTACAGCACAAATGTAAGCCATTCGGCCCAGCTGCTCTATGTCAGCATGTATGTCTCACACAGGCATTACTCTGTTAATCAGCATTCCATGTCAAGGTGTTTTTTAGGACAGCACGATGGCTAACACTGCTACCTCACAGCGCCAGGGACCCGGGTTCGATTCCCAGCTTAAGTCACTGTCTGTGTGGAATCTGCACCTCCGGGTGTTCCAGTTTCTCCCCACAGTCTGAAAGACGTGCTGGTTAGGTGCTTTGGCCATGCTAACCCCCTAACCTACACAACTTAGGACAATAAGGGACAATTTAACATGGCCAATCCACTTAATCTGTGCACCTTTGAGTGGGGAAGAAACCAGAGCATATCTCTATAAGATGATCTCTAATTTTAAAACAGTGCCCCCCTCATTCTGGACCCACTCACAAGAGGGAACAACGTTCCTCATCATGACGAAGGGTCTGAGAGTGACACAGTTAGCGTTGCTGCCTTACAGTGCTGGGGGCCCAAGTTTGATTCCCAACCTGGGTCGCTATCTGTGTGGAGTTTGCATGTTCTCACCATGTCTGCGTGGGTTTTCTCTGGGTGTTCTGGTTTCCTCCCTGGGCCTGGATGGAATACTTGTCAGGTAGTCAGTATAGACTGGATGGGCCAGATGGCCTCTTTCAGCACTGTAGGGATTATGTGAGATGAGGGGAAAGCTGTGCGACTTTGGAATTCTCTGCCTCAGAAAGCAGTGGAAGCAGGGTCACCAAACATTTTTAAGCAGAGGTAGATAGATTCTTATTGGTTGAGGAAATCAAAAATTATCAGGGTAGATATCATAGAACATAGAACATAGAACATAGAACATTACAGCACAGAACAGGCCCTTCGGCCTTCGATGTTGCGCCGACCAATATAAAAAGCAATGCCCCTCCAAACTAAACCATTCCCTTCTCTTCCATATACTTATCAACTAACCTCTTAAACGCCACCAAACTTGGCGCATCTACAACTGCTGCAGGCAGGGCATTCCACTCCCGAACCACCCTTTGGGTAAAGAACCTACCTCTGATATCCGTCCTATAACTATCACCCCTTAATTTAAAGCTGTGTCCCCTCGTGCTAGCTTTTTCCATCCTAGGAAAAAGGCTATCACTGTCCACCCTATCTAAACCTCTAATCATCTTATATGTTTCGATTAGGTCCCCTCTTAGCCGCCTCCTTTCTAACGAAAACAACCTCAAATCCCTCAGCCTCTCCTCATAAGACCTGCCCTCCATACCAGGCAACATCCTGGTAAACCTCCTCTGTACCCTCTCCAATGCCTCCACATCTTTCTTATAATGCGGGGACCAGAACTGCACACAATACTCCAAGTGCGGCCGCACTAGAGTTTTGTACAGTTGCAACATGACGTTGCGGCTCCGAAATTCAATCCCTCTACCAATAAAAGCCAAGACTCCATATGCCTTCCTAACAACCTTCTCGACCTGACTGCCTACTTTCAGGGATCTATGCACATACACACCAAGATCCCTCTGTTCATCTAGACTACTAAGAATCCTACCATTTGCCCTATACTCTACACATTTATTATTTCTGCCATAGTGCATTACCTCACACTTTTCCACATTAAACTCCATTTGCCACCTCTCGGCCCAGCTCTGCAACTTGTCCAAGTCCCTCTGCAAACTATAACACCCCTCTTCACTATCTACCACTCCACCGACTTTAGTGTCATCTGCAAATTTACTAATCCATCCTTCAATACCCTCATCCAGATCATTTATAAAAATTACAAACAGCAGGGGCCCCAAAACAGACCCCTGAGGTACACCACATATCAGAGGAACATTTCCGATATCAGAGGGACGTTTTTTATGCAGAGGGTGATGGGCGCCTGGAATGCACTGCCAAGTAGGGTAGTGGAGGCAGACGTGCTGACATCATTTAAGAATTACCTGGATAATCACATGAGCAGCCTGGGAATGGAGGGATACAAACGAATGGTCTAGTTAGACCAATGAGTGACACAGGCTTGGAGGGCCGAAGGACCTGTTTCCTACGCTATACTGATCTTTGTTCAGCCATCATCTTATTGAATGGTGGAGCTGGCTGGAGGGGCTGTGTGGTCTATTTCTGCTCCTACTTTGTACATTTGTATGTAATACATTAATTTATTGTCTGTTTACTCCCTCTTGCCAAAATAGCCCCAAGCTGTTTCAACTGGATCATATCCTCAGTTGGTTACTGATAGCTTTTGGAAATGCTTCTAATCACTACAATTCATTCTGCCAGGTTGGAGGTTGGATAATCTGGATCCTGTTGAGGTATTGAAAAAGTTTAGATAAACATGATACCTGGAAGTGAGCATATGACAATGACGGCCTTAGGTTCTCCCAAGATATGACCACAATGCAGTTTAATTGACTTGGTGAAAGGCTGACTGATTCCCATTTCAGGATCTGAAAAAGATGACAGCAGCGCACAGATAGTGAGAATGGTTTCACAAGCACCATAACAACAGACGCATACAGCTGATTAGAGTTAACACTTAACACTTTAAGCTCTGCAACCAGCCAGTATTTACTAAAATCCAAGTAGCCTGAACAAAAATCAGACTGAATCTGAAATGAGGCATGCAGTTTTCTTCCTGGGAGTTTGTATATAGTATTGTATCAGATTGATGATATAGGTGTAGCAGACACTGTTGTTAATCACCAGATGTGTGATCATTTTCTTTCAACAAGTGCCAGTAGAATCTGAATTGCATACACTCAGTTTAGCCCATTAAACTATTGTAAGCTGTACAGATGTCATGTCTGCAACAAACAGTGGTTGGTGGTGGGGTGTGGGGGGTGCTGAGTGAAAGGACATTGCGGGATGGTACACAGTGGTGCAGTGCTTTTGGCATTGGACTCATAATCCAAAGACCCAGGACAAAATCCAGGGACCTGGGTTCAAATCCCTTCACAGCTGATGTTGAAATTTGTGTTCCGTAAAAATCTGGAATTAAGAGTCTGCTGATGACCATGCAATCATCGTCAATTGTTGTAAAAACCTATTTGGTCCACTATTGTCCTTTTTGGGAAGGAAATCTGCCATCCTTACCCCATCTGTCCTTTATGTGACTCCACACCTGAAGCAATGTGCTTGACTCCCAACTGCCCTCTTTAATGGAGGAAGGTTAGGGATGACAAATAAATGCTAGCCACACACAGCTCTTAAAATAAATCAAGCAAAACAACAGTTGCTTTACTCAGATTTTGGAACAAAATCTCCCCCTCCCTCCCAGCCCACGCTCCTGCCCCCACTCACCCCTTCCTCCCAGTGGGGTTTCACCAATGCCACTGAGTCCCAGGACCTCGCTGATATCAGTGTGCTTCTCACGGCCTCTCAAACTCTGCACCACTCCTCCCCTTCCACTCCCAAACCTTGGACCTCACCCTCGATTCATCTGAATCCCTTGGCCTTTCCCACCCCACAAAACTCACTTTCTCCGCCCCAAGCCCCATAAAAACATCCCCAGCTCTCACTTCACTCCAACGGTCCTTCTGACTCTTGTATCAGCTTCAAGTTTGCAGCTGGGCTGGACAGAAACATCATTCCCAGTTTCCTGCAGTGCCTGTAAATGAGAAGATCATATTGATCAGCATTTGGTCAGTGGTTTATCAGTGACTAAATGTCTTCACAAAGTGAGATTAAACTCCTTTGCATACATACAAAATCCTCTGAAGAGGAAAGACATCATGGTATTCTAGCCTAAATTAAACCATGCATTCTGTGTGAAAAAAATGTGCTTTATAAAGTGCATTATCTGTACAGAACTCAGTAGCTAAAGAGGAACAACTAGTAAAAGAAACATTTCTAGACTTATAGAGTCCTAGACATTTACCTTCATTAGTATATTTTCAATTGTTCCCTGTTATGAGCCATCTACAAGTTTCTTCAGCTGTTAATAGGTTCTTCAGAAAATTGAGAACTTCAAAATATTGTTTGGAGCCACCTGTCCTCTCCACTCCAACTCATATTGGATAAAGCAGAAATTCCAAGCATAAAAATCCAGTCTCTATTGGAAAGGTATTCAAGTACATTGGAGAGTGGAGTGGATTTGGAGACTAGCTGGAGTGTGTATTAGCAAAAAAAAAGAAGAATAAATAGTGATACAAATGGATGGATGCAATAAAAGAAAAAATGAAATAAAATAGATGGATATGAGGTGGAGGTGGAGGGGAAAGTTAATACTCTGAAGTTGTTGAACTCAGTGTTCGGTCCAGAAGGCTGTAAAGTGCCCAACTGGAAGATGAAGTGCTATTCCTCCAGTTTGCATTGGGGTTTGCTCGTGTTAGGGTTCACTGGAACATTGCAAAAGGCCAAGGACGGACATGTGGACAGACGAACAGGATGGTGTGTTGAACTGGCAAGCAACAGGAAGATCTGGTCCTGCTTGCAGACAAACTGAAGGTGTTCAGCATTTGCATTTGGTCTCTCGGATGGAGAGTGGACTGCATTTGGAGCAGCAAATGCAATAGGCCAGATTGAAGGAGGTGCATGTGAAGTGCTACTTCATCTGTAAAGAATGTTTTGTGCTCTGGGATTGTTAGTAAGGCGGAGGTGAAGAGCAAGTGTTGCACCTTCTATGGAAGGTGCCGTAGGCAGGGGTTGAGGTGTGATGGAGTATTGAGGATTAACCCAGACAATGCACGGTGAGTACTCACATTACAACAACAATGGCAGGCAACTCTGTCAGCAAGGATGGAAAAAGCTTATTTTATTGTCAAACAAGGCCTCATTGAGGCCTTACGTCAGTTTCATAAACACTGCATTCCTGGTCTTGGCCAAAGAATGAAGGAGACAAGTTACCATGACAAATACCAAAACAAGATATGTTGACATATTACACTAATGAAGAAGACTGTTTTTTATTGGATAAGAAAGGGCAAAAAGCTAAGCTATGATTCGTGGCCTATCTGGGCATATGAAGGATTAGAAAGTTGCTCATTTCTCATTTGCTGTAATTAACTATAACTGCTAATTATCTGTATGAATCGAGAGAACATCTAGCAGTGTATTGTGCTGCATGTGTGTTCTCCTTGCTAGCAAATAATAAAGCTTGGAAAGATTAATTTCCACAGCAGGAGTGGATCAGGATGTTCCAGAGCGAATGGTCCCTGCAGAATGTTGACAGGAGGGAGTGAGGGGAAGATGTGCTGAGTGGTGGCATCATGCTGGTGTTGCTGGAAGTGGTGGCAGATGATCCTTTGAATATGGAAGCTGGGGGGGTGAAAAATGAGGATAAAGGGGATCCTATCCTGGTCTGGAAGGGAAGGGAGGCGGTGACAGCAGTGGACCAACAGATGGATTGGACATGGTTAAGAGCCCTGTCAATCACAGTGAGTGGAAAACCATGACTAAGGAGGAAGGAAGACATATTGGCAGCTCTACCTTGGGAAATGGTGTCATCTGAAAAGATGCAGTAATAATGAACGAACTGAGAGAATGGGGTGGAGTTCTTATGGGATGGGGGGGGTGGTGTGAAGAGCTGTCGTCAATGTAATTGTGGGATCAGTAGACTTGTAATCAATACTCATGGACAGTCTATCATAGAAATAGAAACAGAGAAGTTAAGAAAGGGAAGAGATGTACCACATGAAGGTGATAGAAAGGTGGAAATTGAAAGGGAAATTGATAATTTTTTAGAGTTTCAGTTGAGAGCATGGAGCAGAACAAAAATAGGCATCTATGTACAATGAAGAAATTGTGAGGGGGAGGGGGCCGGAATGTTCTACATACCCCATAAACATACAGACACAACTGGGACCCATACAAGGGCCCAAAGCCATATCCTTTATTTGGAGGAAGTGAGATGAGTGAAAGGAGAAATTGTTGAGTGAAAGAATCGGTTTAGAGAATGGTGGTGAATGGGGATTATTCAGACCTGTGGTCGAGGAAGAAGCAAAGAGCTTTGAGGCCATCCTATGGGGAATGGAAGTATAGAGGGATTGGACATTCATGGTGAGAAGGGGGTTGTTTACGCCGAGAAACTGGAAGCCGTTGATATAGTGTAGGGCATCAGAGGAATCATGAACACAGCTGGAAGGGACTGGACAAGAGAAGAGAGAATGGAATCAAGATAGAAAGAAATGAATTTGGTTGGGCTGAAACAATGAGTCTATCAGGGCAGTCCTGTATTTGGATTTTGAGAAGGAGGTAGAAATGGGATGTTCCGGATTTGGAGACTATGAGGTTGGAAGCTGTGGAGGGAAGATCTTCAGGGGAGTTGAGATCATTGACAGAGTGGCTTGCTGTTAGGTGGTGGGGTCATGTTCCCCAAGGAGAGAGGAGAAAGTGTCCGAGAGTCGGTGCTCAGCCTCTGTGAAGTAGAGGTCCATGTGCCAGACAACAATACCACCCTTGGCTGGCAGGTTTGATGACAAGGTCAGGGTCGGACCTGAGCAAACGTTTAGAAGAAAGCAAGTTAGAGTAGTTGAGTGGAGCAGAAAAATTGAGACAACTGATGCCACACCAACAGTTCTCAATGAAAAGATCACTTTTTATTCTTCTTCTAATTCGTTCTCCAGCTAGTCTCCAAATCCCACCCCTCCTCCCTTTAGGGCAACTACCACTTTCCTCAGGTAGTCCCTCAACTATCTATCCTCTGTTCGGCCATTCACTCATTCTGATCACTATTAATGGACACTATTAGCACCTTTCTTAGCTTTCTTCGTCACTATTTACAATTCCTTTGTCCAATTACAGCCCCACCCTCCCCATCTTCACAGTATAAATCTTGTTTTGACATTCTCTGCTCTCAGTTCTGACAAAGGGTCATCAAGACTCAAAACATTGGCTCTCCACAAATGCTGTCAGGCTTGCTGAGGTTCCCCAGCATTTCTCTATTTTTATTTTAGTTTCCAGAATCTACAGCATTTTTCCTTCAACTGTGTGGACAGTAGTGCACTCAGTCCCACATTAATCCTATATGCACCAGACCGTAAAAATACACTGATGGTGAGAAGACGTCAAATACTTCAGGTCTTATATATCTGCAATAATGGTATAGTTTCTGATTTAACATGGCAGAGGGGCTACCCACTGCACCATAAGACCCCCTATCTCAATTTTGTTCCAGGTTATTGACCCAGTGACAATGAAAGAGCAGTGATATATTTCCAAGTCAGGATGGTGAGTGACTTGCTTCCATCGTTAATATGATGCTTTGGAAATTATGAATGCAAAATAGGGAAAATGGAAATCAAGGGTTAATGTGAATAAGAAGAGTCGGGGATGGGGGATCCCTCTTTTAACTCTTTCCCACAGCTTCTAAGCTTTGTCCCACACATCTTGTCTTATACAAGATTTAAAAGATTCGATTGAAACTGCAAGTTCAATGACAAAAAGAGGAGTGGTTTTGATAATTCCGCCTTACACTGCCTGGGTTTATCAATCACACATTTTCCTCATTGAATACAGACCAAAATAAATTGTTCGTAATCTGAGATAGATTTGGAGGACATAATGAAGAGTCATTCAAGGGCATTTGCCAATTAAGGAAAATATGATCATGCGACAGGAATTCTCCTAAGGGACAGGTAGAGGTACAACATCAAGAGCTGACATTGCCTGGTTTCCAAGGAAACTTCTCATTCACATAAACATGTTGAAAGAAATCAGGTTTGGTTGTCTGGTCAGCAGAATACAGGAAGGTTCGCTGTCTAATGCCTTAGTGTTCCAGTAAACCGGCATGTTTGGCAAGTATGATTCTAGTGGTGAATCAGCCTTTTTGGGAAAAAAAGACTAGAGGTTAGCATTTTAAAAAATCCTTTCCTTGCTGCATCTTGCCTATCCTCTCCAATCCATGCCTTTGTCACACTGCCACCATAAAGGAGATAGGAGAAATGTAACTTCTCCAACTCCATGTTTCAGATTTTTCCATTGGCCCCATAGCACTTCTACTCCATGACCATTTTCTACGCACTTTATTGCTAAAGGCATTATACACCTGGTTTGGGATGGTCTGCTGACTTGAACAAAACATTCAATTAGTTAAATTGCTTAGATTTTACATTTCATACTCCCATCCATTGACTCTGTCTATACTTCCCGCTGCCTCTGCAAAGCAGCCAGCATAATGAAGGACCCTATGCCAGCATAATGAAGGACATTCGCTTTTCCTCCTTTCTCCATTGGGAAAAAGATGCAAAAGTCTGAGGTCACGTACCAATTGACTCAAGAGAGCTTCTTCTCTGCTACTGTTGGACATTTGAATGGACTTACCTTGCATTAAGTTGATCTTTCTCCACACCCTAGCTAGGACTGTGGCATTACATTCTGGAGTCTCTCGTTTCCTTCTCTATGGACGGTATGTTTTCTTATATAGCGAGCAAAAAACAATACTTTTCACTGTATGTTAATACATGTGACAATAATAAATCAAATCAAAGCAAATCAAATATTTTATCTGCTGCTGCTTCCCTGGAGCAATGGCTTAAAAGGTTCATCTATTTAAACTGAACAGATCATCAAAACAAGAGCCTGACTGGCATGGAAATTTGAGTGGCTCGACATGCAGCTCTCTTGTCTCTGAGCCAAAGGGCCTTGGTTCCAAATCCTGCTTCAGGTCTCGCCCATGTTAGAACGCTCTCCACTGGCACGGAAAAGCCAGTGTGTATTGCTGCATTTCCCCAATCTGAATAAATGAGGAGTGTTCAGGCCAGGAAGGATATCTTACTATGAAACTAAATCCAAAAAATGATGGTAATGAAAAGGTGTGATCTACCAGCATTATGCTTACCCTGTGTAACACGGGGAAAGGGAAAAAAGCATTCCATCTGGCCAGTTGAACCCAGACCAACACTTCCACCAGTCAAATAGGCTCTTTTTAAAAATCTGAACCTCTTGTTTTCTCTGTATCTGTTCTCCGTAAAAAGGCAGTGTGTGCAATCATTGGACTGAAGTTGTAGACACAAGGTGGAAGTGAGGTTCCAGGAAGATTGGTAACTGAGGGCATTGACACTGATGCTGGTCCCGGCTAGTGAGTTGAGACGGAGGAAGGAAATACAACTTCATGCAAAGGTAGAACATAATTGGTGGAATTTTATAAACGTTACAACTTGTAAAGGATAAAAACCTTAGGATATTGGCAAGGAAAACATTGGAATGGTCATTATAAAAGCAGAAAATGCTGGATAAACTCAGCAGACATGGCAGCATCAGAAAAGAGAGAAATTGAGTTAGCATTCTTAGTCCACATGACCCTTCTACAGGACAGTTCTGCTTCTATTTCAGATTTCCAACATCTGCAGGATTTTGCTTTTTATTGGGATGGTCAAGGTGACAAAATCACTGATAAACAGTTCAACAGTGAGCGAAAGAGATAAAGGCAAATCATGTTAGAGTTAAACACAGATGTGGATGTGAGATTTGAGGCTTGGCTCTGAGTTCAACAGCACAAAGAGGGTAAGATTATCAGGTTAACGTGGGATTGTTCAAAACTGATGGGTCTTGAACATTGTCTGATTGCCAGACTGACATCTTTATTCCAACTGCAGCAAACAAAAGGATCATGTTTAGTTGCCAGTATGTACAAACTGTGAGTGTGAGGCTTGCAATTGTCCACTGTTTGTGCAAGTAATGCAACTCAAATAAGTAGTAGGCTGGAGCCTGATTGATGGAGATTGTTGATAAGTGAACAATCAAATATAATGAATGAATGCAATGAATAGGAGATTTTCACAGTAACTTCATTGCAGTGTTAATATAAACGTGTGACATTAATAAATAATCTTAATGATAGAGAGCTGCCAGAAATGGGAAATATCTTTCATGCAAGGTGCAGAATTTTACAGAGATTTAACACCTTTGGGTCTGCCAAGTAAATTAAAAGAAGATATTTGCTTATCTCGTACTGGATAATTTCCAAGTTGTTGAAGGGGACAGTAGTGGTTGAATAGGTCAAGAATTATGGCAGAATGGTAAATTTGGCTGAAGCCTTCTTATTAAAACTAACTGCCTGCCAGAGTGTGAAGTTAAGTCTACTTTTAAGAAAGTTTTTTAAAAAAAACATAATCTCTGCGTCTCTCACAGTTTCATTGTTTCTCAGCTCATAGCCTTAGTTGATGTCATTATGGCACCGACTTGAGTGGAGATGTCTTTCTATTGCTGCTTAAACAGAGTTTTGTTTATTTTTATTGGGATGTTTATGACTTTGCATTGTTAGGGAGAAAAAAACTAGTTGGCAGATCAGGTGACAAGTGCGAAACACAATTGGTGAAACACAAGATGTTGACTGCATAGACTGAGACATACTGACCAGAAATGGAAAGGGGGTTCAAGATACGTCTTTCTACAAAAATTAGATTTCAAGGAATTAAGGGGAACATCTGTTCCTTATTCACTCTGTTCGCGTGTCTCATAATCTTGTATACCACAATCAGGTTGCTTCCTCAGTCTTCTCTACTCCAACAAAAACCCAAGCCGAGCTAACCTCTCTTCAAATGCTATCTTCTACCCACTGCATCACTTGCCTCTTTCTCAGTTGAGTTTATTTATTAGTGTCACAAGTAGGCTTACATTAACACTGCAATGAATTTACTGTGAAAATCCTCTATTCGTTGCACTCATTCATTACATTCCATCATTCACTTACCAACGATCTCATCAATCAGGGCTCCAGTCTATTTCTCGTTTGAGTTGCAATATTCTGACAAACAGCGGACTATTGCAAGCTTTACACCCACATTTGTACACACTGGCAGCTATACACCATCCTTTCGTTTGCTGTACACGCGAGCTGCAGTTGGAACAAAGTTGTCAGTTTGGCAATCAGACAATGTTTAAGATCCATCAGTTTTGAACAATCCCACGTTAACCTGATAATTCAAAGGGCTAAATTTTGCAGCACACTGGAACTGGATCAAACAGCCTTTGACAGACAGGGTCCACCTGACACTGAAATGCATCCTAGATACCCAGCATAAAAGCTCTTTCAATGAACACATGATGTAACTCTTCTTCAGAATGCACTCAACCCTGAACAGCAAGGACTTCATAGATCATATATTGAGAATGCAGACAGGGTGGATGCTCATATGATAGATTTTGAGGCACATGAGCGGAGTATTTCTATTATTCACCAAGGGACATTTCCCAGATGAGAGACGACAGCTTTGAGCAATCTTTAATAGTTTGGCTCTTGGAACATAGAACAGTACAGCACAGGAACAGGCCCTTTGGCTCACAGTGTTGTCATGATGTAGAGATGCTGGCGTTGGACTGGGGTAAACTCAGTAAAGTTTTACAACACCAATTTTAAATCCAACCAATTTGAATAGCAGGTTAGATATAAGGATTCGCATTCTAATCAGCAATCTGTAACTGTCTGTGTGGATATGAGTGCCTCTGCAGATCAGAACACTGCATTTGCCTTGATGAAGGCACAGTGTCGAAAGCTCGCAGATTTACTATCAAATAAATTGGATTTAAAATTGGTGTTGTAAAACTTTACTGAGTTCACAATGTTGTGCCAGACATGATGCCAAATTAAACTAATCCCTTCTACCTGCCCTTAGTCCATATCCCTCTATTTCTTGCATAGTAATGTGCTTACCAAAAACCCCTTAAATGCCCCTATCAATACCTGCTCCCACCACCATCTCTGACACAACGTTCCAGACACCTAATATTCTCTGTAAAAATAGCTTGCTCCTCACATCTCCTTTGAACTCCCCCCCTTGTATTAGACATTTCAGCAATGCCAGTGGGACCTACAATGAGGTATGATAGTGTTTTTTTTTGTTGCATAAGCAATACTCAGGCACTGGCTTAACCCAGATGGGTATCACGTATTAAATCTAAAACAGCTGCTTTGCATATTCTATCAAAAGACACATTTTAGTTAACATGGAATCCATACCAGTTTATTAGTATTCAAGCTGTGTACTCATTTATGGGTACGCACTATATAGGGCATTGTATTTGTCACTGAACAAAAAAAAGTAAAAGTTGATTTAGAACATGTGTTGCCAGTAATGTGAATGACTCTTACGCTGGCTTAAACAGACAAGCATACATAGTGGAGGTAAGGCAGACAATACATTCACAGTTCATGCTCCAAGACAGCAAAGGGGATATAAAAGTAATGGAGAAAATGAAAAGAACTGGAACAACTCGCACATAAAGATTTTAAAATGTTTACCACTTAGAAGGAAGCTGGTTGAAGGATAAACTCAAAGGTTAAATTCTGATCGGTTTAAAATAAAATAAGCAGGATAATGGGACAAGGGATCACAAATATTAGCAATTGAATGACAATAGTTTCTGAAAGCGACTTAAGGCAAGGTATATGTCAGCAGAAGTAAATGAAGAGTCTTCCGAAACCATATGGATCTCCAACAAAAACGACTTTATTCAATATACACGAGGGACAGCAGTTTATGGAGCTGTAATTCCAGCTTGTTTCCGAGCTACTTTGCTAATCATAGGTTCTTACATATTCTGATACTTTTTCACATTGCAATGTATTACATGTGAGATTTCAAATAGGTCATCCCCTTGTTACCTTAAACTTGTTAGAAGTTCTGTTTTTATCACAATGTGCTGCTCCATCGTCCTGTGTGCTTTTATCTTTAATCATTATTTTCCACATATCCTTTCTACCTGGTTGTAATCTCAAAGCCCTGCAGCTTCCTTCTAGAATGTAAATTTCAGCTGTGTATGTCAATTGTCACCATCGCCCCAATGCTTGATTAGTTTTCCAGAGGCACAATGGATCTTATATCTCTTTTCTAGACATTGTGGGGTCTTAATAAATGGTATTGATTCTTTATTGTTGCTAGAATCTCCGAAGGTTATCACCTGGGGTGTGGCTGTCTCGTGCAGTCTGGGAGGTAGTTATTTGTAATTTGTCATGTAGTCTACCTGCAATGAGTTTTAATACTACAGCAGGCTGCCTGTTTAATCCTTCCTGCTCTTTCCTATCTTGCTGCAGCCCAAGATCTCAGAGACCCCTACTACAGGGTGACAACCACTTTTTGTGGCTCATACTTCCACATTTCAAAGTACATTTCTGAACATGGCAAGTCGTGCACACTGATTCAATTTGCTCAGTGTGACGTAATGCTTAGGTTTATGTTTAGTGGGTGGCACAGTGATTAGCACTGATGCCTCACAGCACTAGGGACTGGGTTCAATTCCAGCCTCAGGTGATGGTCTATGTGCAGATTGTACCTTTTCCCTGTGTCTAGGTGGGTTTCCTCCAAGTGCTCTAGTGATCTCCCACAGTCCAAAAATGTGCGGATTAGGTGGATTGGCTATGCTAAATTACCCCTTAATGTCAGGGGATTAGCAAGATAAGTATATGGTAGTTGGGGTTTTTTTCGGACACTGGGTATTGCCAAATCTCAGCTAATACAAAGACTCATAAAATCGGTACCCTGTTAAAGACTTATCTTTATTTGACCAATGATGGCTGGAAGAGATGGAATCAGACAGCCCAACACCTCTCTGAAACCATTCTGATCCCACAACCAACGGATAGATTTAAGCTCTGCAGTCCTTCCATATCCAGTCGAACTACTCACTGGAGCAGGAGGAGGCTCCACAAATATCCCCATCCTCAATGGTGGAGGAGCCCAGCACCTCAGTGTAAAAGATAAGGCTGAAGCATTCACAGCAATCTTCAGCCAGAAGTGCCAAGTGGATCATCCACCTCAGCCTCCTCCAGAGGTCCCCAGCATCTCAGACGCCAGTCTCGAGCCAATTCAATTCACGCCACATAATATCAAGAAATGGTTGGAGGAACTGCATGCTGCAAAGGCAATGGGCCCTGATAACATTTCGGCAACAGTCCTGAAGACTTGTGCTCCAGAACTTGCTGCTTCCCTGGCCAAGCTCTTCCAGTACAGTTACGACACTGGCATCGACCCAGCAATGTGGATAATTGTCCAGGCATGTCTTGTACACCAAAAGCAGGACAAATCCAACCAAAGCCAATTACTGCCAAGTCTACTCACAATCATCAGTAAAGTGATGGAAGGGATCATCGACAGTGCAATCAAGCAGTCCTTGCTCAGCAATAACCTGCTCAGTTTCATTCAGCTCCTGATCTCATTCCAGCCTTTGTTCAAACATGGACAAAAGAGCTGAATTCCAGAGGTGAGGTGAGAGTGACAGCCCTTCCTATCAAGGCCGCATTCGACTGAGTGTGGCACCAAGGAGCTCTAGCAAAACTGGAATTAATGAATATTGGGAACAAACTCTCCGCTTGTTGGAATCATACCTGACATATAGAAGGCGATTGCAGAGGGTCAGTCATCTCAGCTCCAGGACATCTCTGCAAGAGTCCCTCAGGGTAGGGTAGGCCCAACACGCTTCAGCTACTTCATCAATGACCTTCCCTCCATCATAAGGTCGGAAGTGGGGATATTCGCTGATGATAGCACAATGTTCAGCACCATTCGCAACTCCTTAGATACTGAAGCAGTTCACATTCAAATGCAACAAGATCTGGACAATGTCTAGGCTTGGGCTAACACTGGCAAATAACATTCACGCCACACAAATGCTAGCAAAGACCTCACCAATAAGAGACACCTAACCACCACCCTTTAACATTCAATGGTGTAGCCATCACTGAATCCCCTCACTGTTCACATCCTTGGGTTTACCATTGACCAGAAACTCAACTGGACTCATTACATTAACACAGTGATTACCAAAGCAGGTCAGAGGCTAGGAATACTGCAGGGAATAACTCACCTCCTGATTCCCCAGAACCTATCCACCTTCTACAAGTTACAAGTCAGAAGTGTGATTAAATATTCCCCACTCACCTGGATGGATGCAGGTCCAACAACACTCAAGAAACTTGACAACATTCAGGACAAAGCAGCCCACGTGATTGGCACCACATTCACTCCCTCCACCACCGACACTCAATAGCAACAGTGTGTACTATCTACAAGATGCACTGCAGCAATCTTTAGATAGCACCTCCCAAATCCATGACCACTTCCATCTAGAAGGACAAGGGAAGCAGATACATGGGAATACCACCACCTACAAGTTCCCCTTCAAGCTACTCACCAACTTGACTTGGAAATATATCATCATTCCTTCGCAGTCATTGGGTCAAAATCCTGGGATTCCTTCCCTAACAGCATTGTGGGTCAACTCACGGAACACGGACTACAGTGTTTTGAAAAGGCAGCTCACCACCACCTTCTCAAGGACAACTAGAGATAAACGCAATAAACGCTGGTCATCCAGTGACGCCCATGTCTCATGAGTGAATTAAAAAAACCCATGTACCTCACTGACCTTCCCACTTACATACCTACACAATTCACCCATTCGCTCACACATTCACCCATTCGCTGAGGGGCCTGGTCACTTCAACAACTTACCAGAAAATGGAAGCTCGTATGGTAAGCAGAGAGTATGGCTACTGCACAGTTTCTCTTTGCTGCTCATGAATTCCTGCGCTGAAGGAGTTCTTCTGCATCAGGGATCAGAAGTCGGAGATTTTTCAAGAGGTAAGTAATAGTAATTTTCTATTTGACCCTTGACAGAGTGTTTGAGTCTCAAACAAGGAGACATAGCTACAAGATAAAGGGCTGGTCATTTAAAACTGAACTGTAGAAATTTCGTCTGGCAGAAGTAGCGAATCGCTGGAATTCTCTACCCCCAAAAGGGTCATTACATTGCTTCCACTGGTCGGCACAACATCGAGGGCCTAAGGGCCTGTACTGCGCTGTAATGTTCTGTGTTCTAAGGAGTGGTGGAGACTGTGTCATTAGAAGTATTTGAAGTAGAGGTGGATAAATATTTGATAGATTGAGGAATGGAAGGCTTTGGGAGAAAAGGAGTTGAGGCCGGCATAGATCAGCCATGATTGTATAGAATGACGGGGCAGGCTTGAAGGGCCTGGTAGTCTACACCTGCTTCTATTTCTTGTGTGTTTCTGTGACAAGGTGTTCTGACCTCGATCCAAAGTTTTGAGCCATTAATGACTTTGACATTAAAATTGTTTTCTGAAAGACCAATAAGCAATTTGTCAATCTGCCTCATCGAGCAGTAAACATCATGTGCGCACAAAACTGATGTATCTTTAGTCCTCCTGGCAGCATTAGCTGAAATTTGGCCTCTCCTTCGGCTGTGAACGCAAGGAGATAACGAAGGGACAGAGATATGCACACTGCCAAGTTTAGAACAATCAAATTGCCAGCAATTCAGGTAAGGTTGAGGATAGAAGCTTCTGTTGTAAAATCATCCAAGTCAAACCCTGGTATTGCCAGAATACAACAACATTAGATTGGAAAGTTGCAATGAATGTTCCTTGTTCTAGGCAGTTTACAGCAATAATAAGGTGCTTCAAGCACATCTACTATTAAATATTGGTGCCTGTGCAAAGTTTTGTGCTAGCAATTCCAAAGAGGAAAGTACAGTACAAGAACAGGTCCTTCAGCCTGATAATCCCGATCATGATGTCCTAACTAAATTAAAAAAAACCTTCTACCCTTACTTGAATCATATCCATCTATTCCCACCCTAATCATGCACCCATTCAGAATACTCTTAAATGTTGCTAGTGTCCACCACCAGCTGGTCTACCAGAACCCACTACTCTGCGAGAAAAACTTCCTCTGCACATCTTCCTTAAACTTGTCCCCTCTCACCTTGAACCTGTAACCCCTTGTAATTGACACTTCCACCCCAGGAAGAAGCCTCTGATTATCCACCTTGTCTATGCTTCTCATAATTTTGTAGACCTCTATCAGGGTTCATAGAATTCTAGAATCCTTACAGTGCACAAGGAGGCCTTTGGACGAATTGAGACTGCACCGACCACAATCCCACCCAGGCCCTATCCCCATAACCTCATGCATTTATCTTAGCTAGTTCCCCTGACACTAAAGGACAAATTAACATGGTCAATCCACAAACCTGCACAGTTTTGGTTGTGGGAAGAAACCAGAGCACCTGGAGAAAACTAGACATGGGGAGAATGTGCAAAGGCCACACAGACAATGCCGCAAGCAGGAATAGAACCCGAGTCCCTGTCGCTGTGAGGTAGCAGTGCTAACCATTGTACCACCATCCGCCCTCAGTCTCCGTTTTTCCAGTGTAAACAATCCTAGTTTATTCAACCCTTCCTCATAGCCAGTGACCTTGAAATGAGGCAACATTTAGGTCAACCTTCTTTGCACTCTCTCCAGAGTTTTCACATCCTTCTGGTAGTGTGGTGAACAGAACTGAATGCAATACTCCAAATGCATCCAGCCAAGGTTTATATAGCTGCAAAATGATTTCCCAACTCCTTGTACTCCTCTCAACCTTGAAAATGAGTGCAAGGACCTCGGCAATTGGATGAAATTCTGAGCCACGTTGAATTGCATGGAAATGCAGAAACAGGCAAAAGAACAGGTCTTTAAAGCTAGTTCTGAAAGCAGTCTTCAAAACTTGTTCGACATCGTCACACATTTGCAGATCAGCACTTCAAGACATGCTTGGAGTTTGCAAATCCGTAATCTGCATCAACCTTCAGGAATAAAACCTAGAGGGTGCACTCTTGAACAGTGGCAGAATCTCCAGTCTTATGGAAACAGGCTGTATAGGAACAGGAGTATGGTTTTGCACTGTCCGCTTTTATCATTCTGAAAATGGAACACATATCAATTGCACTAACAGGCAGACATGTTCCTCTCCCATAGCTTATGTTTGTGGCATTGGTCATATTCAAGATAACAATCATGAAATATCCACTCTCAAAAAGCCAGTTTCAATGTATTTATTTAGTAATAACTTTGTATTCCAAATTCTATTTCTGTAACATTTTTAATTGCATATTATAATTTATACTGTATACTGCATTACAAGAAGGGGCATTGTGTCAGCACGGTTAAGTCCGCCTTGCATAAAGTGTCTTGATCACCTTTGTCTGATCTTTTTAAAATTCTTCCTAGGCAGTTTGTCAGTGGTGAAGGAAATCAAAAGGTACCCATTAAAATGCATCTGCTGTAAAAAATACTGAGATATGTACATATAAATAAACCATAAAAAGGAAGATAATGGGTTTTCGACAACCAGTTCATTCAAATAAAATCAGATATATACAAGTTTACAGCTTTCTTTTTTTTATTATCTACAGTCTAGAGCTCCATGGCTAGCATTGCGGTTCTGTCCAGCATTGCTTAGCAGGAAATGGCCTGGGCTTTTATTTTCCGTTGGAAATAATAAAGAAACTCAAAAAAAAAGAGAAAATAAATCGCCAAAGTGTCAAATGGGTACGTTGTTTTGGATTGGGTGTTTTGTTTGGTTGGGTTTCTATTCCGAGTTGTGCGGAGGAACGGATTTTTAAACTGGATCAGGAAGTGGCTCACTCCCCACCCACACCACCCCACCCCCCGCCTGCTGCAAATTACTTCCTGCATTTAGAGGAAAGATTTGAAAGGTTGGAATGGTTGAGCTGATGTGTGTCAGTAATGATTGGAGAGACACCGCTATATTAGGTCAATAATTATTCACTGACCCTGCCAACTCAGAAACCTGAACCCTAAAATGCCAACGACAACCCGGGGTGGTCCACTGTATTGAACATTTTGTCACAAGCTGAAACATCGACTCATCCGTCCTCTCTTGCTGCATATTTTTGGCATCTTCCCTTGTTACTCGGGTCACAAGCATTTACAGTTGTATCCTACCAAGTGTGAGAGAGGGCTATTGTTTGTCAGTGGTGACTCCCCATTGGACCTGCACTAGCAATCCTGGCTAATAAACCGGGTTTGCAAATAACGCTGGCCTATCAACAAGTTACTGTTGCTGATACGGTCAAGGTTTGGTTAGGGAGGTGTCGACCGTGGCTCACTCCCAAGAAGACAGTGAGCACGGAATGTCCCAGCTTTTAATGAGCTTTTACCTTCTTTCATCCAACTGAACATGACAGAAGCTGAAATCTGCTTCTCCCCACCCCGGCCCCGACCCCAACCCCAACCCCAACCATGGAGAAATCATTGCTTTTAATCGGGTATGGAAAATCTCTGCTAATCGTCAAAAAAATTATTATTGCAAATATTATGGTGCTGATTTTACCGGCATGTCCACCTCGAGGTTCGCAGAATGGCATTCTCTGTTGGCTTCGGGGAAGGTTTAAAGGAGATTTACGAGGCATAATTTTTACACAGAAACTCAAAAACTCTTACGAGCCTTGGGCGGGTGTGCAGGTAAAATTCCGGCCTACTGTCAAGATTCTCCAGCCTCCCAGGCGCACGTTTCCCGCCAGCGGGAGATGGAGAGTTGTTTGTTCATGGCCGGATTCTCCAGTCCCGCCGCTACCAATGGGAATTCTCACTGATGTCATTCAACGGCGGCGGGAAAACCATGGGCTGAGAATCCCGCCGGAATGAATGGCCGGAGAACTCCGGCTCACATTTTTATTTGAAAATTTCCCTCACTAAAGAGATGTTGTCAGCTCTGACCATTAATATGTTAAAATACAGGCCTCAACCCACCACTACACGGCCTGGTTGTTCGGTAGATTTCACCCTGCGTCACATCTTAGCAGAAAATTACTTTTCAAATCACTCTATCAACTCTTAACATTGTACTTTCCTTCTGGTTCAATCATCTCTTTCATTCAAGACCTCCCCCCACCTCGCTATCAGAAGTTTTCTGAATTCTCTGTAAAACCTGTCAAATCGCTGTCTGGACAGAAATGGAGCGGGACTGCAATCATGATGCAGTCACTGATTCAAAGGCAATCGATGGGGCTATGCTGCAGACTGACCTCTTCTGACTGAGGCAAAGGTGCAAAGTCACAGTGGAGCGATCTCCGTAAATGTTTCAAAGCTAGGAAATTGATTTCCGAGGCTAGAACAATTGGTGGGTGCATCCATTTTATTCTCACATTATAGAAAATGTATCAAGTGATGCAGCTTTATGCTGATCGGAGGTAACTGAAAGCAGGACGAGTTAACTTCCAGCTTGACTGCAGCCCAGAGTTATTTTGTCATTTAATCTTGGTATTGATGCATAACCCAAAACTGCTTTTCACTGATACTCAGAGCAAGTTTAAATGCACACTAACCAGAGTATGTCTGAAAAAGACGATCAGTAACTGATACGTTTGTGATTGTGGCTTATCTGGCCTTTGCACAAATTCCAAAATATTTTTATACGAAATTGGTTTAAATACATATTTCTAGGACTGCTACTATCATTAGGTACAAATTTAAGTTCCAATTGTATTCAATCATGATATACACTGGGAAATGTAACTATCACAGAATTGGAGTAGGCGAGGGCGGACAACAAAAATATCAGGCAGGAATTTCTGGTCTCGCTTAAGCAAGGGTATAAAATCCCAGCCTACATCATTTGTTGGCCCCTGGAACCCATTTGCAAATGTTTCCTCGTTGCTATAGTGAGGGCAGCATGGGGCCATAGTTCTTAAGTAGAACTGTGGCCTCAATCTCTAAACTCCAATAGAAATACTTAATATGATGGGCATCTCCCCAGTGATAAAGTGCAACAGCAGGTTTAGACATGGGGAAACTTTGCATTCCTATATTCTGCACAAATAGTATATGGGATGGATTTTCCAGCCATGCTTGCCCCAAAACCGGAAAATCCCACCCAAGGTCAACAGACTTTTGCATGTTCCAGCCTGTCCATCTGCTAATGATGTCCGTGGTGGGTGGGATGGGAAAATTTCTCCCTATAGACTCTGCTCTCAGCAACTTTCCTCAATAAAAGCCAGAAGGAAAGTAAAGCATTGAATAATGTTGCCCTTCAATCACGATCATAACTCTGCAAGAAGAGTGATTCAAGCACAGGTTTGTGCCAGAAAAGTGCTCCCTGATTAGAGATGAAATCAAACTGAACTGTTTTCAAAAATAAGGGCAGGGCAGGAATTATTCAGAGGGCAGAAATCATGCATCACCACCTAAACAAATTATCTACCAGAGATTTCCAAATCTGACCCCTGATGCTGTAGAGCAGAACCATAAACATTGACAGGAAGAGAACAATCATTAAGATGGATCCAACTTTAACCTTCTCTACGTTAATCTGAGTTGTTATGTATAGGAGTTGCTCTACTTCACTAAGAATCATACCATCTCTACAGTGCAGAAGGAGGCCATTCGACCCATTGAGTCTGTACCAACAACAATTCTATCCAGGTCTTAGACCCGTCACTCCCACATATTTACCCCACTAATCTCTCTAACCTCTGTATCCCGGGACCTTAAGGGACAATTCAGCATGGTCAATCAACCTAACCCACACATCTTTGGACTGTGGGAGGAAACTGGAGAATCATACGGACAGTAACTAAAGCTGGGAAGATATGTGCTGAGACCATTTGCTTTTTACTTCAGTATTACATGCGGGGTACAGTTTTCCAATAAATTAAAGAAATAACTGCCATCGGTTTAATGTCTATTTAACGAAAGCTTGTTTATGAAGATGGCTGAAAATATACCTTTAATCTGGGTCTAATGTTGATTGGTTTCACAAATTGTCAATGAACATCCCACAAAAACGTTTTCTCAGACATTGGTTTTAAGACATGAGAATGAAATTGAGGATTGCGAATGGATTACAGGGTGATATCTACCCAGGATTAAAAGACTATTATGGTCCATCAGCCAGGACTCAAAGTTCAGAAAATGTTAATACATCACAGTACCTTTTATGTTGCTAAAACCCTTCCTAAGAAGCAGGATATCTCGAACAGGATTAGCAGCATCTTGGGTTAGGCCACTAAGTCTTTTATTTGGTACAATATTACTCTCCATCAGTGAAACACACACCTGTCTTAACATACGTATCATGATTTCAAATGCAATGCCAGACTCCCCATTTGCACAGGTTCTGATCCAGCTTGGGGGTTGCAGGGGTGTGGTTCCTGAGCACGCAGAATGCCAGGTATAGTTGGAGAGAAAAGTGCACGGGCTTCAAGTCTGACTGTGAGGTTTCAAGCCTGACTGCAAGGTTTCAGGATCTACTGCAGGGTTCCAGGCCCGACTGCAGGGTTCCAGGCCTGATTGCAGTATTCCACACCTAACCGCAGGGTTCCAGGCCCGACTGCAGGGTTCCAGGCCCGACTGCAGGGTTCCAGCCACGACTGCAGGGTTCCAGCCACGACTGCAGGGTTCCAGCCCCGACTATGAGGTTCCAATTCTGATTGTGGGGCTATAGGCCTGCTGTGGGATTCCAGCCAGACTGTGAGTTCCAGGCCTGACTGCAGGGCTATAAGCCAGACTGTGAGGTTCCAGGCCTGGCCGTGGGGTTCCAGACCAGAATATGAGTTTCCAGGCCTGGCTGGGGGGCTGTAGGCCTGACAGTGAGGTTCCAAGCCTGACTGCGGGGTTGCAAACCTGACTCTGGGGTTCCAGACCAGAATGTGAGTTTCCAGGCCTGACTGTGGGGCTGTAGGCCTGACAGTGAGGTTCCAAGCCTGACTGTGGGGTTCCAGACCTGACTGTGGGGTTCCAGACCAGAATGTGAGTTTCCAGGCCTGACTGTGGGGCTGTAGGCCTGACAGTGAGGTTCCAAGCCAGACTGCACAGTAAGGTTCTACAATTGCACGGAGACCACGCATCCGACTGTAGTGACAGGTTCCCTGAGTGGACAAGGCTCCGGATTTCATCACAATTCCAACCTGTCTGAGTTCGAGTGGTTCTGGATCTGACTGCAGTCTCAGCTATCCAATTATATCCGGCTCTAGATCTGACTGTTGAAGCTGGTTCCAACAAAGGCAGTCGGAATATATGCTGAAGCCATGAATTTGAGAAGCAACTATTGTTGCATCAATTGACCCAAGTATGTGGTTTCCACTGGAAGTCTCGAAAGTGGTATGTACATAGAAGCTCTTATCGTGGGACAGGCAAAATATAACTAGAACAACAGAGGCATCACGCTCACGGTCAAAGCATTCCAACTGAACATGGACCAAAGACATTGACAAAAGAGAAGGGGAAAGGGCTGACAACGTAGAGTTAACATCAAACAATTCATGCCTGCACTAAAACACTTAGTCATGCAGTGTTTTATTTAAATACAGTTCTCTATTTATTTAAGCACAAAAAAAAACCCCAAAAGGCTATGAGAAGTGACCATGGACGGGAACAGAGATAGCCAACAAAGCTGATGAATTACCCGTCAGATCTTTGTTGCTATATGAGTAAATGAGGCAGCCAATGTGTGCACAGCAAGATCCCAGAAACTGTTGCTCAGAACACAGAAGAATTTGCCTAAGATCTTTCACCTTCCCATGAACAAAGAGACATGGGATCATAGAATCCTTAAGTGCAGAAGGAGCCTGCACTGACCACTATCCCACCTATTTACCCTGCTAATCCTCCTGACACTAGGGTCAATTTAGCGTGGCCAATCAACCCACACATCTTTGGACTGTGGGGGGAAACCAGAGACACCCAGAGGAAACCCACGCAGACATGGAGAGAATGTACAAACTGCGGATAGTGACCCAAGGTCGGAATTGAATCCAGGTCCCAGCGCTGTGAGGCTGAAGTGCGAACCACTGTGCCATCCCATAAAATACACCCCATTCTGGGATTGAACCAGCAATCTTGGCATCACTCCAAGCCAACTGGTTACGCAACTGAGCCAAACCGACCCTTCGATGATCTGATGAGAGATCGTTAACCCAAAATGCTAACTCAGCCAGTGCTGCGGGGTGCTCCCCCCCTATTCCCTGGTTTCAATTTCAGTCTTCCAGCAGCTGTGGAATTTTGCTTTCAATACAGCAAGCCTGCAGAGCCCAGCACACATGGCCTTGAACACAAAAATACCCTCGCAACACTGAGGCAAGAAGGCTACCACAAGCTGGCAAACATACGCAAAAGTAACCAGTGGACAGTTCAAGTGGGCAAAAGCAGCAACATTCCCAGGGCAGTTGTTGGGAGCTGAAGATGGAAAAGTTTGTCCTTTCAATTCTAAAGTCAAAAGCTGTCCTGCAACCTGAGAGCAGCTGACAATATGATCGATTTCTCATGTGTGCCGTGCTTTGAAATGTTCATAAACATTTATGCTTACAGTTTCTCCTCTCACACTGTAAACCTGCTAATTTGCAGTCACCATACTAACACTGCGAACTGGATTTTTGTCCATTGTATCTAACCAATCAGCCTGGGGAAAGCACAAGTATTTGGAAACTAGGAGATGGGTGCAAATGTTGATGTGAATATGTAAAAGACGTGAGAAAACAGGAAGTGGCGTCACATGTACAATGCTCTCATACTGAATACAATCTCCAAAGAGAAAAGTCAAAAGATGCATTTACATTCGGTTTCAGTGCAGTTTGGGCTCTGGGAGAATAATGTCCGAGTGACCTTTTCGCTACTGCTCCCTGCAAACCAACTGGATCCACAGACGAAGGAGTTTCAATGGGAAATTCTTGAACAAATGGCTTCCATCGTCACTGGAAAAGGAAGCTCAGCTGGTTTATATTGACGAATGACACCAATACAATACATTACAATAATATAAAAACACTGAGGAGAACTGTTGCATCAGCATTTCGGATCGTTGTGGTTTAAAAAATCCCCCAAGTAATCAAAGCAATTCACATTAAGATAGCACCTTTAACGTACTGAGACGCTCCAAGGCACTTCAGAAAGGACAGGAGGAAGGGCAGAGATGGACACCAGGGAGGAGTGAGGGTTCAGAGTTCAGGTGGTGACCAAAGTCATGGTCAAAGAGGTAGATTTTCAGGGGTCTTCTATGGGGGGAGTAGGAGATCCAGGAAGATAGAATAAGCTTAACAAAAGCAGCTTAATGTATTGACATATAGTGAAGGAGAGGAAGGAATGTGTGGAAGAGCAATGTGTAAAGTCCAAGAGTTAGTGTGTTTGGGGGATTGGCAGGGGTAATTGGGATGTTGCGCCACATTCTGCATCTGTAAACAAGTATTTTGGAAAATGAGAAGCCAATGGATGTCACCAAGAATGAAGGCAGCAGCAATGCGATGACAATAGGTGACTGGGAATTAATACAGAAGAGGATGTAGATCCCAGAACTTTAAATCAGTTTGTATTTAGGGCAAACCTCCACGGACTGACATGAATTTGGGAACAACGGAGTCTAGGAACATGGATGTGAGTTCCAGAGAAGATAGGTGTAAGGTTAGGCAGGGACAAGCAGTATTATGGAGCTGGAACTTGACAATCAATGTGGTTTTTGTATCTGAAATTCAGTTCCGAGTCAAAAGGACCTCCTTGAGGTTGTGCATATAAAACTTTCATAGGATATAAACGCGTGTGTCTCAAGGAAATTGTACAAAAATCAAAAAGTGAAAACATCATTAACATTGCAAGACACTGGAACAACCTGCAGTAATTGATCTCACTGATGTTAAATCCTTATCAAGAATAGCACCAGGTGATAGTGGAATGGTACTGGAGCGATGGGACAGGATGACAAAGGTACTGTAATGCTGCCCCCTGCTGTACATTGTACAAGATCCACCTGCACCAAGAGGCTCTGCTAATATTGAACACACAATGAAATGATAAAACAGGGAATAAGCAGAACAGTAACACTCTGGTTGCTGCCCCCACCCCATCACTTATTTTCATTTGTTGCTTACATTGGAAACTATTTTGTCTTATTCTTTCCTGTGAATTTGATGTAACAACCATAAGAAGTAAATTTAACAGACACACTTAACAGTTTTAGGCTTGAAAGTTTTAGGTGGCTTGGCCCTTTTGTCCCTCCCTGATAGGGAGGCATGCACGCGCGCACACACACACACACATACACACACACAAACACACACACACACAGACTATCATTTAAGCTTCCCCTGGCAAGCAGTCAGTGACTGCAGCAACCTGGAGTTACAAAAAGAGAGCTGCAATTCTGCTTTTTAATGTCAGGTTTGAAAATAAGCGGAAGGACAGAGAGTGCAATAGGTCCAAGAAGGGAACAGGATTGTGGATGGAGTTCCAAGAATTGTTTATGATCATTCATTTTTTATTTATTAGTGTTGCAAGTAGGCTCGCATTACCACTGCAATGAAGTTACTGTGAAAATCCCCTAGTTGCCACACTCCGGCGCCCGAGGGAGAATTTAGCACAGCCAATCCACCTAACCAGCTCGCCTTTTGGATCATGGGAGAAAACCAGAGCAGCTGGAGGAAGCGCACTGCATCCAGACCGTCACCCAAGCCGGGAATCGAACCCGGGTGCCTGGCACTGTGAGGTAGCAGAGCTAACCACTGTGCCACCATGCCACCCATGATGATTTATTGATGATCTTAATCATTGACACCATCATATCACAGGATTTAGAAGTGTATTTCTTGTTTTAAAAATGGGCTAGTTGGTCCAAAACTGCTTGGCTGTCATGACTCCATTTATACATTCATATCCTCACAAACATCCATGTTAAAGGTTCTATCTTTAAGCCACTGGCCTCCTGAGCAACTGCCTTGACTTAAATCCCAGTCATACCCGTGCTGCACTCGTCTCATTATTTCAGCCAAGGCAGCAAACCACCATTGGGAATTTCCTCTCGAGCCAGTGGAAAAGGTCTGTTCAATGCACAGATGTTGAATGTTTAGAAATCTGCACAGCTGGATGGGATTAATGCAGAGTAGTTAAAAGTTGAGGTGCAGGGCAGCAACTGGTGGAAAACTCTTATAGCCAACAGAATCACAGAATCTACGTTGCAGTTGGAGGCCGTTCGGCCTATTGAGCCTCCACTGACAAAATCCCAACCCAAGTCCTATTCTCATAACCCCATACATTTACCCTCCTAATCCCCCGACACTAATGGGCAATTTAGAACGGCCAATTCAGCTAACCTACACATCTTTGGACTGTGGGAGGAAACCGGAGCACTCAGAGGAAATCCATGCAGACACAGGGAGAATGTGCAAAACTCCACACAGACAGTGACCCAAGGCTGGAATTGAATCCAGATGCCTGGCACTGTGAGGCAGCAGTGCTAACCACTGTGCTGTCCAGTAAGTGGAGAAATGTTTCTTAGTAATAATATGAAGTTCATGGCCAGATGTATCCCACCCCCGTTTAGATTTCAACTGGCCCAGTCTGTGAAAGGCCTCACCAAACGCCTCCTGTTGTCTGAGTCACAGTGTGGTTGCCGATTTGTGGTTAGAAGCCTTCACAGCAAGCTCTCTGATCTGAACGGGGGATTACAGTTATCTTTACCATTGTTGCCACAAAATGACAGCACACAGGACATCAAAAAATAGTGCTGAACATGGCACTCAGTTTAAAAAAAAAATCACGTCCAATAAAAATTGGGTGCAACCTAAAACTGACAAGCCTAGTTTATTTTGTTTTTCCAACAAATGCTTCTGACTGCAGATTGACATTCCAATGTGATTTTTGACATTTATAAATTGTTATCAACCATTAAATGACTAAGAAACAAGGCAAAGTGCCACTTTTTGATTCAATAAAAATATGACATTTTTTACACAGTAGTTTTTTTTTTGCTTTTCTTTTTCCTTTTAACAGTATAAAAATTCTTAGTACTGTTCACGCGACACACACAGGTTCTGTTTACAAATGGTGCACGTCCAACACAGTCGGCTGAGGCATGCTAGTCCCACGGGCTCACATGGGCAATGAAAAATCTCCTGACTGGTCGGGGTCATTTCAGCACTTGGAGGTGGGAAAGAATTTCCTGGGAGACAGGAATTTGTAACCGTTCCCGGATGGGAATCTCAGTGGACGCTGCTCTCTCTGTATGCTGCTCGGTGGCTGGACCACGTCTGTTGACTTGCTGGTCTCCTGGCGGCCGCCACACCCGTTCTGGGCTTTCTTGTCTGTGGGCGGAAGCTTGGAGAATTCCTTGAGCTCCAGCTTGTCCTCCTTCCCGTCCTTCTTGCTGCGCCTGGCGGGCGAAAGATTCAAATAACCGAGGGCGTCGGCTTTGGAGCCCAGGAGAGCGGGGTTGGAGCGCAGGGCTCGCACCGGCCTGGACGAAGGCTGGGTGGCGCTAGTCCAGAAGGTTTTGAGGTTGTGGACGGCCTTGACCTTCTCGTCAATGGCGGTCATCTTCAATCTGCTCAGGTCCGGGACGTCAGCTGGGCTCGAGCGCGCCGAACCTGCCGATGAGTAGGAGAGGGCGGGGGACGGGTTGCTCCCGGCCGGAGACTGGTGGCCAGAGCTCGGAGACCTGGAGATGTGAGCGCTGTAAGGGGAACTGGGATATTTGATCTTAATTGGCGACTGATCGGACAAGGAGCCGGGAGATTGACGCAGGTCTGCCACGGGCGAAGGCGGTGCTGTAGTTTGCCTGCTGTCACCTCCTGCTGAATGACCTCCCTCGGTAATATCACCGGTAGGTGTGCTGTTTCCTGAGTTCACCTTCTGAAGCGATGAGCTCCGTGTGGGAGGCTTTGGTTTCGCGGTTGACGGAGAAGACTGCTTTCTCTGGCCAGTGCCATTCAGCGGCCTACTGAACGCACTCGTGTCTGAAGATTTAAAAGCTGAAGGGCCGTGATGCCCCGTTAATCCATGGTCAGCGTCCGTAGAACCCGGCTTGCTTGCTGGTCCACCACTTTGATACAGCTTTTCTACGGCGAGCAAGTGGCTTTGAGTCTCCTCCAAGATCTTCTGGGCCAACTCCTGAGGGTTGAGTTTGGTTACTTTCTCCTCCTGGGATTTCACCGTGCTATCCGTCTCCGTGCTGGACTGATCGGACTCTCCAGTGTCTGAATTCGGAAGTTTATTCCTGGATTCCACCTTCTGGAATGGTGAGTTTGGACTTGGAATGAGAGTTAATTTCACCGGGGAACCGGAAGCACTGGCGTTACCTTTGAGCGTGTGCCTGTCTCCGAGATTATGGCGGTGTTCTGCCTGTTCCGTAGTCCTCTCCTTCTCTGGTGAGGCAGGCACAGTGGGAGCATCAGCGTAGACACTTATTGGTTCGCTGCTAATAATGGAGAATCCGTCATATTCTTCCTCGTCTCTGCTGGTGTTATTTGTCTGCGGGGAACTCCGACTTCGCAGCATGGCGGCCTTGTGTGGGTAAACGTTCTTGGGCCTCTCATAGTCCTGTCGCCCCCTCTGGAGCATTCCTTCACCGGTGATGTCTGCCTTGGAAGCAAAGCTCATGGAGGAGGCAATGGAACTGAGGCTATAGACAGAGATGGCATCGGAAGCCACCGAGTCACCATAAGTGGGAGAAAAGGGTGGGATCAGCTGTCCCATCGGATTAGAGACAGACTGGGAAGAGGAGAGGGACTCCAGAGATGATGAGCTGTCGAGACTGAGTCGCTTGGGCAGTTCTGTAGAATCTGGAACAGAGTGAAACAATACGCATTACTCACAGTGTAAGAAATTGAGATCTTTAAGAAACGGTATTTTTTAGGATTGTGTAAAATGCTAATGGAATTGGCACAACATTCATTCTCTCTCTCTCTAACAAGCTCAGTCCTTTGAGCAGAATTTTGGCTATCTCTTCACGTGTCTCACTCTTTGACTCAGCGTCCATTTTGCTTCCTTAAACCTCTGTGAAGCACTTGGGACATGTTTCCACTTTAAAGGCATTATTTAGGTGCAAATTATTGCGGTTGTTGATTCAGCAGGCAAACAGCTTCTAGTGCACCGGTTTTAAGCACAACAAGGGTTAATTAACATGGGAAGGCACACAGTGTGACATGAGGAGACTCATGACCTGAGGCTAGGGTCAGTTGTGGGTTGGACACAGACCTGTGTAGAAGCAAGCATGGAGTTAGCTCATAACCTGGACTATACCCTGTATGAAACATAGCTTTATATTTTCAATCAACACTTCGGGTGCAATCTTACTGGCCATTCACTCTTCGCTCCAACTGCAGCGAGGATGGGAGATTTGCCACCCATCCAAATCTCCGTTCACTGCAGTGGGACCAGAAAATCCCACCGACATGAACGGTCATATGATTCCAGCCTTAATGTTCAACCAAACAAGACTCAGAACGCTTCCCGAGATCTACTCAACATACAACAAACTTCACAAACCTGCTGGCCACTAGCAACAGCTTGTGAGGACAAAACAATTGTAAAGAAACCACTGGGTGTCCCAGAAGCTATTTGAAGAGCTTATGCTAATTATTCAGACGATCTGACCCTGTAAAGGTGCATGTGACGCTGTGAATTCACTTTTCCCTGGCAGTCAGCACCAATTCTATTGGGAGCAGTGGAACCAAAGTCTGTCTGACTAGTGCATACGGGAAAACTTTACCACAGCTTCCGTGGGAATGTACATTCCACAGCATGTACAATTTTCATAGAAATCACAGAATTGTAGAATGCCTACAGTGCAGAAGGAGTCCATACAGCCAAATGGATCTGCACTGACAACAATCCCATCCAGGCCTTATTCCCGTAATCCCATGTATTTACCCCGTTAATCCCTCTACTTATGCATCCCAGGACACTAAGGGGCAATTTAACATGACCAAAGCATCTTTGGACTGATGTGTTTTCACTGCTGCAGAGGAGATTTCCCCAGAAGATAATGCTTAATGGGCAAACATTTAAAATTTAAAATTTGCCCCATGTTGAATGTGAGTCTGAGGAAGGCCAGTGGAAAGAACGAGAAATGACAAAACACTTCCACAAACATTAGGCAATAAGGAGACAGGTAATGTCTCTCACTCAGCCTCTATCAACACATACATACACACACACATTCGTATGCATGTACTCATGTACACACACACAGATGCACCCAAACAAACATATATACACATGCACCCACATGCATGCACATATGTATGTGCACACATATGCATACGCACACACACACATATATACATGTACACATGCACATATACGCACGCAGATGTGCGTACACATGCGCACACACAGACACGCACACACACGCACCCCCTCCTATCACTCAATATCCTTGTACTCTGACAGACAGGCAGCAAATGCCAAGAAATCAAATGAAAATAATTGAAAAAACCAACACAATAATAAACAAATTTACATCAAAACTGTGTTGGTGAAAAATCGATTGCAAGCATCAGGAGCAGCCACGCACATTAATAAACAACACGACAAAATAAATTACAATATTTCTGGTGGAAATCCAAGAACACACTTCAAACGTAATTCAAAATATTCAATGTCATCCCATCTAATTGCGTAGATACCTTCTTGTTTAATTTATTTAGGAGCTGGTTACTCATCTGTTATCGAATTGAATGAACTGCTCACAACAGAAACCTGCAGTTCACAGAGTACACTGTGTAGCCCACTTTTCACCCCATTTCTATTCACAGAAATCAGATTATAAACAATTATATAAAATAAATAAATAACATCTTTTCCCCGTGTGAACAGTCTGCTGGAGATTATAATTATGAATCTATTTTGCTGAGTATAATTCCATTAAAACTAATATTGCTTCCGCAAGATAATCGCTGTTAAAAGGTCAAGTGATGCTTAAACAAAAAATTTAAATTATGAATCATGATTTTTTTTTAGCTTTTTGACACCATTAAAGGCTTTTTTGGCAACCCAAACAGATAATCTTACTAAATGCTATTCAGTAAACCTCATCAGCACAATCTCAGTTAATTGAATAAGAAGTGTTTAATTTGAGAGCAAGAGGTGGAGCAACACTAATTGAAGTTTTTAACCTGCTGCCTTCCTCTCCCAAAGCTGCTGACGAGTTGTTGGGTTACAGTGATGTATGCACCACTCACCCGCCAAAACCTAGCTTCAGCGTCACTTCTTCAAACGCAAGCTGAGGCAGTGAGGCCTGCGTTTTTGTTCCCGAGCCGGGAGTTTGAAAGTAAGAAACTATTATTATTAGTCTCACTGGGAAAGCTTACATTAACAGTGCAATGAAGTTAGTGCACCTGTTGGGTACACTGAGGGAAAATTTAAAGTGAAGTTTATTTATTAGACCGTAAGACCCAAGAGCAGAATTAAGCCACTCAACCCATCGAGTCTGTTCCGCCATTTAATCATGGTTGATATTTTCCTCATCCCCATCCTTCTGCCTTTTCCCCATAACCCCTGATCCCTTTATTAGTTATGATGTGGCGTTACTGGCATTGACTGGGATAGGCACAGTAAGTAGTCTCACGACACCAGATTTATTTGATTTCAATAAGATTCCTCCTCATCCTTCCAAATTTCAACGAGTACAGACCCAGAGTCCTCAACCATTCCTCATACGACAAGTTGCAAGTGGGCCTATATTAACATTGCAATGAAAAGCTCCTAATCATCACATCTGCTGCCCTGTTCAGATGCACTGAGGGAGAATTTAGCATAGTCAGTACATCTAACCAGCAAGTCTTTTGTTCTGTGGGAGGAAACCGGAGCACTTGGAGGAAACCCATGGAGACATGGAGAATGTGCAGAATCTGCACAGACAGTGAGCCAAGCCGAGAATCGAACCCCGGTCCCTGGTGCTGTGAGGCAGCAATGCTAACCACTGTGCCACCATGCCAGTGTCAGGTAAATTAATTTAACATCTGTTGTTAGAAAACAGTTAGAATCAATAATTACAGAAGTAATATCAGGACATTTGGCAAGTTAAAATACAATCCATCGGAGTCAGCATGCTTTTATGAAGGGGAAGCTATGTTTATCTAATTTGCCAGAATTCTTGAAAGATGTAACAAGCCAGGTAGAGAATGGGGATCCTGTAGATGTAGTATATCTGGATTTCCAGAAGGCATTTGGTAAGGTGCCTCACAGAAGGTTAATACACAAGGTAAGATGACATGACAGGTTAGGTGTAATTTATTAGCTTGGATAGAAGACTGGCTATCTGACAGAATAAGAAGTCTCACAACACTAGGTTAAAGTCCAACAGGTTTATTTGGTAGCAAATGCCACTAACTTTCAGAGCAATACTCCTTCGTCAGGTGAGTGGGAGTTCTATTCACAAACAGGACATATAAAGACAGAAATTCAATTTACAGAATAATGATTGGAATGCGAGTTTTTACAGCTAATCAAGTCTTAAAGATACAGACAATGTGTTTAAGACTTGATTAGCTGTAAAGACTTGAATTCCAATCATTATTCTGTAAATTAAGTTCTTGTCCTTATATGCCCCGTTTGTGAATAGAACTCCCATCATCTGATGAAGGAGAAGCGCTCTGAAAGCTTGTGGCTTTTGCTACCAAATAAACCTGTTGGACTTTAGCCTGATGTTGTGAAACTTCTTACTGTGTTAACCCCAATTCAACACCATCATCTCCACATCACAACTGATGGAAAGCACAGAGTCAGCATAAATGGGTCTTTTTCTGTTGGCCAGAAGTAATTACTGGGATGCCACAGGTTCAGTCCTTCAGTCCCAATTATTTACAATTCACAAATTTTATATTTTTTTTCAAATAAGGAAATCAAAAGTGCATATAGTATTCTAGATGTAGCCTCACAGACTCTGGACAACTGGAGTAGAACTTCCATACTTTTATATTTCATTCCCCTTGCAATAAATGCCACTACTCCATTTGCCTTTCAAAATCACTTTGTGGTACATGCACAGTAACATTTTGTGATCCATGTACCAAGACACAAAAGGTTATCAACGTCACTTAATCCATCACGCAAATCAGCCTCCTAACCATTGACTCTGTCTACACTTCCCACAGCCTTGGAAAAGTAGCCAGCACGGTTCAGGACTGCAAGTACCCTGGACATACTCTTTCCCCTTCTTCTGTCGGGAAAAAGATACAGAAGTCTGAGGTCACAAAGCTACCGACTCAAGAACAGCTTCTTCCCTGCTGTCAGACTTCTGAATGGACCTACCTCATCTTAAGCTGATCTCTCTGTACACCTTAGCTATGATCAACACTACATTCTGCACTCTCTTTTTTCCTTCTCTATGAATGGTATGCTTTGTCTGTACAACACGTAAGAAACAATACTTTTCGCTTTATGTCAATGCATGTGACAATAATAAATCAAATCAAAAATCAAATCTGGATCCCTGTCTATCAGCGAATTATGCAATCTCTCTCCATTTAAACAGTACATTGCTTTCTATTCTTCCTGCCAAAATGGAAAAGTTCACATTTTCCCACATTATTCTCCATCTGCCAAATTATTGTCCACTCATTAACCCCTTGAAGACTCTTTACTTTCTCTTGACAACTTATTTTTCTACCAATTGGTGTTGTTAGCAAATTTAGCTATCATAATATCCTAATTATGTTAGGATTTGTGGATTTTAATATAAAAAACGACTTGGTTTGCACACGTAGATTCAAAGTAACAATGCATGTCTCAAGCCATTGGTGTGGATTGTAAATTGTTGAGATTCCAGTACTGGTCACTGTGGTACTTCATGAGTAATGGTTTGCCAACACAAAGAAGCCTCCTTCGTCTCTGCTGAAATTGAATATGTGCGCACAGTTCATGGTACATTGAAATTGGGCGCTTAGTCTCAAAGTTATTTGGTTGAGCCCACTGCACCTCCATATGCAGCTCACCTACATTAAGAAGCTCAATGTCAGGTAAAACTAAGTGGTAAATGACAGAAGGGGGCAATTGAGATCATATGAAATTGGGAGAGCATACTTTGTTAGTAGCTGGTGCTTTAGTGAATGGAAGAGTCCATGCACCATAGTTTTACTTGGCTTGGACAGTATTGATCTAGGTGGATAATTAATGGTTCATTAGTCTGCCTTCCAAGCACTATAATTCAGTTCTAATGACACATTTCAATACTCACCAAATAAAGCCAGAAGAGACTGGAGAGCAAAGTGCATGGTTTTTCTGTTCGCCTGTTTTCCTGTCTTCAGCACCACTTCCTCTTGCCCCACCTCACACAGATCAAAGCCTGGATAACAATTTGCAAAAAAAAATGTTAAATGAGCCAGTCTTGCAGCTTTGCTCTCTGTTACCTCTTTGGACTCCACTTGTTCCACATTATACTCCCTAGCTGACAATATGAATGTGTGACATGTTCCATATCCCCTATACATGCTGCTCTGTGATCAGGTAGTAACTGTAGTCACCAGGGGTGAACTCATTTATCCTTGCCATTGCTGGGAAACACCTTTTTTTCATCATGTGGCTCAGATCAACTTGTGATGCAATATTGTTACGGTACTAAATATGTATACTGGCTGAAAGCAACTTTCAATTCAGTTATTAGACTGGCCCATGGGGAATGAGTCAAGGCAAATTTGGTCCTAGCTGTTACTTGAGATCCTCAGCTCTCTGCACCTCCTCTAATTGATTTGTTATATTAAAACTATGTTGTTAAAAATGAAGAATATTGCTTAAATTAGAACTAACGGAGATAGGTTAGCAGTTAAGAATTGTATCTCATCATGTATTTCAATATTAAAAGTTAACTAATACAATTGTTATATTAAAACTATATTGTTAAAGTAAGATTTGTTTTGTCAAAAGATTCATTATTAGTCAATCGAATCACATCCAGAGCGAAACACCTTAAATTCACACTAATGTCAAAAGAAAACAAAATAGTTCGGGATCTAGGCTTTGAGTGCTTTATTCAATGAGGGCTAAAGCCAGTGTACTTTTGCCTTCAGTTCATTCGCTACTAATAATGGTGATGTAGCAAATTAAACCAATATCCAAGAAGAAATAATAAGAATACAATATATTGAGAACCAGATCAGAAGGGCCAAAGTCTGGTATGAAGCCCAACTAGATCACAACTATTATTTTTTTGTTTTGCTTTGGCATTAGTGTGAGTTTAAGGTATTTCACACCAACTGCAATTCAATTGACTAATTATGATTCTTTTATCAAAACAAATCTTATTTTAACAACATAGTTTTAATATAACAATTAAATTAGTTAATTTTTAATATTGAAATACTTAACTGTCAACTTATCTCTATTAGTTCCAATTTAAGCAATATTCCTCATAGCCTTAAACTCCCCTTCAAGAATCAGTTAGCAAATAACATTAGCTTATGTGGGCTGCCAGTCCTCAAGCCTCCAGAACACCTCTGGAGAGAGAGACCTACTTTTCCAGCAGTTCCCAATCGGCAGACTCCGAGAGAGTGAGAAATAAAGGAGACTTCCTTGCAGACCCAAGCAGAAACCACCAGCTTTTCTCTGTAAGCTTAACTCTGCCCAGTCACAAGATTATTTCTTGTCAATCAACCTAATTAAACCCTACTCAGAAACCCAGGGGAGAAACCAAAAATAAACAAATAATGCCTTAGCTCCAGATTAAAATAAACAATACATTATCTAGGGTCAATTATTCTTCTGCATTTGCAGCATGTCGGCTGCCTGGGGAAGATGAACTGACACTGTATATAGAACTGAATATTAAACGTATCCTTCATGACACAAATATATTTCTTAAAGGCACATGATCATTCAATATATACAGATCAAAAAGAGATCTAAAGAAAGATAATTCAGTGTGATTAGCTTGTTTTCTCTATTAGTACACATCTAAAATTTCATTGAAGTATGCCAACTTTTTTACTTTGTTGGAAAGGTTGACAAATATATTGACACTGCAAATTCAGTCTGTTACACTCACAAGTGAATGGCATCAAACAGCGCCTCTTGAGAAAGATTTACCATGCTTATAGAATCCTATAGTGCAGAAGTAGGCCATTTGATCCATCGAGTCTGCACTGACCCACAATCCCACTCATGCCCTATCCCCCAGAACCCATGCATTTAGCCTAGCTAGTCTCCTTGCCACTAAGGGGCAATTTAGCATGGCCAATCCACTTAACCCATCTTAGGACTATGGGAGAAAATCAAAGCACCCAGCGGAAACCCATGCCAACATGGGAAAACATGTAAACTCCACACAAAGTGAACCAAACCAGGAATTGAACCTGGGTCCCTGGTAATGTGAGGCAGCAGTGCTAACCACTGTGCCACATGCTGCTTTGTCGCTTTACTATTGGAGGGAAAGAAAGAGGACCAATGTTCATTGGTCAGAATATTGTATGCAGGAGTTGGAGCATCTTGTTGAAATTGTATAAGACATTGGTAAGGCCACACTTAGAATACTGTATACAGTTCTGGTCATCCTATTATAGGAAGGATTATTATTAAACTAGGAAGAGTGCAGAAGAGATTTACTAGGATGCTATCAGGACTTGATGGTTTGACTCATAAGAAAAGGCTGGATAGATTGGAACATTTTTCTCTGCAGTGTAGAAGGTTGAGGGCTGATCTTATAGAGGTCTATAAAATAATGAGGGACATAGATCAGCTAGATAGTCAATATCTTTTCCCAAAGGTAGTAGAGTCTAAAACTCAAGGGCATTGGTTTAAGGTGAGAGGGGAGAGATACATAAGGTTCTGAGGAGCAATGTTTTCACACAGAGGATGATGAATGTCTGAAACAAGCTGTCAGAGATGGTGGTAGAGGTGGGTACAAGTTTGTCTTTTAAAAAGCATTCAGAGATTTTCATGGGTAAGCTGGGTATGGAGGGATATGGACCAAATGCAGGCAATTGGGAATAGCTTAGGGGTTTCGAGAAAAGAGGGCGGAATGGACAAGTTGAGCCGAAGGGCCTGTTTCCACGCTATAAACCCCTACAACTCTATCAGGGGATCTCAGTTCACAGTCAAAATTCTTCTGAATGGAAATCTGTCTGTTTGATATTTGTAACATTCTGATTAATAGTTTGCATGGAATGTAACTTCCAGTGACAAAACAGTAATTAAAATAAGGAACAGAGAATTTCATGGAAATATCACAGCCAATGCTTTATATGTATCTCTCTATCGGGTTTCAAACTATCCTTCTTGAACTATAACCCATTGAGGAAGGGAGTTGAAATAGGAAGCTGTGTGTAGATGCTGGTTAAAATGGAAAGCATTAGAATAGGTATTCCTGGGTTTAAACAGAGTGGACAGGCAGGGACACTGGCCTAGACATAAAAATTAATTCCTGAAAAGCACAAGCTTTTCAGTGAAAATACCTGAATCAAGACTGGCGGAGTTTAGAATACAACTGGTACACAGAAGTAGCACATTGGGTGACTCAGGCAGAAAGAAGAAAGTCAAGTAATGTTGTTGAGAGCTGAAACACAACTCACAGCACGTCAGCTTATTTTAACCACTGACGCTGACAGAACTGTCACGCCACAAAATTAACTGTCATGAAAATTATTATTGAGCATTGCTTTATGTGATAGCTTGATCAATATTTATCTTTCCCCATCATTGGACAGATTGTTCAATTCACTCAGTCTCAGAAAAGCCTCACAGCCCCTCACCTTAACTTTGGCAAGAGTACATCTTCAGCTCTTTTATAAATATTCCACCCATCTCTTGGCAAGTATTTGTGAGATCCACCTCCCCTCCGGCTCCATCCCATTCCCTTCCCCCCACCAGCACCCTGCAGAATTTTTGAACCAAAAAGGCATTTTCGAAAGATGAAGAGGCGAATCCTTTCTGAGTGTATCCTAACTTGGTATGGCTTCTGCTCTGACCAAGCGCAAAGGGTCATGAATGAAGTCCAGTCCATCAGCCTCCCATCCATTGAAACCGTCTACACTTCCTGCTGCCTTGGAAAAGCAGCAGCATAATTAAGGATTCCACACACTCTGCACATTCTCTCTTCCACTTTCTTCCATCGGGAAAACAATACAAAAATCTGAGGTCACATAAAACTCAAGACCAGCTTTTTCCCTGCTGCCACCAGACTTTTGAATGGAGCTACTTCATATTAAGCTGATCTTTCTCTACACTCTAGCTATGACTGTAACACTGCACTCTGTACTGTCGCCTTTCCTTCTCCCCGATGTATTCAATGAATGGTATGTTTTATCTGTATAGTGCAAAAACAGTACTTTTCACTATGCTAATATATGTGACAATAATGAATCAAGTCAAATATAAATCAATGATAAATATAGTAAATTCGTATTATTTGAAAATGAACTACGAAAGTAGGAACAGAGGACAAAATGGAAATTAATGAAAATTAAATTTAAAATACATGTTGTGAAAAACTTCTTTACCAAGGAATGAAAAATATATAACATGCCAGAAGTGACAACAGAATCAAAATCAAGGTAAATGTTCGAAGTGGTTGTGGATGCTATAAAGAGAACATCAGCATGCTTTAGGGATGAATGGGCTTTAGGTTTTCGCTTTTGTTGTATTTTTCTAAAACACAACATCATATATTGCGGGCCAAGAGCCAGATTACAAACAAACTCATAATGATTGCAATGCAACTTGATGATGAAAGATAACAGGTAGGTGGGTGGGGGGAGGCGATTCTCCCATTCCAGCAGGCCTGGAGATTCGAGTGGTGCTTGATCTGCGGGAACCGCACTGGGCGCTTGCGCCTTGGTAACATCTCCGAGCACCAGATTTCCGAGCCTGCCAGCTTTTATCCTTCCCACCAAGAATATTTCACTCCAGCAGGGTTTACAATAGCTCCCTACTATCGGGAAGCTGGCAGCCCAATCCCGCTGGAGTGAAAAGGAAAGCAATCGTGGCTCCCAAGAGGGTCGAGTGCTGCGGGGGGAGGGGCGGGGGGGACAGGGGAGGGAGTTGGTGTCCCCTAGGTATTTGCTCCTTGACAGTGCCAGCCGGTTCCCCCTGGTGCTGCCCAAGGGGCAAAGTGCCAATACCCTTGGGAATTAACCGTGACAATAGCAGGGGCTTGGCATTCACTACTGAGATGGGTAACTTTCTGACTCGACAGATTCGCCTCGTTTAAAAGTCCCTGTCACTTTCCAATTTTCACCCTGGAGGGAGAGGGCAAGATTGAGCTGGGATCACTGAGCCTGGAATCAGATCCTTGCCAGCCACAATGGTGGGCAAGAGCTCAGGGAGACTTAGTTCTACTGTTTTGCATGCTATTAGGCCTTTTGGCTTTCAATTCTCATACTATATCACTACTCCAACCTTCCCCCATTCCACTTTGTAGCCTCCTTGGCCTCCCGTACGACTCATTACCCTCACTCACTACCACGCCCCCTTATCCCTACCACGCCTCATGTTTCCACATGGCTCCTCATACCCCTATACCTCTTCCAAAGCCATTCACTCAATATGCGCCATGGGTAGACCTCAGGAGCCATGTAGAAATGGAAGTGAAAACCTTGAGCAAACTTTTATTCAGCTTTCATTTATGAACCTTTAAGCGAAAAAAACTGCCATTCATGAAGCTTTAAAATTGAAAATCCAATCTCATTAAAAATAAACTTCTATTCAGACTCCACACAAAGACAACTAATCTTTAACAGCCTCTATAGACTGTCAATCAATCTGTGAACTCAGAACCTTCTGCTGAAATAATTATAGCTTTTACGACTCAGCCAAGCATTCATCCTAATAATAGGACCTGGTAACACTCACTGACGGTTTAAGGCTTCTTTTTCAAGTTTAAAGAAAAGGTTTCTTTAAAAAATTCATACCATGATACTTAAACAGATCTTATCTGAACATTCGTGTTTACTTCATAAAAATGTGACTTCCAGCCCTTGGAACTACTAAAATGATATCGTGTTGAACTCAACATTAAGCTCAAATGGTCCTTCTGAGTTTACATTCCCTGTCTGTGTGAAACACTTTCAACAAGAATTGGATGTGTCAGAAATGGGAGAAAGAATTCTGCTTCCCACCTGTCATTTTTGAAGCTCTGCAAAGTTTTCCCAACTGCAAAAATCAGGCCCTAAGACCCTGAATAATGAAAGATATAATCATCAATCAACTCACATATTTAATTGCTCTCCCACTAAATGTAAATGAAGTTCAGGTTGCCAATTAAGAACACTAACCTATCATCAGCATTTTAAATGTATATAATTTATTTTTAAAACATTTAAAGCTTAACAATAGAAGCATAGAAACTAGAAGCAGAAGTAGGCTATTCGATCCTTCAAACCTACTCTGCCATTCATTTTGATCATGGCTGATCACTGAATTCTATATCCTGATGCCCCCTCTTCCTCCCATATCCCTTGATTCCTTTAGTCCCTGTAGCTATATCTAATTTCTTCATGAAATCAGACAACATTTTGGCCTCATTTTGTGGCAGTGAAATCCACAGATTCACTACCCTCTGGGTGAAGAAATTTCTCCTCATCTCAGTCTCAAAACATTTACCTCTTATCCTCAAACTATGATCCCCTGGTTCTGGACTCCCCCATCATCAGGAACATTCCTTCTGAATCTACCTTGCCTAATCCCGTTCGAATTTTAGAAGTTTCTACGAGATCTCTGATCGCTTTTCTAAACTCCAGTGAATACAATCCTAACCGACTTCATTTATTGCTGTCGTGACATGCGCGGTGCTCAAACCAAAGGCAACGAGACGCAATTTGGCTCTAATTTAGATTCAGGAGCCCACCCTAGAAAGCTGACGGCTGACTTCGCCTTTGCTTGTGTCACCCGATAAGAGAAAAATGCGACAGCGGAGAAAAGTGACGGATGACAAAAGCAATTTCCCGTCCTGTCAGGAGCGATTCGGGATCTGATAAGTTTATTTAGAAATGATCTATTCAAATAACTTCCTTGTGAATTTGAACCGTTATTTCAATACAATGCGTTCTAAAGCACAGCAAATTAAACAGTGTGAATGCACTGCTCCCAGGAAGGTGACTGCGAGGAAGATAATTTTTTTCAAATTCACTTTAACATAATGGTTCTAATAACTTAGAACAGAAGTGCAATCAACCAGGCCTGACTGCTAGTCACTCGCTCATTTAAAAGGCAATTTTGAAATGGTGGAAGTATTTTCAACTTTCCCATCTTTCTCTGAATTAAAGAGGCTGCGTGTGTCATTTTGATGTCTATTTAAAGCAATTAATTTCATTTTCTTTTTTTTAGAAAAGGAAAAGTTAAAAGTATTCCATTTTAAAACCCAGACTCGCCTGACATGGCTCGATCATTAGAACGAGCACTGTTGTCATTTCAGGAGTGAAAATGTTTTTTGAAAGTTATTCACTGTACGGCAAGATGGATTAAATTAATGCATCTTCCGTCTAATTTTCTGCTTTGCTGTTCTGCAAGTGTGTTGGCAGGCCATTAAGTGGGAGCATCATTTGCCAAGCCCATAATCGTGCTTCACCACGTTGTTGGAAACAGTGTTTTTTTTCTCTCCTTAATTCGAGGCAAAGGGAGGAGAAAAATAAATTAAAAACAAAAAGTCTGGAAAGATATCACCAAGAATCGGACTTAAAATTGTTTTTGAACAGAAAGTAATTAATTAAGGTCATTTGCAAGAACAAATAATGATTTGCCGTACATTCCTACCCCAGCATGTTCTGTGTTTTCCTTCTCTGCTACCTGGGTGGCACAGTGGTTAGCACTGCTGTCTCTCAGTGCCAGGGACCTGGGTTCAGTTTCAGCCCTCAGGTCACCATCTGTGGAGTTTGCACCTCCTCGCTGTCTCTGCGCTGGTTTTCTCTGGGTGCTCTGTTTTCCTCCCAAAGATGTGCGGGTTAGATTGACTGGCCATGATAATTTGATCCTAATGTCAGGGGGATTAGCAAAGTAAATATGTGGGGTTACGGGAATAGGGCCAGGGTGGGATAGTGGTTGGTGCAAGCTCAATGGGTTGAATGGCCTTCTGGTGCACTGTAAGGATTCTATGAATCTACCTCAACTGCTTGCCCTGACAGACCAGTTACCGTAGCACAGGTTGGGGGTTTGAACGTTGGAGTTTAAGGGGTCTGTATGGAACAGTATTACATTAGACCAGGTGTTTAACAATATGACAAAGACCAAAGTACAATACAGCACAAAAACAGGCCTTCTGGCCCAAGCCTACACCAATACACAGTTTCTATCCCTCTGTTCGCCTCCCATTCACCTCTATCAAGATACACTTTGAACATTGCTGACATGCCTGCTTCCAGCACCTCCATTGGCAGTGCATTCCAGGCATAAGCAATGATCAAAAAAGAACAATACATTCATTATCCTCATATAAAAACTTGAACAATGCAACTCTGGGATGGTAAAGGGAATGATCGTCAAAGCTTCAGATGGCAGGAGGTCATAGAAAGGAGTTGAGAATGTTTGCTAACCGAGGGAATAAAGTGCAGGGCAAAGCTCCACAAAATGGTTAACTACCAAAGGCCTCCTTTGTATGAAGTGCATCGTACCTAATGCTGCCAGGAACTCATGACATCCAGGCAGTCGCCAGAGCTGCACACTTATTGACACCTGAATAGGAGCTGAAGAAAAATCTTGTTCTTTCTCTCCAGTCTGAAGCTGAACAAGGACTTGATGGAGCTGTGCAAATACAAAGAGAGAAAGTTATTAAAATTACATTCTGGACAACATTGCACAAGATGGTTACAGTGGATAATGCACTAAATGGAAATAAACATGAGATGTTAGAGCCAGACAGAGTGTGATCTTATCTGCCGTTCACATCACGGTCCGGCTGCATTGAGGTTGGATATTCTGGCAGCTAGCCAAATCTCCGTTCACTGCAATGGGATGGGGGAAAATCCCACTGACGTGAACGGCTGTAAGATTCTGGCCTTAGTGTTTCGGTGGACAGTTCACCAAGACCTTTAGCACATTCTTCATATGTACGAACTTAACAAACAGAATGTTGGAATGTATGAAAAAAAGGTTTAACATATAAATCCAGAGCGGTCATTTTAAAACTCTACTGGGCCTTAACGGAATATTACCTTCTGGAATATTACACCTATTTCTATGGGTGGAATCTTCCAGGGTTTGGGGATGGGGGAAGTGGAGAGGTGATGGGAGCCCCAATGCTAATGAGGTTTTTCAGTGGCTAGCACCCTTGCACACAAAAGCAGATCTCCCCCATGAGATTGCCATGGTGGGACCATCTAGAGCTGGCTAATTAAGGAAGGTTTGAGTGTGGGAGGATGGGCCTTCCCCACTGCTGGTCCAATCAAAAGGCCAACAGTTTTGCTGCCCCGCAAATAGAGGTGCTCACTGAGGTAAGAAGGGAAAATTCGAGGATATCTACACTTCAAAGGACCATCACAGGGGTAAGAGAGAACAGTTTTGTTTCCAGTGGGGACGAGTGTTTCCAACTCGCAGCCTTTCCTCTTTAGGAGGGAGAAAATGGAGAGAAGCATTGAACTCTATGAAAGGTCCAAACATGTTGAATTCAGGTCAGCTTTTCTGCTCTTCACAGGATTTAAGCACGAGGGTTCACATTTATAAATTCCAATTGACAATAGAAAATAGGAGGCGAAGAAGGAACTTTTATAAGGTTGGCAGGTAAGTGGCATGGAGAGAGGTGAAGCAAAGAATCTTCCATGATGGAAGCATGGAAGATCAATAATGGGATTTGGGGTTATTATAAATGTACGAAGGAACACAATGGACAGGGTGACTGACTCTGCTACTGTACAGGAGATTTTGAAGCTTCTTGTTGTCCAGCGGAAAATCAGCATCATCTCAAAAATGATAGGGTTTGAATTATACCCAACTTCTAGAGTGCCCACTAGAGTCATCGCAGGGTCATTGTAGAGTCAGACTGTGGGCCTTCCTTATATACATTATTAGATTTATCTAGAGGGTGGCCTGCCGCCATTTTGATTGGACCACTTTGAGGAGAGCTGCTGATCAGAGAGTAGTGGGAGCTCAGATAAATATTTAAATTAGGGTTGTCTTACAACACATTTGGGGCCTGACAGGGGTTAATTAATAACTGGAGAAGTGCCATTCAGTGCTTGATCTGCCAGTGAAACCTGATGCAACTGTTGCTCATTTTAACTCTGAAGGAGTGTGCAGCTACAGGTCAGGGTATTATTTGATTGTTTACTATCTGGTTGTCCAGGAACATTTTGACTTTCCAGATGACTAGTTTACTACTTTTGTGACTGTATCCATCCTGAGTGAGTTTTCTGTGCCTGTCATGGGTGCAATAATACCCAATTTCCTCGGGACGGAAGAAACAGGTGGAGCAAGAGGAGCAACAATAGCACATTAGCAATCATTGCCTATACCAGAAGACGGCAAATAGCAAAAAAGGATGGCATGGTGGCACAGTAGTTAGACCTGGGTTCAATTCTGGCTTTGAGTCACTGTCTGTGTGGAGCTTTCACGTTCTCTCTGTGTCTGCGTGAGTTTCCTCCGAGTGCTCCAGTTTCCTCCCATAGCTCAAAGATGAGCGGGTTAGGTTGATTGGCCATGCTAAATTAACCCTTAGAGTCAGAGGAAAGAGTAAATATGTGGAGTTACATGGAAAGGGCCTGGATGGGATTGTGCAGGCTTGATGGGCCAATTGGCCTCCTTTTGCATTGCAGGGATTCCATGAACAAGCACTGCTCACAGGTGGTTATCCCCAGCACACGCCTTGCAGAAGCCAAGAGTCAGCTTCTTGTAGCGTGTCTCCAAAGATTATAAGCTCTCGGCAGCATTTGCAGACCTCTGCAGCAGGCCCTGCTGCCTCTGCGACTGGGTGGCATTCATTGCTCGTGACTACCAAAGTCACTCTAGACTCTGATTTATTTATAGTTGGCTCCTTTCAGCCAGTCACCTTCTGAGTTTACAGTCTGAGGCTGCATTAAGCAGGTAACTCACATCCTGTTCATTAAAGCTCAGCTGTACATAATTTTACCATTGATTTGTTCAGATACTGATGCTGGCAATAGGCTCAAGTTCTGTTTTCAATCGAATTGTCTAACTGCGATGGCCAGGAACAGTGATAGCAATGCCTTCCTTAAGTGTTTCTCATTTTCAGCTGGATTTCCCTTATTGAGCTAAAGCCACTTAACTGAAACTTTAGTGAATTTAATTCAGAAACTAAATAATTTCTCGAAGAGGAAATTGTTTTTTTTTACAGTCGTTGGGCGTGAGTGGCGATACAAGATAGGTGGACTTGCATTTTGAGACCATCGTAGTGTACTCCTGATATTTAATACTATTGAAGTAAATGGAACTGAGTGCTGTGATGAACATGCAATGGGTAACTCATGTGTTTTTGCATTTCCACCTATGGTGTATGGAAGTTAGATGATCAAATCAGATATTGAAAATTGCCTTTAGATCTAATTATGCCTTCACACTACCCAACTTGGATAAAGATTTGTTGGAAACCAGAGCATCTGATGGTAAAATCCGGTAGATATTCATGGTGCGGCATTGTTTAACATCAACTTTGTCAGAACGTATCAATTTTCTATACAGCAGCACTGAAGGATTCTGAAAGCTGTTCTGTTCCTAGCTCTCTTTACCATGTTTTGAATGTATGGAATGTGCTCTAACATCTCGCAGCAAACATGTATGCTAAATTAGATTTATCTTTTATTATTCTGGCATGTGATTTTGATACTGTTCATGCTTTCAACTGATGTTTAGTCAGAATCTCAATCATTCAGTGAAAGCAGGTGTTAACTTTAACCAAAGCCAAGCAAAAGAGTTTCCATGGAGAGTGGGGGGAGAGGTGGTGTGGATGTAAAGCTGTATGCTTTGAAATGCTGGCTTGCTATAAACTCTTCACTGTGAGTTCTATGGAATCTTGTCTGCCCATTGAAACATGTGGCCCAATTCTTTGAAAATGTTGTCTCCAAGAGCCAAAACATTTGCCATTTGAATGTTGTGGAAAGGGTTGTTATGATGAGCACAGTCTCATGGGTGGGGGGCATGGTGGCACACAGTGGTTAGCACGGCTGTCTCACAGCACCAGAGACTCGGGTTCAATTCCGGCCTTGGGGACCGTCTGTGTGGAGTTTGCACATTCTCCCTGTGGCTGGGTTCTTTCTGGTTTCCTCCTATAGTCCAAGTGCAGGTTGGGTTGATTGGCCATGCTAAATTGCTCCTTAGCGTACCAAGATATGTAGGTTGGGTGGATTTGCCATGTTAAACTGCTCTGTAGTATCCCAAAAGTGTGTACTTTAAGGAGATTAACAGGAATGGGATGGGAAGCTCTTTTGGTGCGGACTCAATGGGCCAAAAAGCCTCTTTCTGCTTTAGGGATTCTATGATTCTCGACCTTAAGCAACTAGGGTTCGACTGGAGTTGACAGAACCTTTGTCACTCGGCAGCTCCATCTTGAATGGCCATCACAATATGGAACGTGAGATTAATTTTGCAAAGTTAAAAACTGTAAGTAGTTGCACTGATTTTAGAGGGTAAAAGCACTAATGATGACAGATTCTTCAGCCCTGGCCTTCACTGAGTTCATTTCAGTATCAGTTAAGGGCTCTATAATTAACCCCCGTGCCTACGGGCAGGGAGGGAAAAAATAATCACAATTTCTGCTTTTAATCATTATCCAATAAGTTGGGCTGGAAAGCTTATGTGCATGGATGCAGTATGGCAGATGATGAGTCATCTACAATAGCCCTAATACTCCATCAAGATTATCGGCACAGAGTGTTTAACACTGCCACTTCATAATGCCAAGGATCCGGGTTCGATTCCCAGCTTGGGTGACTGTCGGTGAGGAGTCTGCACATTCTCCCCGTGTCTGCATAGGTTTCCTCCAGGTGCGCAGCTTCCTCCCACAGTCCGAAAGATGTGCTGGTTAGATGCATTGGCCATGCTAAATTCTCCCTCAGTGTACCCGAACAGGCACCAGAGTACGGCGACAAGGGAATTTTCACAGTAACTTCATTGCAGTGTTAATGTAAGCCTACTTGTGTTACACTAATAAATAAAGTTAAACTTAAACTATCGAGACTCAAGCAAAGAAGACTCAATTGGTCAAGGTATTCATAGAATTTTTTCCAAGGGAAAAGCTTAGTGCCTTCCTTCACCAGTAGGGGAAACATCTGGGAGGAAAGAGTCTTTTTAAAAATCCTGAGATCATTCAATTCAGTATTTTTTGGAGAAAAGTAGAACTGCCCTAATATTCCTAGGCCATATAGGGGGATTAACATAAAAGATGAAGAGTCACAATCATCTTTATTGTAGCTGTGGTGAATGGCATAGAGCACAGACCTTGAAAATATATGTGTTTTGACACAAATAAAAACAGGGCTAAGGTGCAAGGGGAATAAATAATTGCTGGATCTCCACCAGAAAGGATCATGTAAATAAAATCCTCATCTGTGAGACAAGGAAGCTGTCACTCAAGGTAAGTAACAAAAACAAATTTATGGGATGAGATTGTAATTTTTTGAAGGTTTTGACGACAACAGGATTTGTGCTTCTGGCATTGGAAACTTCTGAAAAAATTAAATAGAAGCTCGATTCCTGAGGGCTCCACTGGTTATTACGCCGCTCATTTATATTTGTGACCTGTCTGAAATAAACAGATCTCTCATCAGGGCAAACAGGAAATCAATGTGTCAGTTTCACTATACACGGGCTCCCTCTAATGGTACCAACACTGACAGGCATTGCCAGCCTGCTTACCAGGAATAAACTTTTAAAGTAGTTCAGAGAGGGGTAAAGATGAGGATGAGAAGACATAGTGGTGGGTGACAACTAATGGAATACGATGCAATTCGAGAGTGGCAGGTGGAACAAAACAGCAGGAAGTCCCAAAAGAGACAGCGGAAAAACACAGAGGCGGAGGGAAAATATGATCAAGAGAGGAGCAAGATAAAATATAGGTGAGGTTTGGGAAAGGAAGATAAACTGGGGAACTGATAGGAAGAATGAGCTTTCTTTGTGCGTTCATGTGAGGGAGAAAGATGTCACTAAATGAGCTCCACTGACTGAGGGAGCGCATGAGAATAAGATTGAAGGGTGGTTAGTTGATCTAAGTGACATCAAAACTCAAGATAATTTTTCGAATTAACTTGTGCAGAAAGGTTAGTTACCTTCAAAGATCACATTTCAGAATTATTATTCAGGACTGTGTGTCAGAGACTAAAGTTTATAGCAGTTCAGAATTGATTTCTTGGTCAAACAATATAGAAAGAACGCATTTTTAAAAGATGGCTTTTATATTACCATTCACGACAGTATAGTATCTTTCCCTTAAAACCTCTGCAGTTTATTCCCCACGGGTGCTACAGTGCTTAGCACTGCTGCCTCACAGCATCAGGGACTTGAGTTCAATTCCAGCCTATGATGACTGCCTGTGTGGGGTTTACACATTCTCCCCGTGTCTGCATGGATTTCCTCCGGGTACTCCGGTTACCTTTCACACTCCAAAGATGTGCAGGTTAGGTGGATTGGCCATGCTAAATTGCTCCTTAGTGTCCCAAGATGTGCAGGTTAAGGGGATTAGCAAGGTAAATACATGGAGTTATGGGGATAGGACTTAGGTAAGATATTCTGTTGGAGAGTCAGTGCAGATTCGATGGGCCAAATGGCCTATTTCTGCACTGTAGGGATTTTATGGTTCTATTTCAGAGATAAACCCGAAGGGCACAAATTAATGACCTCCCTGTGGCAAGTTTGATGATAGTTTGGGTGTTTAATCAGATGGAAGGTTGGCCAATGGGGTGACACACTCCTACCTCTGCCCTGATTAAGTCTGGGGCAGGCAAACTCGCAGTTGGCCACTCAATTCTGCTGTCATTCGATGCCCTTCAGTGGGCAATTAATGCCATTTAAAGTCCTCAGCATGCCGCCACTAGTATTGACCCAATGGCATCCAGAGGATGTGCCATTGGTGACCCTGAATAGCAAACCCTGTCAGAATTGCTTGTGGGCTCTCAGGGGGGTTCCCTTGCTTTAGGACACTCAGTGCCTGATAGGCACTGGGGAGCACTGGGTCCACCAAGAGACACCCACCTCACTTTGCTGTCAATCTTGTATTCCTCCACAATCACTCACCTCTGACCTGAACCTGTCAATGGATTTGGGCTCTTGGGTAGGTGCGTTCGTGGCAGGAGTCAATACCTCACCAGTGGTGTTGCTAAGCAATGCACCAGATTCTGACAGGTGAACATTTTTTCAGCAAGAAATTAATAGGAATCTGGAACTCCCTGCCTAAAACTCTCACTACATTTCAAACATCCTTGGACATCTCCTTAAGAACTGTGATCTGCAGAGCTACTGACCAAGTGCAGGAAGATGGGATTAAGTTGGGGCCTAGATCTTTGGTGAACAACACAGAAACACTGGGATGAATGGCTCCTGTGTTGTAAATTTTCTAAGATTCTATCCATTTGTCAACATCTGATTTGTGCTTCAGAGAAATATGGGGTAACAAAAAAGGGAAATTCATAACTCTCAACAGCACTTCCACTTCCCATAAATTAGCTTACTCATGCAGCCTGTTGTTGCCTGCAGCCATCAAGTTCTGGTGTTAGGAAAAGGGGTGGTATTTAGTTCAGGTGACAGGGTCTTGCCCACCAGCTGCAGAGTGGGCTAGTGCACCACATTGCATTGTTTGGTGAAGGTTCCCACCATATTATGTGTCAGTCAGACATTAAATTTGCCAAAGGTGAGGTTGTGAGTTGAGACCCCCTGGGTGCAGAAATACACATCTCCTTTGCCCACCTCCCCCACAGCCAGGTCCCCCCACTGTTGGTGAATCAGGCAGATATCCATTGCAGGCAGCGCCAGCAGGAGGAATGGTCCCTGTCACCATGCAGAGACCAGCGACAACGCACAGGCCAGGATCAGAGAGGGACTGGAGGCTGGCGCGAGAGTGGGATGGAGGTCGCGGGGTGAAGGAGGCCTCTCAGCACCCCCCTGCACTCCCATGGGAGGTCACAGTCAAACACGACAGGGTTTACTTTTCAGGCTTCTTGCCTAGCAACTAGCAGGCCCAATGATTGAATACCACTGTTGGTGAGATGAAGAAATGAAGGCCACGGAATGGCCTGAAATGGAAAAGTCATCCATCGGCTTTCCTGTGCCAGACTTAATCAGGTCAAAGGTGGGAAAGTGCCAGGGTCTCCCCACCCAATATCCTCTTGCTCAGTCAAATGCCATCCCGCACCCAAACCTGTCACAGAGCAGAACATTAAATCCTGACCAAGCGTTGGGGAACAGCTTCATCGATCGTTCTGCCCCTACTCCTACCTTGCTCCTCATGGAATTTCTAACCTTTCCCAGTGCTGAAAGAGATCATCAACCTGCCTTTGTTTCTCTCCCCACAGCTGCTGCCATGCCTGCTGGATATTCCCAGCCAGCATTTTCCATTTTACTTTCAATTTTCAGCATCTGCACTTTGCTACCTTACACTAATATTCAACGTGCTTAATAAGCTGGACCGCTAGAGCTCGTAATGGAACAGTGCTTGTCCATTTAACAATTAAAAACTATTTGGATTTAGAGCTGTAAAGAAAAACACAGAAGTTGCTGGAACACTGAGCAGGTCCACCAGTACCCACAAAAATTTACAAAGAGTTTGTACTCAAAAAATTATCTCTTTCGCTGACAATCGGCAATGTATTTCCAACATTTTCTATCTTCCCATTAACAGATAAAACAGAAATTAGAAGCAAGGCTAGGCCATTCAGCCCATCAAGCCTGCTCCATCATTCATTTTGACCCTGGCTGATCATCAAATTCAAACCCTGATCCCACCTTTGCTCCATATCCATTGCTTTCTTTAGAACTATATCTAATTTCTTCTTGAAATCAGACAGTGTTTTGGCCTCAGCTACATTCTGCGGTAGTGAATTCCACACATTCACCTCCCTCTGGGTGAAGGAATTTCTCCTCACCTCAGCCCTAAGAAATTTACCCCTCATCCTCCAACTATGACCCTCTTCCACCACTGGGAACCTTTTTCTGAATCTAACCTATCTAACCTCTGTTAGAATTTTATAGGTTTCTATGAGATCCCCTCTCACTCCTCTAAACTCCAGTGTATATAATCCTAACCAACTTAATCTCTCCTCATGTGACAGACCTGCTATCCCAGGTAAACCTTTAAATGCACTCCCTCTATAGCAAGGACATCCTTTCTCAGATACGGACACCAAAACTGCAAAAAGAAATGTGTCTGATGAAAAGTGATGGACCTGAACCCACAGATGCTGCCAGACCACTGACTATTTACACAACTTTTTCTTTTTATTTCAGTGAAATATTTGATACTGAAGGAAGAGCTGGTGAAATTGGTGCACAGAATGGGGCTCAGGGGGCCTGGTTCACTGGGTTAGCAGTACTGTAGACCGCTGAACTGTAAAGGTGTCAGCTTGTGCTGATATATATATATATATATATATATAGAGCAAAGCTGGGCTGTCAACAGGGCGGCGGTGGGGTGAGGTGGAGGAGGAAGATAGAATGAGAAATCAGGTAGGAGTTTCTCAATACATATGGAGGAGGAACCAGGATGGTGGGGATGGGAGGGTGGTGGAGGTGGCAGAATGCAGTCTCAAATACTGCGCAGTAACAGTCACAGAGTCATTGCAAAGGGCCAGAGAGATGCTATTTATGACTTCGCTGACAGACTGACAGGTGTAGTGCCCTAGGATCGGAGGTAACTAAATACTGTGGCAAGACGGAGGAGAGGAGAAGAAATTGAAAACAATGATTAAAACTTTTCTGCTTTACATTCCCTCGATATATGGGCCAAACGTAGGCAATTGGGACCAGCTTCAGGATTAGAAAAGGGGCAACATGGGCAAGTTGGGCCGCAGGGTTTACTTCCATGCTGTAAACCTCTATCACTCTATGACATTTGAGCAGTTTAAAGAACATGATTTTCAAAGGGTGCATTGCAAAAACAAGACTATCAGGAAGAAATCTCAAAGAGCTAACACAGTTCACTGCAACATCCAAAGTTTTTGCTAGGTCAATCCAGTTTGATGCACTTACCATTCCAACCATATTTTTTACAGCCTTCAAAGAGGAGATTAGGAGAAAGAAAAACAACAAGCTTTAGATTCATGCATAGGTGATATACAAGTGCAGTAAATTGAATCAGCAGTCATCAAACAGTAAAGCTTAAATAAATACACACAGAAAGAGGCACCAAGCAGGAGAGGTCTGGCACAGGTCTGTTAACTTGCATCAAACACACATTTGTTTAACTGGGTTGATTGAGAGTAATGAAGCCAGCTGCATAAAAGAGATATTAAAGGGAAGCAGGCGGTTAAGATTTTCAGGTGCCAGATTTGGAACAGTTTTGTTATTTATTTTTTGGCGGGGAAATAATTTTCTTTATTTTACCCCTCGCTATGAAACAGCTGGCAGACCAGCTCCAGCCCCTCCATATGCTGCAGCACAGTCAGCTGTTTGATATGTGAAAGTGACACAGGATGACTCACTATCTGATCTCCCCTCACTCCCTCCCATCTCCATTCCATCAGGAAAACTTGCATTTGACCACACTCTGTCGTATCCCATTTGGAATACCTCAGCACATCCGCTTGACCAAAAGAACGAGGGACAAGGGCGAAAAGCAACAATACAAAAATCGAATTGTGTACTTTTGAAGGGATGTAGGAACTACTACTGCCTGGCTCTATTAATTTATACCTGGTGGCAACACTTACAGCTCATTAAATGGCAGTTTGAAAATTACATTTTGGTACATTAGCTTATGAATGTTATTATATTCATACCAAGCTTTTCTGTCCACTATTTTAATTATTAACTGCTTAATCTATTTATATCAAATTATTTTATGATAGCTTAAATGTTCAAACAACATTACACGGCATAATTTCCAGGTTTAACTTTCACAACTGTATATTTAGTTCAGCCATTGCATCTTAAATGGAGTCGCTCCATTAGTTTGTTATCTCAACTTTGTTTCCCTTCAGAATCCTGTCTCACAGTGTGGATAGTTTGCTAATTGGAGATGGAGTGACAAAAGTACAACTTGTTCCCATGTGATCCCCTGTTTAAGAGCAATCCTCTGAAGCTAGCTCATCGAGATTAGGAATGGTAGCAGAACGGCACAGCGGTCCTTATTGTGCCTTGGTCCTTGGTTCGATTCCCGGCTTGGGCCACTGTGTGTGTGGAGTTTATACATTCTCCCCTCGCCTGCATCGGTTTCCTCCCATAGTCCAAAGATGTGTGGGTTAGGTGAATTGGCCAAGTTAAATTGCCCCTTAGTGTCAGCGGGATGAGCTTGCGTAAATGCATGGGGATAGGGCCTGGGTGGGATTGTGGTCAGCGCAACCTCAATGGGCTGAATGGTCTTCTTTTGCACTGTAGGATTCTACAATGTAGAACACAATTCAGTTGCCTAGACGCACTATTGAATTTCACCAAAACAACAGGGAATGATTGTGATACAGTCTTGTATTTCATTCATAATTTGTTCCAGTGTCCTTGTAACCCTCTTAATTCCAGGAGCATTATATTATTTCTTAATCCTTCATAGAATAATCTATGAAGCGTTCACAGCTCCCTGAAGCAATTCAGAATTGCTAAAAATTAATCCCTTACTAATCATTATCCAATAATGTTGGAAGTGTACGTGTGTGGATTTTGAGGACATGGAAGGGCTGCTTAAAACAATCTGCCAGTAATCGTCACCTAGGTTTATGCCTGAAGTACAGCGAAGCACTTCGCTGCCCCAATACAATCCTTGCCATGAGTAACCTAAAGGTAGCATTCTGTCAACAACACTTTTTCTTTTATACATTTGTTGTTATTTAGATGTTGGAACAATTCTATTCTTTTAAAATGAGGTAATTTATTGAGTTATATTCTTAATTATTCACAAGGAGATTTAGCAATGCTGTTGATTTGCAGATATCCAATTCTTCGGAATTCTGCAACAGATAGTGTTTACAAGGAATTCCTGTTTCTGCAAAATCAAGGAACTTGACAAATTTAAAGTGTCCAGGATTTCATCTCACTTTTAGAACCCATTCATGTGAAATTTGAAGGAGCATCATGCTACAAATGGCTCTTGACAAATGCAGTTCAACTTCATTGGTGCTCTCTAAAGCTGCCCCATAGATGTGTATAATTTTGTCCATCATTCTTTCATCTTCATCCCTTGAGAACTTCCCAAAAGGTGGGTGTCTGGATAGAGTGTGCTAACTGGAAGCCGACTCTCATGAGAGTTGTCAAGGTTGAACTTAATACTGCCCTCACCTCAAGTTCCTCGATGCAGACTTTCATAGAATCGTAGAAACCCTATAGTGCAGAAAGAGGCTATTTGGCCCATCGAGTCTGCACCAACCACAATCCCACTCAAACCGTACCCCCATATCCCTACATATTTAGCCAATAATCCTTCTAACCTCGTATCTCAGGACACGAAGGGGCAATTTTAGCATGGCCAATCAACCTGACCGCATATCTTGGGACTGTGGGAGGAAACCGGAGCTTCCAGAGGAGACTCACAAGGAGAATGTGCAAACTCCATACTTTTACTCAAGTCTTACATGATAGTGATGGGGGAAAGGTTCCTTACCTAATTTTCCTCTCCCTGGTGCCTCATCTAGCTGACTAGACAGAGACCAGAGATGAAGGTTTCTCACTACCAAGCAGATAGCTCAAGTCAGCAGATCTCATTTCAGCAGATCTGCCTCAGATCTAAAAGAGTTCTGTTAAATCCCAATTTTCATTCCTCGGTAGAGAAGGTGGGATGGAGTCAGACTTGCCAACCCCAGGCAGCAACAGGAGAGACAAGTGCCAAGGTGGAGTGATTAAATAGCCTACTTTGTTTAAGAAGCTTTTAGGTTCTCTAATCATCACCCTCTGCCCAGTCATTACCCCAGTGGCACCTCCATAGCCAGTCACCCAGTATCTGCCATGTGCAGACCTCAGGAGCTTTGCAGAGATGAAAACAAAATTCTAACAATCTAGATGACAGAGTCGAGGCCATTTGAGCCTGCACAGACACAAATCCCACCCATGTCCTATCCCCGTAACCCTATGTATTTACCCCACTAATCCTCCTGACATTAAGGGGCAATTTAGCATGACCAATCAGCCTAATGAGCACAAATTTGGATTGTAGGAGGAAATCGAAGCACCCAGAGGAAACCCACACAGACACAGGGAGAGCATGCAAACTTTACACAGTCATGTGAAGCTGGAATTGAACCCCAGTTCCTGGTGCTGTGAAGGAACAGTGCTAACCACTGTGCCACCCAGCTTTCACTTATAAACTCTTGATAGTGGAAAAAGGCTCCTATTTATGAAATCCATTCAAAGTTTATAAATTTCAAGTGGTTAATCACTTATAAAAACAAACTTACATTCAGATTTCACACCAAGGACAGTTAATCATCAATAGTTTCTTTAAACTGGCAGTCATACCATATATTCAGAACTCCATGCTGAGATGATCGGAGCTTTTGAAATTCAGCCAAACATTCATAACACCATAATAATAGTCACTGGAAAATTTTCACATAGATTGCTATTGAAACTGCATGATCAAATGGTAACCTTTTTGTAACCTACACCAGATGACCTGTTAAACAAAGCAGTGCAAAGGATTTTTTAAACTCTTACTGACAGATTCAGCCTGTATTTTCTGTGTTTTAGAAGTACAGGAATTAAAAAAAACTTCAGATCTTAACAATTAAACAGACTTTATCTACACTGTCTACTTCAGAAACATATGATTCCCAGACAGCAGGTTAAGGTGCTTGAATCAGCCAAAAACTGAGTCTTTTTTAACTCAACACGAAGTTCAAATGGCCCTGTTGAGTTCACATTTCCCACCTGTGTGAATCGTGCCTTGACCGCATCCTCTGAAGGTAAAAATTGAATCTGTCAGAAATGGGGGCAGGACTTCCACATCCATATCCCATCTGCACATATTAAATGTTTACAAAATCCGATCCCAAAGTCAAAAAATTGAACATTTCACTCAAAGTATGCACTAGGTCCTCTGAGCTTCAAGTTCATTAAACATATTTTCGAATTTGGACGTAACTATTTTAAGTGCTCAAGAGATTAAATCAGAATTCAAGAAGTATTTGCTGTTGCTGGTAGTTTAAGTAAAAACTCAAGCGAAGTCACCACTTGTATCTTTGGATTCTGCAGCACACAAAGGTACTTACGATGCTTTCTACTCCAATAGGATCAGTGAACTTGAATTCAGAGTGTAGCATGTTCAAAAATACCTTTTGCAATCCTTTCATTGCACAGAAGATGGACTTTTACTGGCATGTCTGCCTGAGTTTTGCATGATCCCACCCAAGGCCAATGGAGAATGCCATTCTCTGAGCCTCACCCACCTAGGACAGGCATACTAGTAAAATTCCGACCACAGTGTTGTTCGAGCTGCCGTACCCATCTGATTCTCTAGAGGGGTGGAGCCTCTAATTCAGCCCTTTAAAAATATGTTGACGACGAGGAGAGGTTGAATAAACCAGGATTGTTTTCACTGGAAAGGTGGAGGCTGAGGGGAAATCTGATAGAGGTTTACAAAATTATGAGAAGCATTGACAGGGTGGATAGTCAGAGGCTTTTTTCCAGGGTTGAAATGTCAGTTATAAGGGGGTACAGGTTCAAAGTGAGATGCTGTGTACAGTTTAGGTTATCCTATTATAGAAAGCATACTATTAAACTAGAAAGAGTACAGAAAAGATTTACGAGGATCTATGGGAACTTGATGGTTTGAGTTATAACCTGAAGCGTAGGAGACTCAGGGGTGACCTTATAGAGATCTATAAAATAACGAGGGGCGTAGATCAGTTAGATAGTCAACATCTTTTCCCAAAGGTAGGGGAGTCCAAAACTAGACAGCATAAGTTTAAGGTAAGAGGGGAGAGATACAAAAGAGTCTTGAGGGACATTTTTTTCACGCAGAGGGTGGTGAGTGTCTGGAACAAGCGGCCAAAGATATTAGTAGAGGTGGGTACAATTTTGTCTTTCAAAAAGCGTTTGGACAGTTACATGGGTAAGATAGGTATAGAGAGATATGGGTCAAATGTGGACAACTGGCACTCGGTTAATGGTTAAAAAAAAAGTGGCATGAACAAGTTGGGCTTGGTTCCATGCTATAAATCTCTATGACTCTAAGTTTAAGGGAGATGTGCGGGGAAGTTTCTCATGCAGAGACTGGTGGATGCCTGGAACGTGCTACCAGAGGAGGTAGTGGAAGAAGGAATATTAGTAATATTTAAGAGGCATCTGGATGAGTACATGAATAGGGAGATAAGGACTGAGTAAAGGCACAAGATTTTTGTTTAGCTTAGTTAGGGCATCATGAGGGCTAAAGGGCCTGCTCCTATTCTGCAATTTTCTTTGTTCTTTGTTCTAAAAGCTCAATGTTGCTGCATTTGCGTGTTGTTCGTGTAGATTCATCCAGAAAGTGTCAGGGAAAGTCCAATCTTAGAGATTAACTGAAGCAGATTACTTTGACCACTGTCCAGCATTCACACTGTTCTCCAATCTTACAAAGTGTCTTGCAATTAATATTTACAAATAACGATAGCTCTTTGGATCAGATCTTGTGATTTCTAAATTGGTCTGTGGTGTCCCAAGATGTGGGTTAGATGCATTAGTCATGGTGAATGTGTGGGATTACAGGAATAGGGAGGGGGTTCGGGCCTATGTAAGATAGCAGACCTGATGGGCCAAATGGCTTCCTTGTGCCCATTAGGAATTCCACGATTACAATTTATTTAAATCAGGCTACTTTGCAAGTGAAAGGAAATGATCAGAATTAATAAAAAAAAGACAAAATTTATTTTCATTTACAAAAGGTAAGTTTTTATAGTTAAGTTTGGCAAACTTGGAGTCAATTTATTTCTGTTTGCTGCTATTTTGCTTTGGCTGTGAAATCAAGTATAAGATTTAAGTAAATTAATCATGTGATCTTGGTGGAACACTCTCTGTGAGTATCTGCAGAGCATGGACCATGCACCACTAAACAGGATTGGCACATTACAGGATGGATCCAACCGTGTACCGATTTAGTGATTTTGCTGTAACAGACTCATCTTGGAGTGTTACATTATTTAGAGGTCACGGGCTCCTGTGGCACTTTGCCAGGATACTTAACAAGCTCTCCAATCTGTCGTCACCTCATTTGAAGGAAAATCTTTCCTTACATTTTCCTGTGTTCTCCTTCTCCAATACATTACATTCTCTTCAGCTGTAAGAGTGCAATGGATTTTTAATTGATGTCGTTTCCTGGTTATCCTACATTGTTCTGGTAGTCTCTTTAATATTTTAGGACATATTCTCCCTTCCCATTACTGTCCCTCCCTCCCCCAACTTCCACCTCTTCCAGTGCCAATGATGGATCAACGTTGGTCACACCAATCTGCCTCTGGTGTTCTGAGGCTCCAGGGTCAAAGCTATTGAGGCTGGGAATTGGACCCACATCTCCCAGGGTCATCCAGTATTCTAACATCAAGGTGGGGGCTGGGTGGGAGGATGGGGAATCATCGGTTAGCTAAGTTGGTTGGACAGCTGGTTTGTGATGCAGAGCGATGCCAACAGCACAGTTTCAATTCCCGCACCAGCTGAGGTTATTCATGAAGACCCCACCTTCTCAAGCTTGCCCTTCAGCTTAATTCGCCACCAGTCAGCACTCCCCCCTCAAAGGGGGGAGCAACTTGTGGTCATCTGGGACTATAATAGCTTTTAGCAAAGCTACCAGGCTACTTCTCTGCTTGTAAATCTTCTATGTCCATCATATTCTAATTTTTACTCTTCAATGACAAGTTTCAGATTTATATTATCAAAAGTCAATCTTTATTCTGAGAGTGAAAATAAATCAAATTGATAGCCACTTAATCCCCATCATGTCAGCCGCTTCCCAAACAGCTTATTCATTATGTCCTCTATTTAAATAGCAGGAAATAATTAGAATTTTTTTTTCATTCATTCGTGGGACATGGGCATCACTAGCTGGCCAGCATTTATTGTCCATCCCTCAGTTGCCCTTGGAGAGCAGTTGAGAGTCAACCACGTTGCTGTGGCTCTGGAGGCCAGACTGTGTAAGGATGGCAGATTTCCTTCCGTAAAGGACATTAGTGAACCAGATGGGGTTTTCCCGACAATCGACAATGGTTTCATGGTCATCAGTAGATTCTTAATTCTAACATTTTAAAAAACTGAATACAAATTCCACCATCTGCCATGGTGGGATTCAAACCCAGATCTTCAGAACATTACTGAGTTTCTGGAATAATAGTCTAGCGATAATACCACTAGGCACTGCCTCCTCCTCCACAGCACAAGTCCAAATTCGTCCAAAAGTGCTGAAATAATATGATATGGAGCGCAGCGTCACAACCTACTTGCTGTATTAAAGAGCAAAATGTGTTCTTACCCGATTAATCAGCTGTTCTCCTGTCTCTGAGGCTGTGATAAGTTTGCAGAGAGCTTGCAATGCAGCATGGGGCAACCCTTTAAAACGGGAAACACAGCATTAGATATAAACACATGAATATCCTGTATCGACCCAACAACTTACATTACATAAAGACAATGGTCAGAGTTTTACCGTCCCACCCACCAAACAGGCAAGAGAAGGACCTACGGTTTTGGGGAAACCGAGGCTGTAAAAATCCTACCCATTGATTTACATAAACTCAAGGGCATATTTAAACACCAAAATACATCCAGGCACAGCTACACATATAAACACATGTGATTATATAATATTATAACACTCAAAACTTGTGCATCTATCCCATAGGTCATATGTCACAACATTTTACATCACATCAAGGCATTCATTTGCACGAATTGGAGAAACTCTCCCCAGGAACAAGTTAGCAGAGCCACAGGTCTTTCAGATCCTTAACTGACTTTCCTTCAAACAAAACCAGGGTTAAAATCTTCAGTCTTGAGCAGCAATTAACCTCCAAATAAACTCTTTGATGTTGAAGTAATATTCGCTCGATATTAACGTCTTGAAGGGGTATATGCCTACACATAATAAAACCCTGCATTTTATATGGTATAATGTTCCTCTCCAGCATTGTCAATGACTTATCACAAGCAGGGGATTTACTAATATCTACCCAGCTGTCGTAGTACCATCTGTTAACATATTTAAATATAATCTATAAGCACAGTGACATATGTAGACACACAGTTGCACAGATCATGTAAATATACAATCATGTATGATCTGATTCCCACTGTCAAATAAATCGGTTGGATTTAAAACTGATGTTGTCAGACTTCCTACTGATTCCCACTGGGCAGCAAGGTGGGTGAAGATGCATAATCTTTTGCTTTTTAAATATGTATCCACAAGGAACTCAGCAACTCTGGGGTGGAGGGAGGGCAGGAAGTCACTGATCTCACCATTACCTCATGGCTCGAAGATTCTGGCACCATGTTTAAAGAGCATTGAGAAGCACCTTCACATATTGCAGGTCAGGAACATCATACTACACCATCAGATTCCTTGTGGCCACAGCTCATAGTGGAGAAGCCAGCAGATGTGAACAACTACATCCCAGAACATACAACGGTGCCATTGACATGGCCGATTGCATACCTCTGATAAAAGCCTCGTTGGAGATACATCCACAAATAAACAAATGCTCACCATTCAATTCACCAGCTTCTTGACTTAATAGTGACCTTTCTGCTCAGGTCCTTGTTCCTCATGGTGAATCTGCAACAGGCCCTCCATCTCCACATTCCAATCAGAGCCATCATCAAAGTAGGGTTGCCTACAGCTTGCATAATTGGTGCCTCAGTGGAGGTGTGAATGAAGTTTTCTGATACATTTCATGTCCTTTACAGGTTTCCCTCCATTTTAAAGCCAACAGGCCAATACTAAGTTTTCAGCTGGTCTCTATCTAATCATGGCATTCTCACCCCATTCCCTCAGGTACAGAACAAATTAGATGTCCTTCCTGTTCATACATGAATAAGAATGGACACATCACTCTTTGACAAGAAGGCTGAGAGCAAGAAGCCTAACTTGGACACCTTCTTGCTCATCTCCACCACCACTGCCACTCTTTAAGAGATCATTGCTTTGGTAGCAGAGAAAGACAAACCGCATGATCTCATCCTGGGAGGAAGTCTAGGATCAGCTGCCCTTCATCAATCATTCCCCCTGGAGACATCCACCTCCCTTCTCTCCCTCTACCCCTCCCTCTAAATATAGCTGACAGAACAGAATGAACAAAAGTTTTAGACTTTGTTGGGATTTCATTGTTATGAGACACATGGAACAAACTCACCGTAATGCAGGCTTCACCACTGAGAGGAGAGCACAACTGAGCATCTTCAACACCCAGTTGCCTCCTAATTATTACAGTGACCTTTTCGTTGGCCACTTATGCTAACCTTGAACTCCACCCACCCGAAAAGCCCTCTCTCCCACATCAAGGATTCATACGCTCAGTGCAAGAACAGTCTTGAGAAAATTGCATGCAAATTTTTTCTGACATGCTGCATCAACTCTCCCTATCAAGCACCAACTTTTCAATCACTATAGACCACCCACCCACCATAACGGATATCACCATTCCTCTCCTTTCCTCCAACCCTGAACCTCCCATCATTGCCCTGGATCCTACATAGAAAGTTAGAAGATAGGAGCAGGAGGAGGCCATTAGTCCCTTCAAGCCTGCTCTGCCATTTATCATGATCATGGCTGATCAGCCAACTCAATAGCCGAATCTTGCTTTCTCCCCATAACCTTTGATCCCATTCGTCCCACCTCCACATGCCTTCCATCTCCTTAGATCTGACACCCGTTCCCACCCCCATTTCCATCTTTTAGAGTCATAGAGGTTTACAGCATGGCAACAGGCCCTTTGGCCCAACTTGTCCATATAACTCAAACGCAACTCTCCTTATAACTCAATCCATCAAGTCCCAGTAGCATCCTAGTACATCTTTTCTGCACTCTTTCTAGTTTAATAATAACCTTTCTATAATAGTGATCAGAATTGCGCGCAGTATTCCAAGTATGGCCTTACCAATGTTTTGTACAACTTCAACTAGACGTCCCAATACCTGTATTCAATGTTCCTACCGATGAAACCAATCATGCTGAATGCTTTCTCCACCACTCTGTCCACCGTGACTCCACTTTCAAGGAGCTATGAACATGTTCCCCTAGATCTTTTTGTTCTGTAGCTCTGCCCAATTCTCTAACAGTAACTGAGTAAGTCCTGCCCTAATTCAATCTACCAAATTGCATCACCTCGCACTTATCTAAATTAAACTCCATCTGAAATTCGTCAGCCCATTGGCCCAACTGATCAAGATTCCACTGCAATTGCAGTTAACTTTCTTCACTATCCACTATGTTATCTGCAAACTGACTAATGACGCCCCCTATATTTTCAACCAATTCATTAATATAAATAGCCAATAACAGTGGGCCCAATACTGATCCCTGAAGCACACCACTGGTCCCAGGCCTCCAGTTTGAAAAACAACACTCTACAACTACATTCTGGCTTCTATCAAGAAGCCAATTTGGTATCCATTTAGATACCTCATCCTGGATCCCATGAGATTTAACTTTAGGCAACAACCTACCTTGTCAAAGGCCTTGCTAAAGTCCATGCAGATAACATCAACTGCCCTCATCTACCTTCTTGGTTACCCCATCAAAAAACTCAGTTACATTTGTGAGACATGATTTTCCACTCAGAAAGCCATGCTGACTGTCCCTAATCAGTCCTTGTATCTCTAAATGTCTGTAACTCCTGTCTCTCAAAATATCTACCCACCACAGACGTGAAGCTCAGAGGTCTGTAGTTCCCAGGCTTTTCGCTGCAGCCTTTTTTAAACAAAGGCACAACATTTGCTACTCTCCAATCTTCAGGCACCTCAACCATGACAATCAATGATTCAAATATCTTGGCTAGGGAACCACAATTTCCTTCCTAGCCTCTCACAATGTCCTGGGATATACTACATCAGGTCCCGGAAATTTATCTACCTTGATGAGCTTTAAGACTTCTTGACTCTGCCCCAGCTATTATCCGGGCTACCCGTCTTGTCCCCATCTGTTATCCTCCTGATGAGACCTTCACATAACAGACTTCCACCATGAATCTGTCACCCTACTGCATCCCACTTCCCCCTTTGATAGTGACTATTCCCTCCTATCACCAGTACTGGGTCATCCTCTCTGAATTCCACTGTCGATACCACAAATCCTGCCTGCTAAGACATTTCCCTCCCTTCCCAGACACTCCCCCATCCCCAGATACTCTCCCCCACTTCCCCTATCGAGCCCTGGTGCAGCTTATCATACAAGCACCTGAAATTTTACAATGCCACTCTTAAAGGTAGACAGAAGCAGTTTCTTTGTACCTCGATGTGATGTTTGTCAGGTACATGCCATTTATACACCAACTGGAAACAGACCATTCTAAAAATCAGCTAGCGGGGGGATGACATTCCAGTGAGTTTGCCCTTTAATGAGCATTCATGACGTGGAAATATGGTTTGTGCCACAGATTAGTTGGAATCCCGAGCCACCTTCAACCCACAATCAGGAGAATAGAATTCCAAACTAATTTCCTACCAAGGGAACAGAGGATACAATCTTACCAGAGGATCACGTCACGATGCTGCTGCAGCAAAGTCGGAGAATTCGTACCCAGCTAAATCCCCATTCACTGCAGCAGGATGGGAAAATCTCACTGACATGAGCAGCCATAACATTCTGCCTTCATACTAAATTTTGTGCCCTGCCTACCATGATTCCTGATGTAAAGATGCCGGCGTTGGATTGGGGTGGTAAGAACTCAGTAAGAATTTAGCAACACCAATTTTTAATCCAACCGATTTATTTGATAGTAAATCCGCGAGCTTTCAACACTCTGTGTCTTCCTCAGGCACACTGCATTTGCCTGAGGAAGACACAGAGTGTTGAAAGCTCACGGATTTACTATCAAATAAATCGGTTGGATTAAAAATTGGTGTTGCTAAATTCTTACTGAGTTCTTACCATGATTCCTGCCACTGGTAGGAGTGAAAAAGTTTTGTGACTTTATAAATACCCATTAAAAATATCTGGATAAACATATGATAATATCGGCTCAGAGTATGATATACTGTTTTAAGACAACAGGAATGCTATATCATGCACTGCGAATTGTATTATTCTGCTAAAGGGCAACTATACCCTTTAAATGAACTACGAAGTTCATTTCGGTAACTAACTGGAGCCTCCGTGCATTCAGAATTTAATTGTTGTTTGGTCAGGGAACATTGAACACTGAAGTGTGCTCATCTGTTTCAGACACTAAACGCCAACAGCATTTCCAAGTTATTTTGCATCTAAACAGAGTTCAGCTTCTCTGTATTCAGATCTGCTGGCTTGCAATTCTTCATGGCTTTCCTTACAGTACATTGGTTAAGGAACGCAGGGCTTTGAGAGATGCAGTATTGTGGTGATATATTTCAAATGTCGATGGAAATGGAAGGATTGCTTGCTAAAGTTAAGAACTAATTGTAATAAATATCAAATTTTGAGATTCAATCTGCGTGGCAGTGAGGAAGGTAGTGCTATAACATTGATGAATATTGTACATGTCAATGCATGTGAATGAGTGTATATACACATGATGTGGAGATGCCGGCGTTGGACTGGGGTAAGCACAGTAAGAACTCTCACAACACCAGATTGAAGTCCAACAGATTTATTTGATAGCACAAGCACTCTTTATGAACACAACTCCCACTCGCCTGATGAAGGGGAGTGCTCTGAAAGCTTGTGCTACCAAGTAAGCCTATTGGATTTTAACCTGATGTTGCGAGGCTTCTTGCTGTATAATACGTATACACACACACAGACATATATATTTAATCCATATATAAATGATGGGGTAGATAAGAAGGTGACAGTAGATACAAAGCAATTCGTATGTAAAGACAGCAACAGAGTACAGCAACATATAAACACATGGCACCATACAAGAATGCAACACTATAGAGAAATATAATAACAAGAACATGGCAATAAGAAAATATTGCTGTACAGCCTAACAATGACAATCGATAATGTGGTGATGAATATGGATAAGACAAGCTGAAATAAACACTGCAATTTATATAAATGCATGCATGACATAAAGCATGCCAATAAGTTAAACACAGCAACGTGTATAAGAGCAGCCCACTTGTTTTTTGTCATCTATCTTTTTTGTTATACCAGTTTCTTTTCTTTCTGCCTTGAGACATGGATGAGATATTTCAGTCTTCCAGTCCCATTCGACTATAAAAGTGATAGACTGATTTCCAAATTGTTTGATAACCTGTCAGCCCTGCTACCCTGACAGTGCATACTTCTAGAACACAATCAAAAATTATATACATATTTCTGTAAAACAATATATTAATAGCAGACTATTAATTAATATTATTAATAATAATTAATTAATATATTAATCTGTAGACATTCCCAAAGATATTCATAATGTTACTTTTTGAGATCTCTACAGACAACTCATTATTACTTTCACTGTGACCTCCAAGGAATTCTCACCGATGCAAATACAAAGCTGAATTACATATATATTTCTTTTTAAATTAAAGCACTTTTTAAAAGCAAATGTAATGCAAGGAAGGAATGTTGCAGTACGAGACAGCTCAATGCATTTCTCAACGTGTAACAGGACTAGCAGCGTAATGACTCCACCAACAACCATACAATCATAGAACTCCACAGTGCAGAAAGAGGCCCTTCAGCCCATCAAGTCTGCACCGACCACAAATCCCACCCAGGCCCTACCCCCATATCCTTACATATTATACTCACTAATCTCTCGATAGTAAGGGGCAATTTCTTAGCATGGCCAATCAACCTAACCCGCACATCTCTGCACTTTGGGAGGAAACTGGAGTACCTGCAGGAAACCAACACAGACATGAGGAGAATGAGCAAACTCTACACAGACAGTGACCTGAGTCAGGAATTCTGGAGCTGTGAAACAGCAGTGCTAACCACTGTACTACCAAGCCACTCCTTAGAACCACAAAGGATAGGATTTATATTAATATTTATAATTAAAATCAAGTAATTCTATCAAAGAGTACTTTGGGAAACGCAATATACTAGGTCAGCCACATTGCTAGCCTTTCTCATGACTGAGACTCCAGATCCCTTTCCGTTGCCTACAGTTTCATAATTAAGGCCTGTCTACAGATGCCCGCTGTCCCCCATCCAGGGACCTTTTCCATCCCACCCTTACAAGCATAACAATTTGGCTATTTGATTTGATTCAGATACAGTAATAGAAACATCAGTGCTACTTCTCTATCTGTCAAAGTTATCCACGGCTTTAACGTATACAAAATAGAAGAGCCCCAGCTTTTGATCATTGGTCCATGCTAAATTTCAACTAGATTTGTGGAACATGCCAATTTATCCTGGCAGGCAAGCATAAGTGAAGTTTAAAACAAAATCAGGCTGTTCCAGTCACCTATCCAGCAACAGCTATAAGACACCTCTATGGACATCGGGCAATGGCAAAATCAGCTTTGCCTGTTCAGTCCTCCCCCACTGTTGAATACTATGCAAACACTAAAAGGGCTCAAACCAAAAAGCAAGTACTTGGGTAAAGTACCAGAGGGAAACCTGTGGAACAGCATCCTACCAGGAAGTCAATGAGTTTAAGAAAGGTGGAGTGAAGTGACAAAATTGGTGAAAAAAGGAATCAGTATCCCTCCTGTGCAAAAGGAAGCCACTCGGCCCATCCAGTCTGCACCGACCACAATACCACCCAGGCCTTATTCCCCGCATATTTATCCTGCTGATGCTAAGGAGCAATAATAGCGTGACCAATCAACCTAATCCGCACATCTTTGGACTGTCAAAGGAAACCGGAGTACCCAAGGAACCCACGCAGATACGGGGAGAACGTGCAAACTCCACACAGACAGTGACACCAGGCCAGAATTAAACCTGGGTCCCTGGCACTGTGAAGCAAAAGTGCTAATCACTGTGCCACCATACCGCCCCAAGAAAAACCGCACTCTCGTTGAACTTTGTAATGCTGTCAGTAATTAGGATTTTGCATAGATATGAATAAGGGTCTGGCTGGGGCTTTACAATGGTCGTTCCCCTCCCTGATCTAAATAGCTGAGCACCCAGAGAGTTTGGCCTGCACTTGACAGTAAGTTTCTGAATGAGCTGCATTCAGGGGAGGAGAGCTCATGGTGGCAGCAAAAAAATAGTTTCATTTTTCACAATAGTGCACTGGGGACAGATGGGCAATATTGCTCTCTAAGGTGCCAAAGATGTTCAAAGGAACCTTTTAAATTCTTTCATGGGAGGCCAGCACATTTGTTACCCATCCTTAATTACTCTTCAACTAAATGTCTTGCCAGGCCATTTGGGCGGCACGTTAGCTTATAGCACTGCTGCCTCACAGCACCAGAACTCAGGTTTGATTCCTGGCTTGGGTCACTGTCTGTTTGGAGTTTGTACATTCTCCCCATGCCCTGTGTCTGCATGGATTTCCTCCAGGTGCTCTGATTTCCTCGCACAGTGTAAGATGTGCGGGTTAGGTGGATTGGCCACGTTAAATTTCCCCTTAGTTCCAGGGGGACTAATTAGGGTACATGTATGGGGTTATAGGGGTAGGCCCTGTGTGGGATTGTGGTTGGCGCAGACTCGAAGAACCAAATGGCCTCTTTTTGCACTGTAGAGTTCTATGATTCTATTCTATGATTTAGGAGTCAACGCATTGCTATGGGTCTTAAGTCACGTCCATATGGACATAGGAGCAGGAGTAGGCCAGTCAGCCCATTGGACCCACTCCACCATTCACGGGCAATCATTTACCTCAACACCACTTTCCCACATCCCTTGATGTCATTCATATCCAGAAAGCTGAACATATAATGACTGAGCTTCCACAGAGAGAGAATTCCAAAGATTGATCACCCTCCGAGTGAAAAAATTGCTCTGCATGGTCTCTGCCAAGGTGGAGTCTGTGTGAAACATGAGCTCTGCATTGATCATTGGAACCAAGTACACATCCTCTTCCATTGAAAGTGGCGGCTCTCATGAAGACGCAGCTTTAGGAAGAGAATCAGGAGCTCCTGGGTTTGCACTCAGACCAGAAAACCCTTAGACAGACCATCGCTCTAGGAAGTCATTGCCAGTGTGAGAGATGGATGAGGCACTTTGTCTTACTGCTAGGTGCACATTAATCAGTGATGAGCAGAAAGATCCAAACATTTCTCACACTTGGTGCATCAGGGTCCTCCAGACAAGGGCTCCTTCACCCCTCTACCAGTGACATTGGCAACTAGAATCATAGAATCCTACAATGCAGAAAAAGGCCATTTGGCCCATTGAGTCTGCATTGAGCACAATCCCACCCAGGCCCTATCCCCATAACTCCATACACTTATCTTTGCTAGTCCTCCTAACACTAAGGGGAAATTTGGCATGGCCAAATCACCTAACGCGCACATTATCGGGTGAACTGAGATGATTAAGGAGTACCCAAGCATGGTGCTGGGCTATCCTGCTCAGGCCCCACAGGCCAGAGGAGAACTGCCAAAAGAGAATACAACAGCAGAGTCAGCACACTGCCTCCAAAGACACTGCCAGTGAGGAAGGTGGATGGAAGGGTGGGGAGGGGACTAAGAGCAGCCGGAAAAATAAGTTTAAGGCATCTTGAGCACAAAGGATCTTCATACAAGTGACATTATTCCCTTCAGCATTGTAAACTTTCCTCATAAGGTGAATATTAGCACCAAAGCGTGTGGGCAGGAGTTTCTGGTCGTACCCGCTCTGAGACCAGAAATTTCTACCGGAGATCAATGGATTTTACACTGGTCTGTCAAATTGTCCATTTTGCCCAGAGGATTTCCATAGTGGGTGGAACCATAAAATTAACTCACTAATGCTTGCTTTTTGTTACTTTACATAATGAGATAAAGATTGTTTTAATGATCTGAGTATTCTTAATGCTTATCATAGCTGCAGGGCAAGGCACAGGCTGTGAATGGACTTTGGGATCTTGAGTTGGCTCATCACAAATGTCTGGTAAGTAGCTAGTCCCTCTGTCCCTGGCACCCTAAAGGTTTTCATGTCTACTTCCACACCCTCACTTTGTGTCTGCCCGGGCTCCTCATTTGATCCATCAGTCGAGTCATCCTCCGTGACACATGGATCTGTTTTGCTCCTCACCCTCCAGAGGATCCCCCCTGGCCAAAGCCACATTGTGCACAGCGCAGCTCAGAATAGCCTATAAATAGCACCCCGAGGATATTGCAATACTTCCCCTGATCTGAGCCTCAGTTTCAGCAGCCCAGTGGTCCTCTTGACTAACACCGCTGTGGAGGGCATGATGTCTTCTCCATTTCTGTGCATGTGCAGCACAGTCACATGTGCTGCAGTGACATTACCCAAATGGCCTGGCGGCGACAAGCTGCCTTGGCCTCTGGGAGTGTCGCAGGATGTAGGCACTGTGAGTTGCCAGGGTGATGGGCACAGAATTATGGAACATGTTTCTTGTCACTGCAGAAGATCTGAACTCAAATATCATTGAGTAGAACCCCTTTCGGTTCAGGAACCAGCTCACCTGCAGGCACCTCAATGGCCACACAAGTATAGTCAATGGCCCCCTGGATGCAGGGGAAGCCAACCACCACGAAGCTGTTGCCTATTTCATTTCGTTGTCCGGTGACGAATCAGTGGCATGATCCGTATGAAGAGAACGTTGGATATGAGCTTGAAACAACTGTAAGCAGCTGACCAGAGAATACCACATAGTGGGGGTCTTTATCAGCAACTTATCTGTGTTACCCATAACCTGAGAGTGCTTATTGGGGAAATATGCTGGAAAATTTTCCCTGCTCCAAACTTGTAGCTAACTTGGGAATATTTGAAAGGGAACACTGCTCCTTTCACGGGCACACAGTGTAATGTAATGGACACTATGCAGCAATGATTATTTTTAGATTGTTTTGGAATGACACTATGACTTGTACATTGAGTCATTTCTTTTCTTGCAGAATTGCTGCTCTTCATAAGTTTTTTTTTTAATTCCTTCATGGAATGTGGGCGTCACTGGCTGGGCCAGCATTGATTGCCCATCCTTCTTTGCCCTTGAACTTGTTAGGCCAATTTAAGGGCATTTTAAGAACCAACCACACTGCTGAGGGTCTGGAGTCACATGTAGGCCAGACCAGGTAAGGACAATAGATTTCCTTGCCTAAAGGTCATTAATCCTGGGCAGCACTGCTGCCTCACAGTGCTGAGGTCTTACATTCAATTCCCAGCCTTGGATCACTGTCTGTGTGGAGTTTGCATGTTCTTCTCATGTTCGGCGCAACATCGAGAGCCAAAGGGCCTGTTCTGCGCTGTAACATTCTATGTTTGCGTGGGTTTCCTCTGAGTACTCTGGTTTTCTCCCACAGTACAAAGATGTACGGGTTAGGTGGACTGGCCATGCTAAATTGCCCCTTAGTGTCATGGGGATTAGCTAGGATAAATGTATGGGGTTATGGGGATGGTGCTTGGGTGGAATTGCGGTTGGTGCAGACTTGATGGGCTGAATGGCCTCCTTTTGCACTGTAGGATTCTATGATTCAAGTGAATCAGATGGGTTTTTACAAGAGCTGACAATGGTTTCATGATTCAATTCCAGATTTCTATTGAATTTAAATTTCATCATCTGCCGTGGCGGGCTTCGAATCTGGGTCCCTTGAACATTACTCTGGGTCTCTGGATTACCAGTCCAGTGACAATATCACTGCGCCACTGCTTTTAAAAGATCCACAGATACTGTAGATCTGAAATGGAAAGAGCACATTCCGGAAATGCACAGCAGCAGAAAAAGGAGGACAGGTTAATAGGTAGGGTGAAAGGCCAATGCAGTGAGCTATCCTTACCGAGGAGTGACTGGAGTGTAGTGCTGCACTGCTGCAGCCGATCTCCAGGGTCAGACACTGGAAAGAAGACAGCTGCTGGAAGTCCACTGGCTGGAGGATCAAGCCTGAATCCCACTGCAGTAAGGAGCGACTGCCATCCTGGCACACCGCCCACTTTGTTCTCCACACTGTGCTGGGAGGTATACATGGAATTCCGTTGGCCGTTCTGTATTCGCTGGAGCGACTTCTCCACCTGAGGTAACACAGTCATAATTGACTTTCCATTTCTCAAACAAGTTCAACTCTATTGTTTATTTCTATAGGATACATTTTCTATATTAAATGGGTTGATTAAAATATGTGAAAATGCCAAATAACACAAACTCATGTAATTATGAATCCATCTCCACCAGTCTCCCAGGCAGCACATTTCAAATCCCAACAACTCTGAGTAAAGAAGTTTCTCCACATCTTCCTCCTAGCTCTCTTCCTGGTCATCTCTACTTACCAACTAATGGAAATTTGTTTACCCATCAAAAGTGTTCATAATTTCAAACATCATAACAAGATCACATCTTAATCTTCTCAACTCAAGAAGACTAAGCCCAATTTCGCAACTGTTTCCTTGTATCTAAAATTCCTTATTCTTGGTATCATTCTAATAAATCTCATTGGCATGCTTTCTCTAGGGCTTTCACATCCTTCCTTAAAAGAGCTGTATACATATTTAGAAGTGATGAATTTAGAGGTTGCAGAGATAGGCTGAACATTGCGACTAGCAGGGTAGGTCTTTCGAGAGCTGGTGCAGACACGATGGGCTGAATAGCCTTTTCCAATGCTGTATTTTGACCCAGCAACTGCAAAGGAGTGGTGATATATTTCAAGCTTCAACCATATTTTATAACTTTCAAACATGTGAAGATAAGGCTGCCATAGTCCCAGATGACCATAGGCTGCTGTCCCTTGAGGGAGAGCTGACTGGTGGTGATTTAACCTGAGGATCACCAAACCTCAGGTGAGGGGCAATGTTGAGAAGGCAGGGCCTTCATGAATAACCTCAGCAGCTATGGGAATTGAACCCATGATGTTGGTATCGCTCTGCATCATTAACCAGCCATCCAGCCAATTGAGCTGATCCCACCCTCATTTTCACTTTGGTAATAATCTTTCCCTGAGGCTGAAATATTGGAAGCAGATTCAACAGAGAGCGAGGTGCCTCCTTCCCCCGATCCCCTCACATCTTGAGGTCGCTTATTTCCCAGATTCACAACGTACCAAGTGCAGCAGGACACGGAGAGCATCTCTGGCACGGTCTGGATGCTGAAGGATTTCAGACAGAGCCTGACCAATAAGGGATGAGGGGCTGTTCAACTTGACATCATTTCCAATGAGTGTGAATCCTGCGAAAGAAGAACAGGCTTTAGATGACAGGATGATTAAATGTTCAAAGATTTCGGTAAATAGAAACTGACATTTGTAACCAGGCTAGAGTAAAAAAAATAGAAAATATCAGTGTGTACGGTGATTGTATCATACAAAACAGCTCTATAAGCCATGCATAATGCATCGCGACTGAAATCCTGAATAATGTATAGAAACTAATGCCTGTATAATGGTGACCTGTAATCTCTGTAATAAACCGTGATTGTAATTCCTGTACAACAGCGACTATATGTCAACTGTAATCACGATAAAATAGTGATTGTAAACTCTGTAGTAATACTGTTAATGCAATAATTTCTACATCATGCATGATAATTTTAATATCTATAAATAATGCAATATGACACTGATCAATATTTAAAAGTGACTTGAATAATATTGGTGATTATATTTTACCAAAATGAGCTTCTGGCCCCAGATGCTCTCCAACACCAAGACTGTCTGGCTCTATCTGTAACATTACCCATTTACCTATCCCTCTGTCAGCTCATTTCTAACAGAAAATCTTACCCTTGCCTCAATGCAGACACGATGGGCTGAATGACAACCTTCTGTACTGTAGGGAATTCTATGGTTCTATTGTCTCCGTACTCTAAAATCCCAACGTTCTTTTTGACTGGTCTCCAAACTTGCACAGTGCATAACATAGAACATAGAACACTACAGCACAAACAGGCCCTTCGGCCCACGGGTTGCGCCAATCACATTTATATCTACCAATCCGCAGACCTGTCTATAACCGTCTATCCCATTCGTTCCCATATACTCATCCAGAAATCTTTTAAAAGACCCCAGCAAGTTCGTCTCTACCACCTCCGACGGCAGCCAATTCCATTCACTCACCACCCTCTGAGTGAAAAACTTACCCCTAACATCCCCTCTGTATTTGCTTCCCTGCACTTTAAATCTGTGTCCTCTCATAGTGACCATTTCAGCTCGGGGAAATAGTCTCTGAGAGTCCACCCTATCTATTCCTCTCAACATTTTATAAACCTCTATCAGGTCGCCTCTCAACCTACGTCTCTCCAGTGAGAAGAGTCCCAGCTCCCTCAACCTATCTTCATAAGGCCTGCCTCCCACTCCAGGCAGCATCCTTGTAAATCTCCTCTGAACTCTCTCAATAGCCTCTACATCCTTCCTATAATGAGGCGACCAGAACTGCACACAATACTCCAAGTGGGGTCTGACAAGGGTCTTATAGAGCTGCATCATTACCTCCTGACTCCTAAACTCAATTCCTCGATTAATGAAGGCCAGTACACCATACGCTTTCTTGACCACTTTCTCCAACTGCGAGGCCGATTTAAGAGTCCTATGGACCCGGACCCCAAGATCCTTCTGCTCTACAACACAGCTAAGACTCCTACCCCTGATAACAGAATCATAGAAACTCTACAAAACAGAAAGAAGCCATTCAGTCCATCGAGTCTGCACCGACCACAATCCATCCAGGCCCTACCCCTATATCCCTACATATTTTACCCACTTATCCCCTCTAACCTCCACATCTCAGGACATGTGCAATTTTAACATGGCCAATCAATCTACTCCGCACACCTTTGGGGGTATCGAACTATGGTCCCTGGAGCTGTGAAAAAGCAAAACTAACCACTGTGTTACCGTGCCACCCCATAAATTTGAGCTAATTCAGAATTTTCCTGCTAGTCACCTGACTCACGCAATGTACTGGTCAACTATTATATCCATTCACTGAGCTTACAAAGGGGCAATTTATCGTGGCCAATCAACCTGACCCGCAAGTCTTTTGGATTGTGGGAGGAAACCACACAGACGTGAGAGAACATGCAAAACCCACAATGACAGTGATCTGAGTGAGGCTGGAATCGAACTTGAGTCCCTGATGCTGTGAGGCAGCAGTGCTAATCACTGTGCCACCCTAAGTGCAAGCTGTGAAATTAAAAATAAATCTGGCAATTTATCAACAGGGAGAAAATGAGCAGAAAGATTTGGCAGATTAATATTAAAAATCCAACTGTCTCGCTGATGTTCTTCAGGGAATGGAACTTCCCGATCAGATTTGATCTACATAGAATGCCAACCCCAAATTGTGTGGTTGTTTTTCTCTATTTATTACTGTCACAAGTAGGCTTACAATAACACTGCAATGAAGTTACTGTGAAAATTGCCTGTTCGGGTACATTGAGGGAGAATTTAGCATGGCCAATGCACCCAACCAGCATGTCTTTCTGACTGTGAGAGGAAATCAGAGGAAACCCACACAGACACGGGGAGAACATGCAAGCTCCACACAGACAGTGACCCAAATCAAGGATTGAACATGGGTCCCTGGTGTTGTGAGGCAGCAGGGCCAATCTCTGTGCCACCCATTTTTATGGTTGAATAATAATTTGCAATGGACTATAAATGCTGCTTTGCTGGTGTCACCCTCGATTAAAGAACATGTCTCCTTTTAGTTCATATTCATACCTAGATTTTAGGAATAACTCTGCCCCATAATTGTTCAACAGTGCAGAAACCCACATCAATCCAGCTTTTCCTGCGGGTATTATAGACCAAACAGCTAAACATTTCCATTTTCAACTGAAGCTAACAGATGTTCCATATCATTCTGGCTAGAAATTTCCACTAGTTAGCGCTTTTTTTTCAATCAATGCAACTTGCCTAGTCCAGAGCTAAAGATGAAAGATTTTTGAGTGTAAATTGCATTCTAATCATTGATGTGGGTTCATTGATCTGGTTTAAAAAAACATGGCATGAGAATCTGGCTCCATTTACCAAACTGGCTGCACCCACAGGTTGAACTGATCACCATTGCAAATTTTTGTTATTGCACCACATAGCCTCTTAAAATCAAGCTTTTTTCAAGATGAATTTTAAAAGCATTTAAATAATTTTTGAAGATGTGGTCCTTGGACAACAATGAATTTGGTAAATGGTTCTAGATTTTTTGAAAGTGATTTCCAGTCATTTCAAATTGAGTTGTTCACAAATGACGGACAAGGCACTCTAAGTAAAATAATCTTCTATTTTGGGACAGATCCATTATCCACTGCATTAATAAAGCTGCACTAGATAGCCACTACATTAAGGACTATATTTCAATTTGATTTTTCTGTTTAAATTGCATTGTAAAATGCTGCATGATTGTGGTGATTCGGGGCAGATTTTGCATTCAATGATATGCAAATAAGTTGAAGCAAAGAAATTGTAAATAAATTTTGCAAAACGAACACAATGGACCCAATTTTACCATTGCGTCACACCCAAAAACGGATGCGAAAACATGGTAAAGTCAGATGAGAGGCCATTAACGCGATCCACACTTGCAAGTGCACCGATTGTCACTTTACTGAATCGCGGGAATGGCGACAATTCGGTTCACGCCCAAAATGGGCGCAACGGCAATTTAAATGCATTTGCATGCATTAAAATTGAATGAATGAACTGCTCATCCAATTTTATCAGCGTTTCTCCCTTTACCACCGCGTTTGCCAATCTGGAATGCGCCATAATGGACCTGCTAAATAAAAGTCTGAATCCGGTGCTCCAGCTGCTGAAGGGCATGTTCAGAGTTTCCAACAGCTCTCTGACTCAGATCAGTGTGGGAAGGGGAGTCAGATCATTCTCCTGATTGGGGGGGTGCGGGAATGAGGGGAGCGAGGCCAGATTGTTGTCAGGTGAAGGGGAGGTAGGAGAAGACAGGTCAGATCTATCTCTGGTGGAGAGCCGGGGGGGGGGGGGGGCACACCACTTTCTGTGGTGTGGAGGATGAGTGAGGCCAGATTGTTATCAGGGGAGCAAGGGAAGCAGATGGATCTCTGGCTGGGATGGGGAATGGTGTGGCAGATATATCTCTGGTGGGGGTGTGGGGTGGGAGTGCATGGGGCGGGGGGGTGGCTCAGCTGCCGCTCTGTGGGTGATCAGTGGGGGGAGAGGGGCAGGGGTGGTGATCAGTGGGGGAGGAGTAATAAGGGGGACAGTGATATGTGTGGATAGTGGGAGGGTTGAACAAGGGGGACAGTGATGTGTGTGTGTGATGTGTATGTGTATGTGTATGTGCACCACTGCTCCCACTTTTTGCTCCCAGGTTGCTTTCTCCACTTTCTAAGGCTCGGGGACAATCTGGAACATGCATACTTTTTCAACTTTCTTTCTAACTGCGCATGTGCAGTTCACAGCTCCGATCATTCCGGCTGCACTCAGCCCAACCCACAGCGTGAATGAGACCGGAGATGGCTGAGAGTGTACGGGGGCGTCTGATAGTGGATTTCTAAGTCGGATCTGCATTACGCCCAGATTCAGCATTTGGAATGAAAATGGTAAAATCAAGCACAATATGTTTGCATGACTGATTGCACCCAAAACCGAAACTCCTGGAGTGGGATTTTCCATCCACGTTTGCTCCAAAACCAGAAAATCCCACCCATGTTGACTCCGTAGAGACAGTTACCCAAGCCAGGAATCAAACCTGGGTCCATGGCGCTGTTAGGCAGCAGTGCCAACCACTGTGCCACCCATTTGTATGGTTGAATAATAATTTGGAACGTGCTTACTCTCATGCCAGTGCCACACATGTATGTTTCCATATAAGATTCCAACGGGTGACACAGTGTCTTAGCAATGCTACCTTACAGCATCAGAGACCCCGGGTTCAATTCCGACCTCAGGTCACTGTCTGTGTGGAGTTTGCATGTTCTCCCCATGTCTCCATGAGTTTCCTCCGGTTTCCTCCCACAGTCCAAAGATGTGCGGGTTGGGTAGATTGGTCTTGCTAAATTGACGCTTAGTATCAGGGGAACTAAGAGGGTACATTAATAGAATTACAAAAATAGGACCTGGTGGGATTGTGGTTGGTGCAGGCTTGATGGGCCAAATTGCCTCTTTCTGCACTGTAGGGATTCTATGATCCAGTGGGGGGGGGAATGAAAATTGGTCTTCAGTAGATATCAGCATCTCATTGAAAATCAGCAAGCCATTCTAAATCATCGCAATCAATTGTTAAAACGACTACATTTGGTCTAAAACTAACTGTCAGTTCACTATCAGCCCATTCTGCACTACAGGCATGAATGAGCTTCATCCCTATTCTTTTTAAGGTACTTTCTGACACGCGCTCATCTCCCTACAGCATGCACCATCAGTAACAGTGATAACCACTTCAGCTTGTTCATTTTATGTCCCTTTTAATTAATTAATTTAGTTAATTAATTTGATTTCCTTGAAACAAAATACCCTGGTGTGTATTACAATCTCTCCCCCAGTTCTGTGAAATCTCAAGTATCTGTCATATTGGCAGGAGTGCTCACTCCCTCCTTCAGGCAGGTAATAGAAACTGACGGATAATCAAGGCTCCACTGGGACATGGAGCATGTTAGCTGGTAGGAGCTGTGGCACAGTGGTTAGCACAGCTGCCTCACAGCGCCAGGGTCCTGAGTTCAATTCCCCGTTTGGATCACAGTCTGTGCAGAGTCTGCATGTTCTCCTCATGTCTGTACGGGTTTCCTCTGAGTGCTTTCCCACAGTCTGAATGATGTGCTGGTTAAGTGCATTGGCCAAGCTACATCCTCCGTCAGTGTAGCCAAACAGGCATCGGAGTGTGGCGACTGGAGGATTTTCACAGTAACCTCATTGCAGTGCTAACGTAAACCTATTTGTGACTAATACACAAAACTTTGTTTTATTTATTTGCACTGCCCCCTTTGCCCGCTCACTCTTTTTAAAATCTCCTTAACAGATTTGAAAAGAAATAGTGTGTAAGGAGAGACTTGCAAGAGGTTCCCTAATTCCAAAGGATAGCTGATCACTGTACTTTTTTCTCCCTTTGCTTCCTACTGCAGAGTGTACTAGATCCTTAGGGTGGAATTCTCCTGTCCTGCCCACCACGGGAATTGAGGTGGGAGGGACAGTGGACTATGCAAAGATCTGTTGACCTTGGGCAAGATTGTCCAGCTTTGGGGCAAGCAGCCAATGCTTTGAGTCTAGATTGGGTCGTCCAGATTCAAAACGTTGGCTCTATTCTCTGTCCAGAGATGCTGTCAGATTTGCTGAGATTTTCCAGCATTTTCTATTTTTTGTTTCAGATTCCAGCATCTACAGTATTTTGCTTTTATCTTATTGTCCAAGATCCCTGGCTGCCCGCAAATACAAGTGAGTATGTGAACAATGAGAGCATGTCAATTGGGTTCAACAGTAGCCATGGTGTGGAGATGCCAGCATTGGATTGGGGTGGGCACAGTAAAAAGTCTCACAACACCAGGCGATGGCTCAGCTGATGAAGAGGCAGCGCTCCAAAAGCTTGTAGTTCCAAATAAACCTGTTGGACTTTAACCTGGTGTTGTGATATTTCTTACTGGGTTCAATGGTGTCAATGTATTTTTGTTGTGCACCTCATCCCTTGTTTCCGTTCAGTCATCTCAGCCACACCTTCTGCTTACAAAGCGTCTATTAATGTATTCTTGCAAAATATGGTCCTTTTGACCATCCCAGTCCCAGAACATATCAATATTCAAAAGGCAGATACTGGTTGTTCTTCAATTGTAGATTCATGCAGCCAGAAGGATTTGAACAAACCTGCCCAGTTTGAAGGATGTGCAAACTGCTTGCTGCTCTGGACAATCTTCATGGCTTCTCCAAGGGCGGCACTGGATTTCATCCCATTCAACAGGGAGGAGTAGAAGGTGTGCACAAACATCTTAGACGCAGCCACAGGCACTGGCCAAAGGGAAACCAAAACACAGTGTGCCCCAGCAGCAAGGAAAGCCCGCGTCAGCCCAATGATACCGTCCGCTGTCACTTTGTTGTTCGACTCTTGGTAGGAGCCAAGGACTACCAGCTTGACAGGGAGATGCAACTCCAGAATGTCTGCGGCTGTCAGTAAGAATTCTTGCAGGGGAGGGCTGTCGGTTATGCTCTCCACGTCACTGGCATCGTCTTGCATCCGCAAAGACTCTGGAATCGTGTAGCTGTTTCCCATTGAGCTCTTGCCTGTCAGGCTGCTTCCCTCACTGTTTGGCGTGAGGACCAGAGCAGCCAATTTCCAGGAGATGTGGGTTGCAAAATGGATGCACTCTGCCTGACTCAGCGTGCTCATCACTCTTTCCTTGGTGGCAGCAGTGCTGACCAGGGGCTGGCAGCCCAGGAGCTCCGAAACCATGTAGGCTTCTTCCTCAGCGGAAGGCATGGGACCCCAGAGCCAACGGTCCATCACTCCGGACGGGAGTTTGGGGTTACCTATCACAGCTGCCATCGAGGTAGTGGAGTTGCACACGGAAGTGCTTTTCCGGAGGTGGGACTGTACAGAATAAGATAAAACACAAATATTTAGTTTGAATGTTTCATGCAGTAAATAAAAGAAATGGCCAACATTTAATGTTACATTCAAGGTGGACAACAGAGCCTTAGTTTTACACTCTGTTAACAAATTGGTTATATTAAATTGATGTTCCTGCAAGTCCACCTTTTTTTGTGTTTCTTGCTGGGCCCTCATTGATGCTGCTTTACAAGGGTTGCTTAGGGTAAACATTTTCATTCCACCATATTGGTTCACACAAAGACAGAAAGTATCAGGGTTGGATAGGAATCACAAAGTTAACTGAGAGGTAAACAATGGAGAGAGAACATTGCATTTGAGAAACCTAGCAAAATTTAAGAGTTAGGGGAAGGGGTTGAGCAAGGATAATTAGAGGGAGGGTTAAGAGTTGACTGCCCGGTACTATAGGACTGTACCATAGTCCTTGTGAAGACATTCCTGGGAGTTGGCAATCCCTGCATTATAATACAGAAGTGTAGACATGGTCAGGAGATGATACAGCTGTACAAGACTGGCGAATCCTACAAGTATGGGCAGCATGGTGTCACAGTGGGTAGCACTGTTACCTCACAGCACCAGGGACCCAGGTTCGATTCCAGCTTTGGATGATTGTCTGTGTGGACTCTGCACATTCTTCCTGTGTCTGTGTGGGTTTCCTCCGGGCGCTCCGGTTTTCTCCCACACTCCAAAAATGTGTAGGTTATATGAATTGGCCATGGGAATTGTGAGGGGTTACAGGAATAGAGTGAGGGCAATGGCCTTGGTAAAATGCTCCATCAGAGTTAGTGCAGACTTAATGGGCTGAATGGCCTTTTCTGGGGATTCTATGATTGTATAATTCTATGATAACTCCAGGCCATCGTTTGTGGGTGGACAGAATGTGCAATCAATTCTTTGGATATCAATGGTTCATTTTTCATTCATTCACAGCGTTTGGGCGTCACCCCTTGAGAAGGTGGCGGTGAGCCACTTTGTGATGCAGGTACACCCACAGTGCTGTTAGGGAGGGAACTCTGCTGTTTAGGCAATATCATTAGGGAGTTTAAAGTTTATTTATTTGTGTCACAAGTAGTCTTACATTAACATTGCAATTAAGTTACTGTGAAAATCTCCTTGTCACCATGCTCCAGCACTTATTCACGCGCGCGGAGGGAGAATTTAGCATGGCCAATGCACGCCTTTCGGACTGTGGAAGGAAACTGGAGCACCCAGAGGAAACCCACGCAGACATGGGGAGAATGTGCAGACTCCACACAGACAGTGACCCGAGCTGGGGATTCAACCTGGCACTGTAAGGCAGCAATGCTAACCACTGTGCCATCGTTATCCAGGGAGACAAGCAGGTTCTGTTGAAGGGGCTGGAGCACAGGTAGAAGGTTAGTAACAGAAAGAGGAAACCAGGCTCCCCAAGCATGAAGATGAGGATTCACAGTGAGGGCAGGAAAGGGATGAGCAATAAATGCTGGCTGATCAGCAATGCCCATGTCCCACAACTGAAAAAGGGAAGAGACTGGCAGGCTCAGCAATGAAATTCTGTATTGAACAGAATGGAGACATTGGAGGAATAGATAAAAACTGGGATCTTTGGACAACGTAGTTAACAAGCAAACAGAGGCTGCAAACTTACACATAAATAGTGGTTTTAAAACATATTTGATTGTGCAGTCTTTCTAGAACAAGCTTTTTTGAAATCACCAGCACGTGAAAAAGCAACAGCATAAAAGGATCTTGAAGAATTCCTACCCTAGGATTTGCTTGAAGGGCTCGGATGGAAGGAACAGCGATGATGCTGAACCGTTCATAGAGATATTCATTTGAGGAGCTTCCTTTCAGTAGAGCAAATGGAATGAGATATAATTCCCCTTCCAGGACCAAAACAAGCTGACGATGACGACCAACAGGTCCACTGGAATGCATCAATCCCTGAAGAATCAATGAAAAAAAATTGTTATTTTTGTCTACATATAAATCTCCATTTCTTTTGTGAAACAGCTATATTGGCGGTTACTATGACTGCCAGTGTTGGAGTCAAACGCTCACAATACATCTGAGCTGAATACATCATGGTTAATAAAAATTGGCTTTTCCTTCCTTCCACTAATCATCTTATCAAATCCAGCTCTTTGCCAATAGCATAGCCACGGTCTGGCACAATTCACCCCAAACTCGATTAGACCATAAGAGCTGAGAGCTCGGTGTAAAACCTATTAGAATCACAGAATGAGGCTATTTGGCCCAATCCTACCCAGGCCCTATTCACATAACCCTTATTTCTCCTGCTAATCCCCCTGACATTAAGGTCAATTTAGCATGGCCAATCAACTAACCCACTCATCTTTGGACTGTGGGAGGAAACCAGAGCACTCAGAGGAAACCCACAGGGAGAATGCGCAAACTGCACATAGCAAGTTACCCAAGACTGGAATTGAATCCAGGCCCCTGAGAAGCAGCAGTGCTAACCACTGTGCTACCATGCTGTCCTATTACTACTGTTGTGTTCAGTTGCTTACTCTTAGCAGGTGGAAGAATAGCAGCTTCATCGGACAGAATTATCCTTTCTAGGATTAAACTCTGCAGTGGGACGAGGGCAGGGAATGTTTCCCATCATGAGTCTGTTGGAGAAACATGTGGTATTGTGTAATCCTGGCCTTATTAAATATGCAGCCAAGAGTTTCCCAATATTTTGTTTGTAGAGATGGGTTGGATGGGGTGTGTCCTGCTATTACACTATATTTACAAGGCAGCTTAGACAGCAACTTACCCTCGTTTGAGAAGTGGCCCAAAAAGACAGGGATCTCCAGCGCCCAACCTCAGTGACACTTCCCCTGGGTGCCCCCCCTTGATCATGTGGACGCCAGGAAGGTTATCTTCTTTCCAGCAGAGGAGGGGAGCAAGCAAGGAAATGAATCTGGCATGACAGGAAGAGGAAGCCTCCAAGGCAGACACTGCCCAAGGTGGGCACCACAGGACTGCCCTGCAATGCCACAAGGGAATGGGTACCTCATGCTCTGTGCCTGGGTATATGAACCCTCAGCTGCTCACACTCACTTCAATGAATGGACAGGGGATTTGGGCCTCAAGAGGGAGGGTATGAGCTCAGGCGTTGAGGGCACCACAAATGACATGCCTCTCTCAGCCTTATTTTTACATCTGCATAGGCTCAGCAGGGTGCTGGCCCAGAACCCTCTTGGACGAGCAGCAATACATCAGTCAAATGCCACACAACCCGATGGGCTATCTATAAGACTGGAAGCATAAGGAAGGTATATGGAATTGATTTATACAATTAAATGCCCAATAGCATTTAATAGCAAGCCCATCTTCTCTCTTTGAGCAGGCGAAAGTTAAGCCATGGTCACAGAGAGAAACATTTTCTCAGCATTTACCCTGTTAAACCTATAAAAAATGTATTTGTTACGATTAGGTTTTCTCCCATTCATCTAAGCTCCAGGGGACAGAGGCATGGAGAAGACAGGAAAGAGTCAGGCAAAGTTGAAAGAGCTCACGTTCTTCGAGGAGCGGGCAACACAGACTGGACCACTGGGGACAGAGAGATTAGCTTGCGATCCCAGTCAAGATCCATTCATGACACTGAAACATCAGAACATGCTGTGTACAGTTTTGGTGTCCTTATCTGAGGAAGGATGTCCTTGCTATAATAAGAATCTGCTGAGAATTGTGGAGAGCTTGAAGTGGTCCAGGGTGAGGCTCCAAGTCTGGAGTAATGATGTTTCTTTATTAAACCTTTTTTTTGATTTATAAGTTGGAGTAAGTTTTGTTGTATTTTCATTGGCTGCATTTTGAAGAGTTCCTTCTGAAGGAACAGTGTAAACCTTTTAGAACTGAGATGAGAAGAAATTTCTTCACCCAGAGGGTGATGAATGTGTGGAATTCATTACCACAGAAGGTAGTTGAGGCCAAAACGTTGTCTGATTTGATGAAGAAATTAGATACAGATCTTGGGGTTAAAGGGATCAAGTCATATGGGAGGAAATGGGGATCAGAGTATTGAATTTGATGATCAGCCATGATCAAAATGAATGGCGGAGCAGGCTCAAAGGGCCAAATGGCCTACTCCTGCTCTAGTTTCTATGTCTCTATGTCCATTGACCTTGGGCGGGATTTTTCAGCTTAGGGGCAAGTGCAAGCTAGAGTAAGCAACCTGTGGTGTCCACTCCCACTATTTTTATCTTTATACACCTGATTACTTTCCTGACTGTCTTGGTGTGGAAGCATTCTAATAATCAGAGGGGAGCAGGATAGATGAGCACTTGGGCAATTTCAAACACATTCCACAAGAAAGGGATGTACATTTTTCTAAGCTTAATTTGCCTGGGTTAGCTGGTCACTGCACTGCTGTAAATCGAGGCTAATTATTGCAGTTTGACGTGTTTACAGCCACTTACACACGCTGCTATTATACTGTATTAAAACATTGCGAGAATGGAAGAAAGATTACACCAGATGTTTTTTTTTGCATATGGTTTTCTTCACAAAATGCAAAAACCTATGCTTATTTCTGCTGTTGATCCATCAAAATGACTGGAAAACACGCGCATAATATTACTGCTGCAATGCAAAGGCAAATATCTTGCCTTATTCTCCCCCACACTGCTCCGCAAGAAGGATTCTGAATACTCCCACACATCATGTTGCTGTGCTCATTACAGGCTGTGACATGAGGTCATCAGCACTGACAAATACGTGCCCTGGGAGCCCAGCCTCCTGGACGAGTCTTCTCCGTCTTGACATATTGTTTACCAAGTACCAACAATTATTCTGGAGGGCTTCTCTCTGCCAGCTGCCCACAGATGCCAGGCTTGTCTGCTGCGCTACTAAATTTACTATTGCTGGGCGGCCTCAGTTGCCTTCGCAGGCAATGGAGGTGACAAGCAGCAGTACCTCACTGGAGGGCATGCTGTCATCTAGGAACCAGCTTGTATAATTTCCATCTACTTTCTGCACCAACAGCAACATAATGGTGTTTAATCCCTAAAACACACTGACATGTGCCTGCTAGATTTCCACGCGCTTTAGATGTCCCCGGAGTTCCACTCTTTCAATGATACTTTAATGTTTATAACCTATAAATAAAATGATACGGGCAATTTCCATTTTGCATGCAGCTACGAACTACGTGACTTCATCACACTTAAGCTACATACTCTGCTTCATTCACTAACCATTGCAGAATTAAATAAACAGCATTATTGCCTGCCCATAACTATTGTACACTTGGCTGGTCTGAGTTATTGAGGAAGCAGCAATTGATTCCGGGCTTTGAAACAATTCTTCTTCCCTAACAAAGCAGTATAGAAAAACAGAAGAGAGAGTCGATGACATGGGTAAAGTTTGACATTTTAAAGTTTATTTATTAGTGTCACAAGTAAGCTTCATTAACACTGCAATGAAGTTACTGTGAAAACCTCCTATTCACCACATTCCAGCGCCTGTTCAGGTACGCTGGGGGAGAATTTGGCATGGCCAATACACCCTAACAGCATGTCTTTTGGACTGTGGGAAGAAACCAGACAATTCAGAGGAAACCCAAGTGCTGACATTGTACAGACAGAGATCCAAGCAGGAAATCGAATTTGGGTCCCTGACACTGTGAGGCAGCAATGCTCACCACTGTGCCACTGTGTATGGAGGGTTCTGACCTTGTCTACAGGTTAGCATGTGTATTTGTAATATCTCTATGAGCAAACATGAAATCCAGAAATAACCAGAGGTCTCCATTATGCCTGTGATCAATTCTTATTGTAATTATTCATATTTCACTGAAAAGTTTTAAAATGTAATTCATCTAATTCCAGCTCTCACAAATACGGATCATGATGTTAAGGAGAAAGTATAAGGTAAAGTACTGCTGGTAAGGCAATAGCAATAATGGGTTTTTGATAAGAGATTGATCTGCGAATGCATTCCTGACTTTCTTATCTGTAGACTTAACTATTACAACACAGTCCTGGCTGATCTCCCATATTCTACCCTCTGTAAACTTGAGGTCATCCAAAATTCTACTCCCTGTGTCCTAACTCGCACCAAATCCCTTTCCCCTGCATACTCACTGAACAATATTGACTACTGTTCATCTTGATTCTTTTCATTCTTTTTCAAAGTCCCTCCCTTCCCTATTATTGTAACCTCCTTTGGTACTAAAACCCTCTGGGATATTTCTGCTCATCTAAGTCTGGCTTCTTAAGCATTCCTGATTTTTAATTCCTCCACCCGTTGCCGAGGCTCTGGAATTCACGCTCTAATCCTTTCCTCCTTTAAGGCATTCCTTAAAAATTATCACTCGGACCAGGAGCCTGACCGAATATCTCCTTATGTGACACAGTGTCACACTTTGTTTTATAATGTTCCTGTGAAGTATTTTGAAATGTCTTATTACATTAACAATGCTGAATCAATATACTGTAGATCATGATGTAGACGTCAATTGTATAAATTCATAGAATGATAAAGATCCCTACAGTGCAGAAGAGACCATTCAGCCCATTGGGTCTGCACCAACTCTCTGACACAGAATCTAACCCAGGCCCTCCCCCAGTCTTATCTGTGTAACCCCACACAATTACATGGCTGATTCCCCTAACCTACACATCTTGGGACATTAGGGACAATTTAGCATGGTCAATCCACTTGATCTGCACACCTGAGGTCACAAAACATGCTATATAAATGCAATTTCTTTCATTTCTTTTATTGTCAGAGGAGCTATCTTCCATACGAGACTATACAACAAGGATGAATCTCTGTGGGTGCAAACGGTGCTGCTGAACTATCCAAAGAAACAGTCCAGTAGCTAATCCTCACCAAGTTTCCTCCTCATAACCAAATTTACCAAAAATGGATTGATGGTCATTCTTCTCAGTTGTTGTAAGACCGGCTATTTACTAATTGCTGGATGCAATAGCCCATCGAAGTACTTCACTGGTTGGCAGGTACTTTGAGATACCCTCAGGCAGTGATATACAACACACTGGAAGATGGTATTGTTAAACTGGAGTTTTAATTCTCTGCATCGAACTCTGTCATGCAGAATAAGGTGATACTGCTGGCATCTGCAGCTGAGATTTCAAGTTGCACAAACTATTAGCATCTGTTACGAATGCTGTTTTGATGGCTTTTAGATCCAAACATTAAAGATGGAATTCTCTGACATTGCGATTCTCCAGTCCCGCTGCAACGAATGGAGTTTTGGCTGAGTGCCAAATGCTCTGTATCTCGTGGCAGCGGTGGTGAGGCGAATGAGATTGGAGAATCCCAGCCAAGATGTGGGCATAACTGTTAACCATAACGGAGGGAATCTCAAGAGTTTGTAATTATTTACTGTCATACAAATCAACAAATATTCTCGCACATGTACAATAATGCACAAACAGCTCATGTTAGCTGCAGTTATGGAACATAGGTGCCATTTATGAAAACCAACAATCCCATGGTGCCTACATCAAAACATACCCTCAATATTAAAGTGCTAGTTCCAGATACTGGTGATGGATTTTCTGTATCCTCTGCAGCTCAACATGTGACTGTGCAGCTCTGCATAGGCGCTATTCCTCTTTAAATACAGCACTTAGCAGTTTTTATAACCTCCAGTATATGTATCACAGCACACAACCGCTCCTAACAGGCATTTTTGATAATATTCACCCAGAATGGGAAAAATTGCATGTAGTGTGATTTGCCCACAAGAAGTGTCAATATTAAAAGAGAAGGCTCAAGATCCATTATCCATTATCTCTCCCACTGGAAAATATGACTTGACATTTGATGATATTGGCCATTAAAATTTCACTTTTACAGATGCATCATAAAAAGCATTTTTTCTGGTTGTATCACAGCTTGGTATGACTCCTGCTCTGTCAAAGACAGAAAAAACTACCAAGGGTCGTGAATGAAGCCCAATCCATCACGCAAACCAACCTCCCACCCATTGACTCTGTCTACACTTCCCGCTGCCTCAGCAAAGCAGTCAGCGTAATTAAGGACCCTACTCACCCCGGACATTCTCTCTTACAAAAGTCACGTACCAACCGACTTAGGAACAGCTTCTCCCCTGTTGCCATTAGACTTTTGAATGGACTTACTTTGCATTAAGTTGATCTTTCTCGACACCCTATGACTGTAACACTTCATTCTGCGCTCTCTCATTTCCTTCTCTATGAACGGTATGTTTTGTCTGTATAACGCACAAGAAACAATGCTTTTCACTGTGTGTTAATATATGTGACAATAATAAATCAAATCAAATCAAAACCTGAGCTGAAATATTTAATATGGTGAAGGTTTGTGAGTGTTTCCACAGAAGTAAGGAGCTTTCAGTGTGTTCTGTCTTAAATCAGGAGTGTAGCAGGCATCATTATATAAAGTATTGGAGCAGGAAGAAGGAGTTTCAGGGGACACAGGATAGGCCACAACTTGCAAAAGCTGCTAGTCCAGGCAACATGATAATGAGATGAAAATTAAAAATCTTGGCATAATCGAAGCACAGACTTCCCAGAGCAGCTGCGACTGATGATAAACAGTACAATGTCCAGTACAGATCTTAAATTTATTTATTAATGTCACAAGTAGGCTTACATTAACACTGCAATGAAATTACTGTGAAAATCCCCAAGTTGCCACACTCCGGCACCTGTTCAGGTACAATGAGATAGAATTTAGCATGGTCAATGAATCTAACAACACATCTTTTGGACTGTGGGAGGAAACTGGAGCACCCAGAGGAAAGCCCAACAGACACAGGGAGAATGTGTAACACGCGCACAAACAGTGACCCAAGCTGGGAATCGAACCCGGATCCCAGGCGTTATGAGGTAGCAGTGCTAGCCACTATGCCATATGGCAAAACAGAAATTTCCAGCAAGTAAAGCAAGATAGCTGAGGTATGTTGGATTTAAGAAAAAGTCAGCCGTCCAACTGAAGCCACGAGGTAACCCAAGGAAGATGAATGGATCAAGATGCACGCACCCACGTACCTTGTGCAATTTTCAGCACTGACTGAATGGACTTCCCCAAACATTTGAAATTCTTCCTGATTCTTGCTTTGCCTGACCTTACAATTAGTCGGCTTCTGGCGCAATTAAAAAAAAATCTGGTGGTATCAGGGCCACGGAAACATTTAACTTCATGAAATATTTCAGCAATTAGGGAGAAAAATACCTTTTCTCCATCCACCATACCCCTAAAGACAGACAGCTGGTGATCAATTGTCTTCATTTTTCTTCACTTTAATCAGTTCCTGTTATGCCTGGTGTCCCTGTTCGGTATTTGTCCTCATTTGAATATTCCTGCAGATGTCTCAATCACCAGTAAATTAGAAGGCAGGCAACGCACTTGCCTGTCCTCTTAATATCAGCGACAGGCATCTTCCTATTTTTAATACAACCAGCCTCATTTGCATTGGAAGTAAGCCATGTCCTATATTCAAACAACTCAATCTGTTTGTATTAATTATAAAGGCAAATTTAAAACCAATATGCTCGACTGACTCAAATTAGTGCATCATTTTGTTAATCGCTTTCATATAAGATGCAGCTTTCCTTGTCTCCTCAAGGAAGAGTAATTTAACTTGCAAATTTCTCACTTGAAAATAGAAGTTAATTCTATCATGGCCTCTCATGCATGATATTGATCAAGCTTGGTTGCATCTCTTCAGGTGACGCCTGGGACTCATCTGTTTTCATTTACTAATAGCACAGCTGGAGATGACACTTCTGAGATTAAGGAACCACAAATCACAGAAATGTATCAGAGTGATTATATATATTTATTACTGAGCTTCATAGAAAAAGTTTCTTGCTTTCCGAAACTAAAATGGAGTTGGAAAACCACAAGTTGAATTTTGCTGAATCTCCAGGAGTACAACTTCATCTTCATTTTCAAGAATATGCTACAACCTCCCCTGCTTACGTACATGTCCCTTCACCACATATATGTAACTGGGACATGTGACATTGCAAAGGCTCAATCATTTAAAATTTATTTATTCGTGTCAAAAGTACGCTTACATTAACGCTGCAATGAAGTCACTGTGAAAATCCCCTAGTTGCCACACTCTGCGCCCACTCGGGTACACTGAGGGAGAATTTAGCATGGCCAATGCACCTAACCAGCCCGTCTTTCAGGCTGTGGGAAAAACATGAAAAACCAGAGCACCCAGAGGAAATCCATGCAGACATGGGGAGAATGTGCAAACTCTGAACAGACAGTGTCCCAAGCCAGGAATCGAACCCAGGTCCCTGGCGCTGTAAAACAGCAGTGCTCACCATTGTGCCCGCCCACACTTTCTCTCTCATTTTCCTTCAACGCCAATTCAGTTGAGTGTGCAAGCATTTTAATAATAGTACTTTTTTCTTAACAAACACTTCAAAATACTAATACTTAAGCAACTAAAGCCACCCATGATTTTGATACAGTCCATCATAGAATCCTACAGTGCAGAATGAGGCCATTCGACCCATCGAGTCTGCACTGACCACAAGCCCACCAAGGCCCTATTCACGTAACCCCACATATTTACATTAGCTCGTCCCCCTGACACTAAGCATCAATTTAGCATGGCCAATCAATGTAACCTGTACATCTATGGACTGTGGGAGAAAACCGAAGCATCCGGAGGAAACCCACACAGACACGGGGAGAATGTGCAAACTCCACACAGGCAGTGACCCAAGCTGGGATTCAAACCAGGCCTTGGCGCTGTAAGTCAGCAGTGCAAACCACTGTATCATCGTGCCACCCCGATCATCTTGGTGCCTCATTTACCCTGAGGTTACTGGAGATCGGAGCGCATCTCTTAACAAGTCCAAGCTGTGAAACTACTCAACAACAAGCTCACAAGCTAGTTATCGTCAGGCTCATGAGTAGCAATAAAGAGGAAATAAAATATTGTTGGGTGTGTGTGTTACAAGGAAATATTACACTCTGGGGGCTTACTGAAGTACAGCACAAATGGTTTATTATCATTATCTTAACTGAGCACGTCACGGCTGTGGAAACACTTCAAAGCCTGTTCATCTGTACTGTTAATTATTTCATATATTTTTTCTTTCTGCTCCACACAACAGACTGCCCTGAGCTCTCACTAAATTTGTATTATAAGTGTGGGAACATATTTGTTGTGACAATTTCTCTAAATCAGTGAGAAACGAGCTCATTCACTGTCCACTGTCCCTCATCACAGGGAATGAAGCATTGGAATTGGCACGGAACTGGTCTGGAACATGAAAACTGGGATGTTTCTATAGAGGGGTGGCTGCCTCTGCACAAGCTCACTCCGAGGCAGCTCTGTCCTGTGTTCTGATTAAAGGTAATTGGTCTGAAACATTAACTCCTCCTCTGCCAGAGCTGCTGACAACGTCCAACACTTTTGTTTTTAATCTAATGGGAGGGCACAGTGATTGGTACTGCTGCCTCATAGCGCCAGGGACCCGGGTTCGATTCCTGGCCTCGGGTGACTGTATGGAGTTTGTGCATTCTCCCTGTGTCTGTGTGGGGTTTCCCCTGGGTGCTCTGGTGTCCTCTCATAGTCCAAAAATGTGTGGATTTTATTAGATTGATTGGCCATGGTAAATTGCCCCTGAACGTCAAGGGGATTAGTAGAGTAAATATGTGGGGTTACGTAGATAGGGGCTGGGTGGGATTGTGCAAGCATGATGGGCCGAATGGCCTCTTTCTGCACTGTAGATATTCTATGATTCTAAAACAAAGTATATCAACTGCTTCCTTTATCACACAATTATAAGAAACTGAGTAAAGGAGGTAGCTATTTAGCCCATCAAGCCTACCCACCAGGATTGATCTTCATTTACCTGCAAACAAAATCCATCAATCTCAGACTTAAAATCAATATTGAAAAAAAAATTGTCATTTATGGAAGGGTTTTCCAAACTTCCACCACCCATTGTGCGCCAACATCTTTCCTAATTTTACCCTGAAAGGTCTGGCTCCAATTCTTAGACTCAACCTTTCAGCATGAGAGAGACACCATTCCATCTGTACCAGTTCTTCAAAACAGCGATTCAATTAATCCCAGGCTCTCAGGTTGGAAGTTCTTGTCTGTTTGGCGCCCGCACTCTGCGAGCACAAGACACACTCCGGGTTATGGTAGTCCCGGAACGTGGGTTCACGCTGGCTGGCCAATCAACAGGCAGCCGGTGTGGAACTCGCGCTGTTTGAGGCTAAGCGCAACTGGGGAGGGCAAGAACGGGGGCAGGTGCCAAGGACACGGAGCGTGCAGGCTGGTCCTTCTGCCATGTTCCTTCAGGGGGACAGAGTCAGGGAACTGTAAACAATAAATCCCAATCGGAGACTATACAACAAGTGTGGAGGCAGCACATTCAAACACAAATCTCAGTCCCTACACGCCTTTTTAACTTTATTTCAACCCGGACAGTTCATCCCACCCTGGATCAATGTTGCAGTAAAAACATGAAGGCCGGCTTGGCCAATCGGCCCATCTGCCAACCGTAAAAGCAGAAGGCCGTGAAAAGTTGCTTTCAATTGTCTCCTCAATGGGCTAAGTTGCCCGTTTGGTTGTCGATGAGTGTGCTTCCGACTCTTGTGTATGGCTGCTAACCAGAATAAAGTTTAAAGTTTTTAAGTCCATTTATTAGTCTCACAAGTAGGCTTACATTTACACTGCAATGAAGTTGCTGTGCAAATCCTCTAGTCGCCACACTCAGTTTAGGTACACTGAGGAAGAATTTAGTATGGCCAATACACCTAACCAGCCCATCTTTCGGATTGTGGGATGAAACTGCAGCACCTGGAGAAAACCCATGTAAACACAGAGAGAACATGCAGACTCCACACAGACAGTGGGAATCCAACCCGAGTCCCAGTACTGTGCCACTGTGCCATAATTGTGCAATGACTTCAAGGCACGTGCCCAATGTCTTTTTGCAGGATTTCACGTGCTTCAGTGCTGGGCACATGCCACCCGACTGATACAAAATTCTGGCCCTGGTCTTTCCACATATTCCTGCAATTTTTTTCTTGTTAAGCATATATCCAATTTCTCTCTTAGAAGTTCGAAACCACTTCAGCCAGCATTTCCAGCACTGCATCATAGATTGTCGAGATGCTGCATCTTAAAAAAAATTCTCCTCAAGGACCAGAGGGTCACTTATTATTTGATAGGTGCAAATCCAGGTGGATTAGAGGAAGAAATGGACCTGGGATTACAAACTGCGCCTCAGGTTAGCAAGGCCATGAGAAAGAAAGCAAACCAAGATTAGTAAAAAGCAAACCAAGCACTAGGCTTTATTTCTGGTGAAACAGAATTGAAAAACAGCAAAGTTTTACTGAATCTGGATTGAGCCCTAGTTAGACCACTCTGAAGAGTGCAGTTCTGATTGATTAATTATAAGAAGTTAAAAAAAGCACAAGATTCAGAAAATATTCACAAAGATGCAGTAAATGGAAGAACTCTTAAGAGTATCGATGGGTAGAGGGACCTGGGTGTACAGATACACAGGTCACTGAAAGTGGCAACACAGGTGGAGAAGGCAGTCAAGAAGGCAGACGGTACGCTTGCCTTCACGGGCCAGGGCATTGAGTTTAAAAATTGGCAAGTCATGTTACAGCTTTATAGAACCTTAGTTAGGCTGCACTTGGAATGTAGTATTCAATTCTGGTTGCCACAGTACCAGAAGGATGTGGGGGTTTTGGAGAGGGTACAGAAAAGATTTATCAAGATGCTTTCTCATTTGGAGGGCATCAGTTATAAGGAGAGGTTGGAGAAACTTTGGTTTATTCTCACTGGAACGCCAGAGGTTGAGGGGCAACCTGCAAGATTATGAGGGGTATGGACAGAGTGGAAGCTATTTCTCTGAGCGGAAGAGTCAATTACTGGGATGTGGCATGGTCACATAGGTTTAAAGTGTGAGAGTCAAGGCTTAAAGGAAATGTCTGAGGCAACTTTTGTACATAAAGGATGGTGGGTACCTGGATCTCGCTGCCAGAGGAGATAGTGGAAGCAGATATGATAGTGATGTCTAAGGGACATCTTGACAAATACATGAATAGGATGGGAATAGAGGGATACAGTCCCCAGAAGGGTAGGGGGTTTTAGTTCAGTCAGACAGTATAGCCGGTGCAGACTTGGAGGGCCGAAGGACCCGTTTCTGTCCTGTAATTTTCTTTGTTCTTTGATGATACCAAGAATGTGTGAAGGATTTGACCAGCTCACTCGCCTTTGGCCTGAGAGATATCCTGGTACAGATTTTCAAAATTATGAGAGGTTTTGCAAGAGCAAGAAAATGTTTCTTCTTGTGGGGAACAGCATAATAGTAGGTCATCAATATAAAATACTAATCAAAAAAAAAAAATCACCCAAGGACTCTGTATTCAAAGAGTGGTGTGACTTGGAAATTGCCAGTACAGGGAGTGGTTGAAGTATAGATGCACATTAGCGGAAAATCAGACAAGTGTATGAAGGATAAGGAAACTGAGGATTATGATGATAGATTTAGAATTATGGAATCCCTAAATTGTAGAAGGTTGCCATTCAGCCCATTGAGTCTGCACCAATTCTTTGATGGAGTATTTCCAACCAGGCCACCCAAGCCCTATTCCTGTAACCCCACACATTTATCCCACTAATCCCTCTGAGCTGCACATCTTTGGACAGTAAGTGTCAATTTAGCATGGTCAACCCACCTAACCTGCTCATCTGTGGATCTTTATCTGAGAAAAGATGGGAGGAGGGTTGAATGGTTCATTGGTTGGGCCAAATGGCCTATTTCCTGGGTAGCACAGTAGTTAGCACTGCTGCTTCACAGCTCCAGAGGCCTGGGTTCGATTCCTGGTTTGGGTCAATGTCTGTGTGGAGTTTGCACATTCTCCTCATGTCTGCGTGGGTTTCCTCCAGGTGCTCTGGTTTTCTCTCACAATAAGAAGTCTGACAACACCAGGTTTAAGTCAGACTTCTTACTGTGTTTACCCCAGTCCAACGCTGGCATCTCTACATCATTCCTCCCACAATCCAAAGATGTGCGCATTAGGTTGATTGGCCATGCTAAAATTGCCCCTTCGTGTCCTGAGCCGCAGGAATTAGTGGATAAGTATGTAGGGATATGGGGTAGGGCCTGGGTGGGATTGTGGTCAGTGCAGACTGGATGGGCCAAATGGCCTCTTTCTGCACAATAGCGTTTCTATGATTCCTTCTTTAGCTCTTTTGCCAATTACTTCAACCTTCATCAATGGAGACTGTTTTATCCTATTAATTCAATCAAAATCCTTCATAATTTTGAACACAGCTATTAGTTCACCCCTTAACCTTCTCTATTCTAAAGAAAACAGTGCCAACTTCTCTAGTTTCTCTACACCATCAAAGTCCCTCATTATTCCTGTAAATGTCCTCTGTACCCTCAACAAGGCCTTGACATCCTTCCTAAATTATGCTGGCCAATTGGGAATGAAACTTCATCTTAGGCCTAATCAGAGATTTATTGAAGAGAAAAGGTTTATTGCAACTTCTGTGCTTTTACTGTACACTGTAGACTCAACATACAAATGTATAACCAGGTCTGTGGAGAGAAGTAATAGCGGGTGGGGGAGTGGAGATTTCCAGATGGCAGTATGGGTTTCCTGCTGAAATTAGCAGCAGGAGCCACTTTTATTTTTTTCCTGCAGGTTTTCCAGCCTAACAGGCATTCTGATTGACAAGGTGACAGCCTGTTGTGTGGGATGGTAGCCAAAGATGGGTGTGAACACTCAGAGACCGCAAAGCTTGGAGGAAGACAAAGATCATGGGGGAGCGTCACGAAGATGTAAGCTTCTTTTGGACCTGGAGGAAACGCTCCTCCTGGCTCGCAAGCAGTGCCGTAAATGCACTTTCCTCATAGATCCAACCCTTCCTGTTTCCTTTTCTGAGCTCCCGGAAACCCAGCCTCCATACAAATTGGGCAGTTTGAGCTCAGGATTGAAGCTGAAAAACCTTCTTTATCCCCTTGTCTTGCTCACTGTTAAAATTCATCTCCCCACCTCCACCACCACAAGACTTGATAAAACTCTGAATTCTGTACAATGTTAAAGCCTTCTCAACTTATCCTGCCAACTTCAGAGATTTGTTTGTGTGAATCCCCTGCAATCTCTTTAAAATCAGCCCATTCCGTTTATATCGCCTCCTCCCATTCTCCCAATGCATCAATCCACATTCTCTGCGTTAAATTTAATTTGCCCTGAGTTTGCCCATTTCACCTGTCTTGGAATCTGCTATGATCCTCCTCACCATATGCTACATTTCAGAGTGTGGTGTCATCTGCTGAGTGAGAAGGAACAGTCAGAGACAATGCCAACTCCCTTGGTTTACATTTAGATTCCAAACCACAGAACTGTTTATATATAAAATTTGTTGATCTGGCTGCACAATAAGAGTAGGAACATTAACTGCTTCCTGTTGACTGATCAAATTCTGAAATGTGTTTTCTTTTTAATTATTCATTCTTGGGACATGGGCGTGGCTGGCTGGCCAGTATTTATTGCTCATCCCTAATTGCCATGAACTGAGTATCCCACTTAACTATTTCTGGCGACAGTCAACGACATCATCTGGATTTGGGGTCATATGTAGGCCAGTCTGGGTAAGAACAGCAGATTTCTTTCCTTCCCTAAAGAACCAAATGTGTTGTTCCAATAATCAACAATAATTTTATGGCCATTATTAGACCATAATTTTTATTATTGAAATCAAATTCCACCACCTTCCACAGTGGGATTCGAACCCTGGTCCCTAGAACATTACTCTGGGTCTTTCAATTACTAGTTCTGTGACAATACCACTAAACCACTTCCTCCCCTTTTGGTAATATGAGGTAGTTACATTTCTTTGAATTATAAACTACTTTGCCATCAATTTTTTGAATTTTTTATGGATCTCTAATCTTAGGTTAATAACGTCTTCCAAGGTAAACACTGGAGGGCAGACAGGCCATTCCAGATAGTTGTTTGATAAACCTCTTCTTACCCACTTGCTTAGTTACTCAAAAGTGTTGACAGATTTTTGTTTTCAGTGTGACAGCAAAGTGGTTGTTTGTTTATGGAATAATCCAGAGGCAAGAGGGATTGGAGTCTTCATACTTTGTTACATTGCAGCTCCAGGCTTGCAGCTTTCATTTGGTTACTGCTGATTTCTTGCAGAACAGTTAACCCCCACATTGGTGTAACTGTTGCAAAAGAGAACAGACCGTCAGGCACAAATTACATTTGACGCAAATCCGGATTTGCACGCTCCTTTAGGTTTAAAAACTCGGGTTATTAGTGAGCTCTGTCCACAAAACTGAGAATTACTGTGAATTTCCATGATTTTTTAGGTCTTAAGGAGACTGCAAAAATTAATCTTTTGAGCACAAGGACACTGACAGAATCCTGACAGTGCAGAAGGAGGCCATTCAGCCCATCGAGTCTGCACCAACTCTCCGATAAAGAATTCTATTCAGGCTCTGTCCCTGTAACCTGATGTGTTTACCCCTCCAATCCCCCCTAACATACATAACTTGGGACATTAAGGGGTAATTTATCATAAGCAATCCAACTAACCTACACATTTTTGGATTGTGGAAGGAAACCAGAGCACCAACAGGAAATATGAGCGACAGGAGAAGAATGTGTAAGCTCCACACAGTCACCCAAGAGTGGAATTGAACCAACGTCCCTGGAGCTATGAGGCAGTAGAACTAACCACTGTGCCACCATGCTGCCCACACTAATGGGAACATTTAAAAAACTGTTTTTATTTTTCTACTTTACTAAGAAACCTTACTGTACCCTCATATAACTCAGAAACGATTCCAGCAATTATTTTCTTTGATAAATCTATTTTCAACTGTTTAAAGTGCACCTGATCACAGTATCCCATAGATCTACAGTATTGGTAAAGTGATTTTAAATTATACTTGATAAATATTTTGAAGCTTTTTTTTAAAATGCTGTTCAGTGGCATAGTGATTAGCAGGGCTGCCTTAGAACACCTGGGACCTGGGTTCAATTCCAGCCTCAGGTAACTGTCTGCGTGGAGTTTGCACCTTCTCCCCGTGTCTGCATGGTTTTCCTCCAGATGCTCTGGTTTCCTTCCACTCTCTAAAGATGCATGGGTTATGTGGATTAGCCTTGCTAAAGGGCAGCACAGTAGTTAGCACTGCTGCTTCACAGCTCCAGAGACCTGGGTGTGATTCTGGTTTGGGTCACTGTCTGTGTGGAGTTTGCACATTCTTCTCGTGTCTGCGTGGGTTTCCTCTGGTTTCCTCCCACAGTCCAAAGATATGTGGATTAGGTTAATTGACCATGCCAAAATTGCCCCTTAGTGTCCTGAGATGCATAGGTTAGAGAGATTAGTGGGTAAATGTGTAGAGATGTGGGATGGGGCCTGGATGGGATTGTGGTCTGTGCAGACTTGATAGGCTGAAGGGCCTCTTTCTGCACTGTAAGGTTTATGACGATGACTCTATGACTTTAAATTGCCCCTTATGACAGGAGGATTAGCAGGGTTATGGGAATAGGGCCTGGGTGGGATTGTGGTCAGTGCAGGCTTGATGGACTGAATGGCTGCCTTCTGCATTGTAGGAGTCTACGATTCTATAAATTGCACTGGATTATGGCATATTTTGCTTCTGGTGATGTGCAAATGAATTTAAATGGAAATTTGAGAAAAAAAGGGACACTTTTAAAAATGAGGAGCAATTTTGGGTGTAATTTGAGCTCTTTTTGCTAGTTGCGTCGAAAGCAGAAAGTCTACCCCATGGATTTACAGTATTGGTTATGTTACTGGATTAATAGTCCAGATGCCCAGACTCATTATCCAATTCATTAAACAATATAAAACACTCATACCAGTAACAGTGACCATGAAGCTCCCAGATTGTTGTAAGCTTCCATCTGGTTCAATAATGTCCTTTAGGGTATGAAATCTCCTGTTTTACTCAGTCTGGCCTACATGTCTGATTCCAGATACTCACTGACTCTTACCTATTCTCTAAGATAGCCTAGTGAGAATCCCATATTCAAGAAGGTGGTTCACCACCACCTTTCCAAGAGAAGTTAGGAATGAGCAGTAAATGCTGGCTTTGTTAATGATCACAGAATTCCTACAGTGCAGAGGACGCCATTTGGCCCATTGAGTCTGCACCAACTCTCTAACAGAGCATCATATCCAGGCCTACCCCTGTCCTATCTCTGCAATCCCATAGATTTACCCCTTTAATCCCCCTAACCTACATATCTTGGGGCACTAAGGGACAATTTGGCATGGCCAATCCACCTAACTTGCACCGCTTTGGACTGTGGAAGGAAACCCGAGTATCCAGATGGGGAGAATGTGCAAACTCCACACAAACCGTGACGCAATACCAGGATTGAACCCAGAACCCTGACACTGTGAGGCAGCAGTGCGAGCCACTGTGATGCTTACATCCTGTAAATAATAACAGAATGGTTTATATGAGATGTACTTATTTATTTTCCAAAAGAAATCAAACTTGATGCCTCTTCAGAGGCCTTGCATTAAACTAACTTGATCTATCACAACTGGGCTCCCCTCTCACGGTATCAGATCCACATCTGGATTCAGATCATCAACCTATTGCTGTTGAAAGTGTTGCCAAACCCCTTGACGTGTTGGGATTTTCAAGGCTTAGAACTTCTCACCAGCACCCTGGTCTCCACCTACCCAGTACTGCCAGTCACTGGGGCCAGGAATGCCAAAGGTTAAGGGGGCAGTAGCTGGGGCTTATACCAAATGTAGGAATTGAAATTTTGGAAGGAGTTAGAACCCCCCGATCAACAGCCCCTTTCATACTCATGATCAAAAATGCTGATGAGATCGGCATTTCTTTTCATTGTTGAAAGAAGAATACTTCCCTGGCTATAATGCTGGTTGATCCCACCTTTCCTGCGATCAATCTAAAGTATGTCTCGAATGTGCTGATGTACCCTCATGCGTTTTATCAGTGGAAGTCCAGTTGTTTGTCTACATTGTTTTCCTTGCGATTTTTGTGGTGAACAAGTCAAAAATAAATTTATTACGAGTAGCACTTCATTATTCATAGAACATAGAACATTACAGCACAGAACAAGTCCTTCGGCCTTCGATGTTGCGCCGACCAATTAACAAAAAGCAATGACCCTCTAACCTAAACCATTCCCTTTTCATCCATAAACTTATCTACTAATCTATTAAATGCCACCAAACTTGGCGCATCTACAACTGCAGCAGGCAGGGTATTCCATACCTTTACCACCTCTGGGTAAAGAACCTACCTCTGACATCCGTCCTATAACTACCACCCCTTAATTTAAAGCTATGTCCCCTCATGCTAGCTTTCTCCATCCTGGGAAAAAGGCTATCACTGTCCACCCTATCTAAACTTCTAATCATCTTATATGTTTCAATAAGGTCTCCTCTTAGTCGCCTTCTTTCCAACGAAAACAACCTCAAATCCCTCAGCCTCTCTTCATAAGACCTGCCCTCCATACCAGGCAACATCCTGGTAAACCTCCTCTGTACCCTCTCCAATGCCTCCACATCTTTCTTATAATGCGGGACCAGAACTGTACACAATACTCCAAGTGCGGCCGCGCTAGAGTTTTGTACAGTTGCAACATGACGTTGCGGCTCCGAAATTCAATCCCCCTACCAATAAAAGCTAAGACTCCGTATGCCTTCTTAACAACCTTATCGACTTGATTGCCAACTCTCAGGGATCTATGCACATATACACCAAGATCCCTCTGTTCTTCAACACTATTAAGAGTCCTACCATTAGCCCTATACTCTACACGTTTGTTATTTCTGCCAAAGTGAATTACCTCACACTTTTCCGCATTAAACTCCATTTGCCACCTCTCGGCCCAGCTCTGCAACTTGTCCAAGTCTCTCTGCAAACTATAACACCCCTCTTCACTATCTACCACTCCTCCGACTTTGTGTCATCCGCAAATTTACTAATCCATCCTTCAATACCCTCATCCAGATCATTTATAAAAATTACAAACAGCAAGGGCCCCAAAACAGATCCCTGAGGTACACCACTTGTAACCGAACTCCATGATGAATAATTTCCATCAACCACCACCCTCTGTCTTCTATCAGCTAGCCAATTCCTAATTCAATTAGCTAAATCACCCTCAATCCCATACATCTGCATTTTCTGCAGAAGCCTTCAATGGGGCACCTTATCGAATGCCTTACTAAAGTCCATATATACCACATCAACTGCCTTACCTCCATCCATCTCTTTGGTCACTTTTTCAAAAATTCAGTGATATATCTGAATTTTCTAGCCATTTTATTTATGTTAGCATGTTTAGAGTATAGAGGCTATTATAATGTAATTAGACTCAGGCCAATATGCAATTTCTGAACAGCAAAATTATCTAAAATCCAAAATGCAATTGGGCCCCCAAGGGTTTGGATAAAGGATACTTTACCTGTAATATAAACTTGAAAATGTGAACTAAATGCTGGTTTCCCACTGACGGAATTCTGCCTCCAATAGCGTTCCACCGGGCAGATTGGGAAATTACTGCTCTGACATTCCTGGCTTTTCATCGGGAGATAATGGGTCTGCAGCATGAATAAGGTCTATACGGGATCAAGCTGGCCCTGCTTCACTTGCAGAGCAGGATTTGGGATTCAAATACTTTCAAGTATGGGATTTTCCGCCCTGTTAATGGGGGACAGGAGGTGGGAAACGGTTCCACCTACAGAGAATTCCAGGGGGAGTCTCAACATAGGTTTTACAACATTAGGATTTCCCCAATTGATTGTCCCCATCCCCAGTCAATGGCTTAACGGGTATCCTGACATTCAACATCTCAATCCCTATTTCAATACATTTAAATATCATTATCAGCGCATATGCCTGGTAGATTTCCCCCATTTTAACTTATCCCTTCACGTCAGGGCACTCTGGAGTGAATCACAATGGGTTCTCCACAACGAGCACCCACAAAGCAAAACCTTCCGGTGGCGCACAGCTGAGTACAGCCTCCAAGAGGAAAGGATGATGCTCTAGTTGCCTCCTGGAAACAGTGTCAGGAGAGTGTGGGGAGCAGTGACAAGCGAGTGTCCCATCTCTAGGCGAAGGATATCTCTGTGATGGTCATGGCAGAATGCCATGGAGGAGGTGCCATGAGATAAGGGAAGTTCTGTGGTCGGGTGGGAGGGCTTGGTGGGAGGAGCTAGTTGTTGGTGGGGAAAGCAAGGGAGTTCTATGGTGACGAGGTGGGAGTTCCATATTTGGGAGATGGGGGAAGGTGAGTGGTGGGATAACGGAGGGAGTTCTATTGTGGTGAGGTTGTGGAGGGTTTTAAGGTGGAGCATCATCTTTTAAAAACCTATGTTGCTGGCAGGAAGGTTCCAAATGGAACCCACCAGCATTACATTGTGGGACCTGTCCCTTACATTTTGTAGCCAACAAGTTTCAAAGTACGATGGCAAAACCCACTAACAATGCCGGCAAACTCCCCTTGCCTGAAATGACACTTCACCAAAAAATGGCCTAGATCAAAATTTGGTGAGACAGTGCAACAGTGATAATGTCACTAAATCATTAAACCTAAAGCCCAAGTTAATGATCTGGGGTTCAAATGCCACTACAACAGCTGGTGAAATTTAAATTAAATTAATATGTCTGGAATACTAAAAGCTAGACTCAATAATGGTGACCATGACAACTGTCATTGACTGTTCTAATTAAAAAAAATCTGGTTCACTCATATACTTCAGAGAAGGAGATCTGTCATCCTTGCCTGGCCTACATGTAACTCCAGGCTCACGGCAACGTGGGCCGCAGGTCACACAGTGGTTAGCACTATTGCCTCACAGCGGCGGGACCCGGGTTCAATTCCCGGCTTAGGTGATCGCGTGGAGTTTGTGCATTCTCCCTGTGTTTGAGAGGGCTTCCTCCCACAGTCCAAAAATATGAGGGTTAGGTTGATTGGCCATGCTAAATTGTTCCCTTAGTGTTAAGGGGATGTCAGGGAGATTAGTAGGGTAAATATGTGGGGTTATGGGGATATGTTTGAGTGGGATTGATGGGCTGAATGGCCTTCTGCACTACAGATACTCTATGAATCTATGACTCTATGACTCTTAACTGTTTTCCTATCAAGCCACCAAGGTGAAATGCAATTATGGATGGGCAACAAACACTGAACTTGCCACTGACATATTCAATCACGAAAGATTAAAGACTTCTAACAAGGTACATCTTGTATAACATCTTGCAAGGAATTGTAGCCGTGAAGTGGTGATTATAATGATATGTGGAGGTGAAGGAATAATCATCAAATTGACTCATTCACTAAATTCATAAAATAAAGGGCAGAAATTCAATTCTAACACAATGGATAAAAATCCCAAGATACTTTATGATATAAACTGGAATTTGACTCACTCAATTACTGTAAAGAATTGCATGTTATATGGTGTATCATTCTGTTCTTTTGATCCTCTGGCTCAATGTGATCAAGGTAATATATTGACGCCGTGAGTGAAGCGCACACTACCTGGAAGTGTTACACTTATTTCCTGCAATATCTTCTGTTCGGCTTCTTTTTGTCAGGATTTTGTTGATTGGCTCTAAGTGCCAGAGCAGCAAATCAGAACCAAAGGGACAAGCAATGGAGAAATGAAATATGAGGTCAACAGGTACAAACTACCCATAAATTTCCCACTCATTTTGTTGTCTACTTTTACTCAGTGCCTGAAATTTTAATGTGGAACCCAAGGTTACAAACAAGTAAAAACATCAAAAATTGCCCATTTCTTAAAAGCTTTAAGATGGTCTTTTGTATCATATAACGTTTAATTTAATTGTTGTTTGGTATTGGAGCATTTGAGTAGTGCTGAGAAAAAAACATATTATTGAAGCTTTGTGTCTTCTGGTAGTTAGAACAATTTGCAAGCATACTGAATGAAAAAGGAACAATGATTTATACTGCATGATAAGAGAGTGTTGTTTGGATGGCAATTGGATTATGATTGTCCTGATGAGTGCAACACTAAAAATTTCAACAATATGTGTATTTTTTCAGTAATGCTTCTGTTTAAGTTACCACTTCAGGTTTGAGCCTCTTTCATGAATCTGGCTTTTCAGTGATATTTGCTCTTGACTTTCAAACTGTAACTTCAATTTCTTGGGTACTGCATCTGAAAAAAGTGCAGAGGCACAGATTTTCCCAGTATGCATTAAGATGATTCTCTTCCTTCGTGCCAAATTCTCTGATCTTGCACGTCCCGCTACTGTTGCCAGCGAGAACAGAGAATTTGGTGCTCAGCCAAATCTCCGTTCATAGCAGCGGGGTTGGATAATCCCAGTCGTGGGTGAGATCGGAGAATCCCAGCCAGGATGTCTGCAACTCCCTTCTTTTTCCAATAGACTTGAAAATTCACCAAAGAATTTATTCTCAAGTTTATCATCATTAAAGCGCTGTACCAAACCTTTATCAAGTCTTCCAATTTATTTGAGAGAGGTAGGAACCCTGTGTGTCTGCTATTTATATATCCAGTTTCTGCACCGCAGGATGTGACTGCAAAGTCATTTAATTTTCTTCCCTCGCAGAAAATAAAGTCATTACATTTAGGGCTTTTGCACTGGAAATATTCTTTAAATGTTGATGATTAATAGCAAAGTGCCAGAAACAATTTGAAACTGCATTTTCACCAGGAAGGGGTAGGAGAGCAAAACTCCCAATGGTTCTTATCTCTCATATTTAGAAAATTGTTAATAGTTGCTGCTCACAGAAATGCTTTTGTATTTCTCTGTACAAATGTCAAATTATTCCGTTTACAATATTCCAATCCGTTTATCGTTCTTGGCCTTTGCACATTTGTTACGAGTGTCCTTATCATTGTCTCTTCTCTTTAGTTTATTGGAATGATAGTACTTTGGGGGTGATTTTCCAGCCTCGACAGACTGAGTGCCGTTCGTGCTGATACTGGAAAATAGACTGCGGCCTAAAAATCAGGATTTGCAGCCAAAGGCAAATGGTTTCCAATCATCCCGGTTCCTTTCCATTGGCTCAAACACGGTGTCACCCAGGAAGGGTGCAAGGCCAATTAGCATATTAAATATCGTATTTAAATATCCTGAGCCTGTTCGATGTCAGATTCTCTCAGCTCCCGGATGTTCCAATCCTTGAATGCGTTGCAAATCTGGCGAGAATCACTACTGATTTCCACTCAGCGAAATAGCAACGCTAGAGGGCTTGGAGACCACTGAAGCCCCGGGTAGTTGGGAATGTGGCTTCGCAGTGCCTGCTTGGCATTGCACACAAGGGGCAGTGCCAAGTGGGTGGAGCCCGTGCAAGAGCAATAATGGGGAGGGGCCATGATGCATGGTTGTAAAGGGATGGGGCATGAGGGAGGGGTATATTGAGGGTAATGAAGGGGACAGCATGTTGGGGATCATGAGGGGCACTCATTGAAAGGATCCCAATGCCCTGATGCTGGCATTCTGTATTCGGGAGAGGATAGGGAGACATGCTATTGATGGGGGTGGGGGGGCTTCCAATGTCCATGGGGGGGGAAGGGAGAGGGTCTCCCAGTGCACTCAGAGATTGGGGTTCCCTTTCAAAATGGTACCCAATCATTTTGCAGCCCTCCCAGAAAGTGACTCATCACTCTCCCAAAAGTGAGCAAGTGTGGGATGATTGTAGCCTGGTCCGCGCCGGACAGACTCACCCGGATCGCTCAGCTTTTCTTACCATCACTGACACTTAGTATATTTTGGATATTTTGAAACAATATTGGCCTATGTCTTCATTCCTTTCCAACACAACCAAACTCCTCCTGCAATAGTTTCCACTTGAGATCCCACAATGTCATCTTGGATGGAGCCGGGATTCCATCCCTTCCTGGCACTTTCCTCATCTAAAGATTAGCCCTTGGTAACATCTGTCACAGGTACGGAGTTATATGTTTGCTAACTGCCTCAATAATGTTGATTGCATGATCAGTAATTTGCTCTTTGAAGGCTTATCCAAAATTAAATTGTCAAAACTGAGACAATTATTCATCGTAATTTCAGCAAAAACTAAACCTTCCCGTTTGGGTAAACATCCAAGTCCTTTGTCTCTCCTCACTCACAATGAACCCAAATGGTCCAAAACCTGATACTTCTGACTCATCCTGAATTTTTCCATGTCTGAGCCACAACCAAGGCTACTTGATTAAACCTGGTCTGAATTCCTGCCCTTGTCTCATTTCATTCCCACCACTGCAAAAATCTTGGTCAACACCTCAGCTAGCTTTGATTTCAGCAACTTAAATTTGCCCTCATTTCACTCTCTGGAAACTGGAATTCGCCATCTTCACCCTATCTTGTGACAGGTCTCACTCGCCTATTTATTGAAATCCAAACCATTACAAGACCCTTTATGGCCCTGACTACCGTCCTATCCCCCATGCGTGTAGCCAGTACCCAATCTCCCTCCTATCTCTATATCCTTCACCCAGATTGTGAGCCCATTCTCTGTTCAACATTGAACTAGGCTTATTTTGCATCCATTTTGCTTTTCATCATCACTTTGGTCACAAAGTCTACAAGCTTCAAACTTTTAGGTGTACAGAATGCCAACAACCTGTCCTGGTCCCCCATGCTGATGCTGTAGTTAAGAAAGCCCACCAACTTTCTCAGAAGACTAAGGAAATTTGGCATGTCTTCTACAACACACACCAACTTTTACAGCTGCACCAGAGGAAGCATTCTTTCTGGTTATATCACAGTTTGGTATGGCTCCTGCTCTGCCCAAAATCGCAAGGAACTACAAAGGGTTTGAATGTAGCCTGATCCATCATGCAAACTAGCCTCCCATCTATTGACTCTGTCGACACTTATCACTGCCTCGGCAAAGCAGTCAGCACAATTAAGGATCCCAAGTACCCCAGACATTCTGTCTTCACTGTCTTCCATCAGGAAAGACACAGACGTCTGAACTCACGTACCAGTTTACTCAAGAACAGCTTCTTCCCTGCTGCTGTCAGACTTTTGAATGGATTTACCTTGCATTAAGTTGATCTTTTTCTACACCTCAGTATGACTGTTACACTACATTTCACATTCTTTTATTTTCTTCTCTATGAATTGTATGCATTGCCTGTATAGCGCTCAAGGAACGATATCTTTCACTAAATGTTAATACATGAGACAATAATAAATCAAATCAGACCAAAAATTAAATCAAAGCTCTCTTGGCCCAACTCAAAAACTCTGACAGAATCTCGAGGTCTTAACTACTTCCCACTTTTTTTTCCGTAAGTCACTTAGAAGTTGTCCCCAACTTTTTTCCTTCACTTTTCTGGTGTTTGTACTTGCCTTTGCAACCTGCTTTAAGAGACTGTTTTATCACTTGAAGTAGCTCTTACATGTTGTGTAGTTTTGTATTGTAGAATTCTCATCCATTAGCAACTAAACCGAGATAGCTCATTAGATGAATTTGATGATCAGCCTTGATCAAAATGAATGGCAGAGCTGTCTTGAAGGGCCAAATGGCCTACCTCTACATCTATTTTCTATGTTATTATATTTCTCTAAGGGTTGGATCGAATCAAGATCATTGAAGTTAACGGACAGTGTGATAACCTCTGAATCTACTGGTCAAATTCAACTGGGCAATTTTAAAATATCAGCACCGTTTCCAAACGGATTTTAAAAAAGCCTGCCATTTGGAGCGGCACAGTGATTAGCACTGCTGCCTCATGGCACCAGGGTTCTGAGTTCGATTCCTGACTTGGATCACTTGGTTTGCACCTTCTCCCCGTGACTGTGTGGGTTTCCTCCAGGTATTCCGGTTTCCTCCCACAGTCCAAAAGACGTGCTGGTTAGGTGCATTGGCCATGCTAAATTCTCCCTCCATGTACCTGAACAGGTGCCAGATTGTGGCGGCTCAGGGATTTTCGCAGTAACTTCATTGCAGTGTTAACGTAAGCCTAATTGTGACACTAATAAATAAACAAAATAATAAATAATATTGCTCACACATCAACCTGCAATCCAATCCAGTGCCATGCTACAAATTGCATGGTTTAGTTCAGGAGCAGTCTTTAAAAAAAACAATGGGCAGGATTTTACAGCTCACTCAGACAAACTGGGAAATTCCCGCCTGAGGTCAATGGAAATTTTCGTTGTCGGACCCTTGTCCGCTCCGGTTCCATGGCAGGCGAGGTGGAAAAGTTCCAGTGAATGGGTAGAGTTTAATGGTGGCGACAGGAAGTCCAGTTGGAAGGCTGCGTTGTTTCTCCTGGGGAAGGCTTGCTGGAATTAAGTGCCCATTGGGCACTCAGTTGGCCAATGTTGGGTGTTCCCCAGCAATTTAGGGCCTCGGGTGCAGAAATTGCGCCTCCTGAGCGTTGCTCCCCAACCAGACACTGGCAGCCCTCTCTACTGCCTGTCAACACCAGAAACAAAGACTGCTGTCAGTAAATCCACCCAGCGTAGGCCAAGGATTGTCAAGGGGCAAAGGTCAGAGGTAAACAAGGGCAGAATGACAGTCGTGAGGCAGGAGTCGCTTGCTGGGGAGGTAGAGAGGACTGGAAGAAAGTTGGGGAGGGGACTGGCTCTCAGCAAGCCCTTTTCCTTCTCAATGCCAAGTATCTTGACTGTGGGCTTAAGTTCTTTTACCATGTCCCAGAAGAGACAGCGGCTCTTGTGGGTTCAGTTAATATCAGGCAGCAAGACTCTGTGTAGGCCTTTCCATCCTGGACAGAATTGAATTCTCAACAATACAATTAAATGACCTCTCGGCCTTCAAACCCATTGCTGGGGAAGGAGAGAAGACATTAAATTCTACCATTATGTGTGCTTCTTTAACAATGAGATCAGCAGGTTAAACTGTTGGAAAGGCCTTTACTGACCCTGCTTCCTTCTGCTTGATAGTTGTATTGAATTGTTAAGTTCTGCACCAGGGGCAGAATTTTTCCATCCCACCTGCAATAGGAATCAGACCATGCAAAGGTCCTTTGACCTCAGGCGTGGTTTCCGATATTGGGGCGAGCATGGATGGAAAATCCTGCCCCAAATGCTTTAGACCTCAGTTGGCATATTATTCTATTTATCACAAAGATCTGGATAGCAATCTCTTCCTCTGCAACATCAGATAGGCTCTAAGTATTTCACTATCTCCAGCTGTATGATTCTGTGCAGTGTAACACTGCCGTGATTGTGCTGTTCTGGTCCGTTACTTCAATCAAGCACTTGATTCAAACTGAAATAATGAACACTTAGGAAATGACTAACTCCAAAGCATCTACCAAAGAATCTTCATCTCAAAATGATTTGTAATTCCAATACTCTGAGAACATTAACCATGTGACTTTCATTCATTGTCTCATTGTAGCAACTGTGCCTCAAGTCTTCTTGATCATTCATGGGATGTAGATAGTGCTGGTTAGACCAGTGTTTATTACTCATCCCTAATTGCCCATGAAAAAGTAGCACTGAGCTGCATCTTGACCCACTGCAGTCCATGGAGTGTAGATACACCCACAGTGCTTTTAGCGGGGGAGTTCTAGGATTGACTCAGCAACAGAGAAGGGGCAGCAAGAACAAGTACTAAATACATTAAGGCACAGGTTGATAAACTTTATCTTTGTAATACCCATTGAACACCTACAGTGCAGGAGACCATTCAGCCCATCAAGTCTGCACTGACAACCTCACCCAGGCTCCATCCCCATAACCCACCTATTTGCCCTGCTAATCCTCCTGAAGGACAATTTAGCCTGGGCAATCCACCTAACCTGCACATTTTTGAACTGCGGGATGAAACCGGAGCATCCGGAGGAAACCCATACAGATGCAGAGAGAATGAGCAAATTCCACATAGACAGTGTACCGAAACTGGAATTAAACCTGGGTCTTTGGTGTTGTGAGGCACCAATGCTAACCACCGTATGGTAGCTTTTGTGGATGAGTTAAATTTGTACAGGATGCTCTGTTAGCCTTCGAATTATTCTCAACCAAGTATTTATAGTCCTAGTCCAATATACAAAGCTCTGCCCCTATACCCACCCCCATGAGGGCATGCCCCCCCATGCCAAGCTATGGAATTAAATGCCCATTGGTTCTGTACAATGGAATCAATTGTATTGGTTCCATTGTACAGAATTTTCCAGCTATTCACACCGGCAGGATGTTCCAATCCCGCAGATGGCACACCCCTGCCACGGGTTGCCTGCTGGAGTGAGATTCCGTCAATGGAAAATCCCACCAATTCTGCCAGGACCAGAATATCCCACTGTCAGTGCATGGCTTGCCACCTCCTGCTGTGAGAAACACACCCCGGGAAGGGCGGTAAATCTCCCCGATGTACTGTGGTACATTGGACCCTACAGTGACAGTCAAACGTGTAAAACAAATTTATTAATTTTCACTTTATTAAAAAAAATTTCACTCTGCGGCATTAAAAGTGTCAATCATCGAGACCCTTTAAACTATTAAGGCAGTACTGTGGCACAATGGTTAGCACTCCTGCCTTACCGCGCCAGGGACCTGGGTTCAATGCCCAGCTTGGGTGACTGTCTGTGTGGGGTTTGCACACTCTCCCCGTATCTGAGTGGGTTTCCTCCAGATGCTCCGATTTCGTCCCACACTCCAAAGATGTGTAGGTTGGCTGATGTGGCCACACTAAATTGCCCTTAGTGTCGGGGGGATTAGCAGGGTAAATGCGTGAGGTTTTAGGGGTTAGAGCCCAGGTGGAATTGTTGTTGGTACAGACTCGATGGGCCAAAGGGTCTCCTTGTGCACTGCACAGAATCTATGATTCTATGCATAATGTAAACTATAAACCCCTGAAGCCCACTTAAGGTTGTGTAAATAAACACGATGAAACTGACAAGATGGAGAATCAGAGTTGTCAATCAAGCAACGTTAGCTGTGGGGCACAGCCCTTTCAACAAGGGTCACGGACATCCAGGCTCTCATCTGAGCTTTGATTGACATGGGAGCATGAGGTGGCATGGATGGGGCATGAGGGGGGAGGAGAGGGGTGAGGGCAGGAGGGTCTTAGTGCCTTTAATTTAACTGGATGAAGTTCTGCAGAAGGACCATTTGAACAGCATGTCACAGTACCCATGGCTGCCTCCATTCCCAGATCAGCTGGCCCAACTCCAGCTCATGGCCACCCCTGGCAATGAAGATGCCAGCTTTGAGGGCCACTTCTCCAGAGGAGGGTAGGCTGAGGGCGGTATTTTCTCGATTCCAGTTACTTAATAAAATTCAGATCAAAATAAGGCTGTGAATATAGCAAACAGCAAGCCAGTACTGTGGTGTTCTGCTGCCCCCTGGAGGTAATGTGCTTGTACAGAAGCTCACTGCCTCACATCTTGAGATAAAAACCAGCAGGGATCAGAAACTCCAAAGCAAATTTACAAACATACACTGAGAGATGCCTGTCTCCATCTCTCCCCGCAACAATGGAGAGTCAAACACTACTACAATAATAAGGACATTGCAGCTCAGTCTTCAACACTATTATTCCCACAAAACTTATCTCCAAACTCTGTGGTCTGGGCCTCGGCACTTCCTTCTGCAATTGGATCCTGAACTTCCTAACTCACAGGCCACAATCAGTGAGGATAGGCAACAACATCTCTTCTACCATCAGCCTCAACACTAGTACCCCAAAAGGCTGTGTTCTCAACCCCCTACAATACTCTTCAAACGCCTATGATTGTGTGGCCAAATTTCCCTCCAATTTGATTTTCAAGTTTGCTGACGACACCACCGGATCTCAAACAACGATAACACAGAGTACAGGAATGAGATAGAGAATCTGGTGAACTGGTGCAGCAACAAAAATCTCTCCTTCTATGTCAACAAAATGAAGAAGACTTTCATCAACTTCAGAAAGCGTAAAGGAGAACATACTCCTGTCTACATCAATGGGGACGAAGTAGAAAGGAAGAGAGCTTCAAGCATTTAGGTGTCCAGATCACCAACAACCTGTCCTGGTCCCCCCATGCTGATACTAAAGTTAAGAAAGCCCACCAATGCCTCTACTTTCTCAGAAGACTAAGAAAATTTGGCACGTCAACTACAACTTCCACCAATTTTACAGATGCATCACAGAAAGCATTCTTTCTGGTTGTATCACAGCTTGGTATGGTTCCTGCTCTGCCCAAGACCACAAGGAACTACAAAGGTTATGAATGTAGCCCAATCCATCACACAGACCAGCCTCCTATCCATTGACTCTGTCTACACTTCCCACTGCTTCGGCAAAGCAGCCAGCATAATTAAGGGCCCTACGCATCCCAACATTCTCTTTTCCATCTTCTTCCTTTGGGAAAACAAGTCTGAGGTCACTTACCAACCAACTCAACAACAGTTTCTTCCCTGCTGCTGTCAGACTTTTGAATGGACTTACCTTGCATTAAGTTGATCTTTTTCTACACCCTAGCTATGGTTGTAACACCACATTCTGCAGTCCCTCGTTTCCTACTCTATGAATGGTATGTTTTGTCTGTATAGTGCGCAAGAAATAATACTTTTCACTGTATGTTAATACACGTGACAATAATAAATCAAATCAAATTTCCGTGTGTGGATACCTTTCATTCAGTCCAATTTTACTTCATATCCCAGGGAAATAATAATTCCACATATTAAACTAAAAATTGCTGCGGATACTGGAATTGGAAATAAATTAAGAAATCTTGGAAAATCACAGTAGGTCTGACAGTATCTGTAAAGAGACAGTAGAATCAACAATCCCAGTCTGACAAAGCATCGTCCAGATTCGAAATGTTGGCTCTATTCTCTCTCCACAGATGCTGTCAGACCTGCTGAGATTTTTCAGCATTTTGTGCTTTAGAAATAGCAATTCTAACCCTCTTTCCAACCCAGTGGTGCACTAAGGCAGACTTTTGTCTGGTTACATAGCTAGTAATTCCTGGAACAGATCAATAGTCTGTTGACAGGGGCTTATAGTTTGAGGGGCGTCACTCCATATCAAGTATAACTGACCAGAAGTCTCTCCCACTCTTATCACCAGCCATTGGTGTATTCAGAAGGATTTGCAGATGAAGCCGTCTTTCTTGGCCATCAAGTCCCAGGTTGGGATTTGAACCTGGAACTTCTGGCTTGAAGGCTACCCACTTCACCACAAGATCTCCAGGAAAACAATAAAGATCCCACTAAAGATAACCACATCCCATCCCCACTCTCTGACAGAATGAATAGGGACATGTGTAAATGAATGAGAGATGAAAAAAAATGAAACACGAGTCACAAAACTGTTTTTTTTTAGTCTAATGAACAATTCTACAGAAAATGTTAACATTGTCCCACTGATGGCAAGAAATGGTTCGAATGTGAACCTTCATTGCCCTCTGCAGGTGTGAACTGGTATTTAAATTTCTTTGTTCTGAATCATTTAGAGCCACGGGTTAGTTAGGAAAATTAAAGGTCACTCTTTAATGGCATGAATTAATTTTATATTTAACTGCTGACTCACCACAAAATTCAGCAAGACTGTTTTCATATTTTTTCCTGCCTTTATCAGTGTGAGACAACAAAAGGATTCACAGAAAACAGGACACACTAAAAATGCTATTTTTACAGCCAAAGCCATCACGTGCCAGCCGATAAGAATAGTAGGTGGGCTCTATGGTGAGTTCTCACAGCCACCTAATGAGGGAAGAGGAAAGCACCCACATCCTCCAGACATGGTAAAGTCATCACAGCCATTGGTCACCACAGTCCCAGATGGCCAAAGACTGTGGTTGGTGGTGATTTAACCCAAGGTCCATCCCACACCACAGGTGAGGGGCAAGGTTAAGAAGTTGGGCCCTTCATAAATAACCTCAGCCGGTGCTGCAACTGAACCTGCGATGTTCGCATTGCTCTGTGTCACTAATCCGCTAGCCAGCCAACTGAGCTAAACTGAATATATTTCTCATCTCCTGTGAGTAACTTATATATAACCTGAAGTTACATCGTGTGCACACACTATAGAATCCCAATAAACATTTGTTGCATGTTCCATAATTTTGAGGATAAACAGCAGGGAGAAGCATTTTTTGCAGAAAAGGGGATGCATGTTAAAGGAGAATGTGACATATAAAAAGCAGTGAAAAAAGCAGAACACGTGTTGGGAAGTGGTTTGTACAGTCCAGGCATCCAGGTCCCAAAGAAGAAAATGCTGAAACATCTCAGCATTTCTGGCAGCATCTGTAAAGGAAAGAAAAGAGCTGCTGTTTCGAGTCCAGATGATCCTTTGACAAAGAATCACTGAGATTTTCCAACATTTTCTCTTTTGGTTTCAGGTTCCAGCATCTGTAGTAATTTGCTTTTACCTCGGCATCCAGGCATTCTTCAGTGTACATTTTCTGTCAATCGGGGTGGTCCACTATAGGTTTCATGTTGCATGCTGTACATACTCTACTCACTCCCCAGCTCATTCTTTATGTATCCTACATTCAGACAAGTGAATGTGGAATCACAGAACCCCTACAGTGCCCATTGAGGCTGCCCCGACAGCAATCCCACCCAGGCCCTATCCCTGTCTGCCACGTACTAATTCCCCTGACGCTATGAGGCAAGTTAATATGGCCAATCCACCTAAGCCGCATATCTTTGGAAACCAGAGCTCGGAAATGGAAATAACGTCATACACGTCTCCTTTTTTGTAACACACGGATGACTCCTGTTCATTGATGCATCTTACTCGCTGTTAAAATTGCACACAAGAGAATTGAATTAGAATTTCTGACTCTACAAGGACAGATGAAAGAATATCAACATTAAATGGCACTTCTTATTAGAAAAGAACCCTTTCAATGTACTGGGCACACTTTCAAGAATCCTCCAAGCTACAATCCAGTCTGTAAACTTCTTGGATTTCCAATGTATTTTCCATATTTTTTCTACTGTTGCATGGTGGATTTCTCCTATTAGGTCAGAATTCTCCAGACCGTTCATGCCGGTGACATTCTCTGGTCTCGCTGCAGCGAATGAATATCTGGCTGAGCATCAAATTCCCTGTCTTCACTTGCAGTGGCAGTGAGGCACAAACGGCTGAGGATTCTGGCGTATATTTTGTTACTTCTCTTTTTGTATCACACTGTACACATTGGCTTTATTTCCTGCTCTCCCATACTGTCAATTATTTATAACACACAATTCCCCCCAATCTTCATGATATATGAATATTTCTAATTCTTTATTCTGCATTTTAATACTATTTTGTCCAATAGTTTCCTCTAAAGATTTGTTTATTGCAGCTTATCATTCAGAAGGCTCACTTTACTTCACATTGTGGGGGACCTTCTGCTTGGATCTAAAGAGATGTATTTTATTTCCAACTGTTCTCAATTGCGCACCTTCTATTTCCTGCAATGGTCTGCTGTATTACCCCTACACTGCAACTGAACATAAAGAGAGTGGCTGTCAGTGACATTTTGTCACGGAAACGCATTTTTAGTGGTAATCTTCTGACTTTTTTACAATAAAACGTTACATGAATGTTCACAAAATGAAAATGGAAAATGCTGTTGGCTTGATTCTTCAGTGACTTACCCCTTCCATGGGTGAGATGAGGAGGTCATAGAGAGCACGAAGAGGCTGCTTACTGACGGAGCTCAGTTTCCGCGGCAAAGAGGATGTGGAATCTTGAAGGCTGGATGTGTTGCTACTGAACAGGCTGCTCATACTCTGACAGCTTCTGAAAGGACATAATATAACAACATGCTCAAAAACAAATCTCCGCCTTCTAATGTTATGGTAGTTTAGTTATTAATGTCACAAGTAGACTTACATTAACTCTGCAATGAAATTATTGTGAAAATCCCCCTTGTTGCCACACTCCAGCGCTTTTTCGGGTACAGTGAGGGCAAATTTAGCGTTTCCATGCTAAATTTTTAGGTGTTTTATGCACCTAAAATAGCACATTTTTCGGACTGTGGGAGGAAACCGGAGCATCCAGAAGGAACCCACGCCAACACAGGGAGAACATGCAGACTCTGCACACACAGTGACCCAATGCCGGGAATCAAACCCCGGTCCCTGGCGCTGTGAGCAGCAGCGCTAACCACTGTGCCACTGAGGTCCTAATCAGAAATGTTTTCTGGAGGGCATTGACCATATTTAACAGTTCAGTCAAAATAATCATCGGCATTCGCCACTGTTACCCGCTGAAACTAACCACGACTTCAGAATTGATTCAGAATTGGGACTGCGCAAGTAAGTGGAGATATCACGAGGCTGCGCCTCTGACTTAGGGCTCTAGACTGCATTGTAGGCCCCATTACCCATAATGCCTCCCACTGCTCCCCCCACAAACACCCACTCTCTTCACCTGCACTCAGCTAGTCAGCAATCATTCAAATAAACTACAATTTCAACATTCCTGTGTTCACATCACTGTTGGAAGCCTTATATAAACTTTGTTTAACAAGAAGAATCTGAGCTACTAACAGCAATGTTACTAATAAGGTTTGATAAACAACAAACATGGCTCTGAAAAATAAGTTTTATATATGTGGAGGACATTTGAACAATCATTAAATTCCTAAACATTGCAAAACAATAAAAATCCAGCTTCCACTTCCACTCCATTTATGTGTCCAATTTTTTAATTCCCTCTGTAACATTTCTTTAAAGTGATTTCATTTGACAACTTTTTGTTTCCTAGCTGGGTGCCCCAACTCAGGCCCCACCCTTGGCATTGTCTGTCACTTACAGTGCTCAACCACACACTGCCAGGGTGCCAGGAGGGCACTGTTAGAGTGCCAGGTGGGCACTGTCAAGGTGCCAGGTGGGCACTGCCAGGATAGCACTGTCCAGCCATGCTTCGAGGACTTAGGTACTCTAATGGCATCCAATCTTTCCCAGCATGGCCATGACACCTGGTCCCTTCTACTGCAGACCAATAGTGATTCTCACCAGTGAGGGGCAGAAGCAGCCTTGCCATATCCAATAAGTGGATGTAAATGTAGGCAAATTTTCGCCAGTAAAGAGGGGCTAGGAAAGTAGCAATCAGATTCATGCCATGATTTGTGGTCTTTGACACTATCTTCCCGCTCACCATTCTGATCGGCTGGCACTGTTAAGATCATGCCCCCATCTCTAAATTTTGCCCCATTGTAGAAGAACCCCCCCCCCACCGATGTGGGAACAACCTCTCATCATCCATCCTGTCAACTTAGAAACATGTTTCAATGAGATCACATCTCAGTCTTGTAAATATCATTGAGTATAGAGACAATTGACTCAACCTTTCCTCATAGGACAATGGGTGGGATTTTCCTTTCATCTGTTCTGTTATGTGGATTTGCAATGGGAGCAGAAAATATTGCACGCGAGAACTGCAAAGTCGCAGTTTATGTCAATGAAGAAGTATGACATAATTGTTCCCTCAGTGATGGGGCATATTTCCTGATGTTCAACATTAGGAACACCATTTGTATGCATCATCATCTCATTATCAGGCCCCCAACGCAGTGTGACAACAGAATGGCGTGAATCATGACTGGTCTCACAAGGCACGCACCAGGAATGCTGTGGGAGTGCAGTGCTGGCTGGTGAATCAGAAGCTGCCCCACCAGCGATACACCATGGGGCCCGATCCTTGGTGGGATTTTAAAGCCATCACTGCTGTCGATGGCTTCAATGCTGTTTTCCCCATCACATATCGGCCTTTGTCCATTTCCAGGACTATCTCGCCCAATTTTTTCTTCCTGAGGATCAGCTTAATGAACCTTCTTGGAACTGCTTCCAATGCAAGTACTCCCTCCTTAAGCAAGGAATCCAAAGTTGTACGCAGTGCCCTAGGTTTGGTCTCACTATACTTGAAGGAACACTTTGCCACTTCTATACTCCATCAGCCTTGTAGCAAAGGCCAAGATTATTTGTTGTACCTACATGCTAACATTTCGTGATTCACGTACAAGGACACCTAGCTCCCTCTGTGCTGCATGTATGTAGCACCTTTAGCACAGAATATGTCCAAGGAACTTCACAAGAACTGTCAAAAAGAACTTGACACCAAACCATATCGGGAGATCTAAGGGTAGATAACGAAATAGGCAGATTTTGAGGAGTGTCCAGAAGGAAGAGATGAAGGAAGAGAGGTAGAGAGTTCAGGGTGGGCTTTCCAGTGTGTTGGGTTGTGGCAGCTGCTCATGAATGTAGCCCAATCCATCATGTAAACCAGCCTCCCATCCATTGATTTTGTCTACACTTCCTGTTGCCTCGACAAAGCAGCCAGCATAATTAAGGATCCCACGCACCCTGGACATTCTCTCTTCCACCTTCTTCTATTGGGAAAAAGATACAAAAATGTGCTTCACGTCGTTAGTGTACGCTTGACCTGGACCATCTGATGGGCAACACGACAGCTCAGTGACAATCGCTGTGCTGTGCAGATACATGGATTTGGGCCTGTGTCTGTGGGAGTTTGCGCATTCTCCCCGTGCTTGCGTTGGTTTTCTCCGGTTTCCTCCCACATCCCAAAGATGTGCTCTTAAGCTAATTGGCAAAACAAATTCTCCCTAAATTGTCTCAAATTCGGTTTTTAATCCATAGATCTATAAACATGGACAGGGATCGCTGGTAGAGGTGGGAACATCGGGGTGGTGCCGCTGGATTGTTGGACCGAAGGGCCTGTTTCCCATGCTGTTTTGTTCTTTGTTTTTTGTCATATACCAACCGACTCAAGAACAGCTTCTTCCCTGCTGCTGTCAGATTTTTGAATGTACCTACCTTGCATTAAGTTGATCTTTCTCTACACCTTAGCTACGACTGTAACACTACATTCTGCACTCTCTCCTTTCCTTCTCACACAATGGTCTAAACTGGGAATCAAGGCCGGATCTCTGGCGCTGTGAGGCCGCAGTGCTAACTACTGTAATACTGTGTTGCCCATAGTAGGGGTGGGCAATGTTAGGAAAGTGGAAAAAGATGCTGCAGAATTATTGAACATGTTGCACAGTAGGCCTACTAATATCCCTAAATTTCTTTCAAATTCCCAAATCAATATTCAGCGTGATTGGATCAATGAATTCAGAGCATTCTGATGTCATTTTTTTAAAATTTGATTTATTATTGTCACATGTATTACCATACAGTGAAAAATATTGAATCTTGCACGCTATACAGACAAATCATATCATGCATAGAGAAGGAAAGGAGAGAGTACAGAATGTAGTGTTACAATCATAGCTAGGGTATAGAGAAAGATCAACATAATGAAAGGTAGGTCCATTCAAAAGTCTGACAGCAGCAGGGAAGAAAACTGTTCTTGAGTCACTCGGTACATGACCTCAGACTTTTGTATCTTTTCCCTGACAGAAGAAGATGGAAGAAAGAACGTCTGGGGTGCACGGGGTCCTTAATTATGCTGGCTGCTTTGCCAGCCATGAGATTAACCACTATTTTTGCCTCCGGTTAACACAAAGGAGAGAATTAATGTTTGGGAACTGCAGCTTCATTCCAGCACTTATCAGCAAGATAAAACACAAAACTGTATTGAAACAAGCAAAAAGAAAGCAGAGTATTCATATCCAGGCCTCACAGAGACTTCTCCTGACTGCATCTTTTACAGTCTTTTCTGTGTCGTCCTTACGCATTGTACACATAGTGCAAATGTTGAAACAGGTCGCTGATTAATGGCAGAAAGTCAAATAATCTGGTGGCAACTCTCCAACACTACACAAGCTCAGCCTGTGTCAGTGAAAACAGGCGGGGGATGAATGGAAGTCTTATTATTGCCTGACTGTAAGTGTGGTCATTCCTTCCTCGCCTCCAGGTTAAATACTGCATGAACAATAGAAATTGTAAGTACTCATTTGCTACTAATTGGAAATGGATTAAATTAGCAAAATTCACTAGCTAAATAAATTTAATAATTGAAAATAAAATAGCTTTTCTGCCTCACAGCCGTGATGAAATTCTGATCATTATCAACTCTTAGTGAAAACAATGCAGTCCATGGTAGATTCTGTGACAGCTGTGGGCTCTGTTATTCCATGAATACTCCAATTCGTTACTGCTCGTTTCACTCCCAATAAAACAGAACATTCCTACTTCCTGACTTCTTTGATGCTTGGAACAGGGATTGAATCCCGGCCTCTTGGCACCAATCTGGCTGTCCAGCCAGTTGAGCCAACTAGCCAACCCTTAAAAAAACGTTTATTTATTAGTGTCACAAGTAAGGCTTACATTAACACCGCAATGAAGTTACTGTGAAATTCCCCTAGTCACCACACTCTGGCATCTGGTTGGGTCAATGTACCTAACCAGCATATCTTTTGGATTGTGAAAGGAAACTGGAGCACCCACAGGAAACCCGCACAAACAGTGACCCAAGCCAAGAATCAAACCCAGGTCCCTGGCAGCAATGCTAACCACTGTGCCACCAAGCCGACTTGCCCAAGTGTTCAAGTTGCTGTGGCAACATGGACTTTTACATGCACGTTGTACCCGGACCTACAGATAGCGATGCTCCAAATCTTTTCCATTACTTGGCTGACCAGAAATCTCCCCCTTTCCTATCACTTGTCACTGCCATACGTTGGGAGTATTTACAGGGCAACACTCAATCTGTTTGGCCACGTTATTATTGCACCTTCCTTGGTCATTAAGACCTGGGATGGAAGTTGTACTGAGAGCTTCTGACTCAGAGGCAGGGATATTACCCACTCTGTCACCCTGATGTAACAGTGAAAATCAGCGAGACACGCAGTACAGATATTGTTCCATTAACATTCTTACACTAGATGGCAGTGGAGATTAAGAAGTGAACCCTCTCTATCCTCCCCTTAAATCACAACAAACAACTAAAATCAGGCTGTCTGTTCTCACTAACATATCAAATGAAATACATTCTCAAAGTGTGAGAGTTTCAAACATTGATTTTTGATTGTAACTGCAGTAAAATGCTCTCTCCAGTAAATTCAGACAGATGAAGAATATGTTTAAATCTAGATCTGAAGCACATTAATTAATCTTTAGGTAACAGATTGATTGATCCAGCACTGGCTGCTAAACGATATAGCCAGGTTGGGAAGTATAGCAGTTTGTGTGGTAGTTGTTATATCTACATGGGAAGCAGTGAACCACCGCTCTCTATTCAATCGCCTCGGCTGATCACCACAAAAGTTTAAGTTTCTTTTTCACAAGGATTTGCCTTTCCCGAATCAGAACATACTTAAATGTTTAAGCTGTGAGCAATAAGAAGTCAATCAAACAAGATTTGCTTCAGTCAAAGAAAGAGGAAATTCATTATCCACTAAACCTGAGGAAAATATTAAAAATGTAACGTCAGGCATTCGACCCTCATGCGCACACGCGCACACACACCCACATCTCCACGCAATCACAAACCACAACAAGCACATACACACACAACACTGCACACATAGTAGTACACACCACACACAAACAACTATAAATACATCTGCACCCAAATAAATATACACATAAAACCACTACAATCCCACACATCACTGCATGCACACGTACACAACACAATAAATACAGAACTATACTCAAAATCATACACACAAATACACACACATCGCACAGAACTACACAGCATATACCACACACACATATCGAAAGTAGGGGCAGTTGGGGTCTAATAAAAAGTAAAATAACAAACAGTTAATGGTTTGATTGCCCTTGAGGTAGAGATTTGAAATTGCTGCAGCTGATTTAGATTAGTTGGTTTCTTGGACATGGTGAGGAGTAGAAGATGTGCCCATTATTGGTGGAATTGGCTTCTCAAGCTGGGCAACATACCAAAGAACAAAAAAGAACAAAACAGCACGGGAAACAGAGTGAGGGAAAGAGAACAGTCTTCAACCTACTTTCTCTGCTGAAGACTTTCTCGATACTGTCTGTAATATTTGGAGTCCCTTCCAAGGGCAGACTTCTTTTTGAAATATTTCACTCTTATGTAATTCTAAGAGCGTTTGGTATGTCCATCTTTGACAGCCATTGTTTTCTCCAGTACTTTGCAACCATTAACGTCCCTGCTTTGGACGGTTACAAGTTTTGTTGATTGTCTGATTTATAGGAAATGTCTCTCTCTTCGCATTCTCTGAGGATAATTTCTTTGTTTCTCGCCTTCACCGTAATTAAGACTGGATGGATAAACAAACGACGGATACATTTCAGAGGCTTGTAAATTTATTCTAATACCTATTTGGGCACAATGGATGGGATTTAATGGTCAAGCTCGTCCCAAAACCATAAAATCCTGCCCAAGATCAGTAGACTTTCCCATTATCCGCCCCTCGCTTGCACCAATTCCCATGGTGGGCAACGCAGCAGAATTCCGGCTTATGTTATTTTATTTTGTTTATGTGTAAATAATTCAAATCTTTAAGGGCAAAACTTTAGAAAAGTTAAAAAAGAGGTTAATGTATTAAGTCTCATGACTTACATTCGGTTGACATGCAGGAGGAGTCGGGGTCCAATCTCCTATATTAATGTTTCACCAATCCTTGCCACGAGGACGGCTCAATAGCTGACTGGTTAGCACAGCACCAGGGACCTGGGTTCAATTCCGTTCTTGGGTCACTACCTATGTGGAGTTTGCGCATTCTCCCTGTATCTGTGTGGGTTTCCTCCAGGTGCTCCAGTTTTCTCCCACAGTCCAAAGGTGTGCAGGTTAGGTTGATAGGCCATGCTAAATTGCCCCTGAGTGTCAGGGGGATTAGCAGGGTAAATATGTGGGGTTACAGGGACAGGACATGGATTGTTGTTGGTGCAGCCTTGATGGGCCAAATGGCCTCCTTCTGTAGATTCTGTGTGACTGGTACATTGACATTGAATAGAGAAGGATGTAACAGAGGGTACAGTCCCTAGTGGGTGGTGAGAATTTTGGGCAGAGCCAAGGGACCAGTCTGCAATGAATGATGGTGTGCAACTGTACATAAGCAAGTACAGATTACATTGAATCAAAAACTGTGTAGGATACTGAGAAATATACATCCTGTGCTGCACAGCAAGTAGTGGGGCTTAATTTTTGGTTGGTTAGGCTCTCACTTATGGGAGTAAGGCAGCCAGTGCAATCAGTATTAGACAGTAAGCTCTTTGGGGGCAGGGTAGCGGCACAGTGATCAGCACTGCCACCTCATAGCACTAGGGATTCCGGTTCGATTCCCAGCTTGTCTGTGCAGAATTTGCACGTTCTTCCTGTGGCTGTGTGGGTTTCCTCTGGGTGCTGTAGTTTCCTCCCAGTCTAAAGATGTGCAGGTTAGGTGGATTGGCCGTGCTATTTTGACCCTAGTGTCAGGGAGACTAGCAAGGTAAAGACGTGAGGTTATGGCAGGTGCAGGTTCAATGGGCTGAATGGCCTCCTTCCACACTGTAGGGATTCTATGATTTTTCTACGAAGTAGCAGTTACAAATGGCAGTGAACTTTGAACCGTGAGCATATGTTAGACTGGGTAGAAAATCTCAAAATAAAGCATTTTGAGTACTAAGGTTAAAATTTTGAGAAGGAAAACAAAATTAATTTTAATTGGTACAAGATATCTGAAGGGAAAATTGAATCCACAAACATGAAGCAGTAACAAATAAAATTGAGACTGATTCGAGGACAAGATCGGAATAATATGAGCAACAAATCTCCTTTTCCCAGGACAATAACCTTGTAAAACAAAGTAAATTGGAAACTCATTGAATGTAATAAAGATGCTGTGGTTTTTAAATGCTCATGTGTTAAAATGCAATTTTACTACTAATTGTATTGCAGACAGTGCCAATGCGATCGAGTGGCTGACTGATTAGATTAGATTAGGCTAGACTTGTTGAGATAATTTCACCCATTTTCTTTATAAAGCGTTTTGTGGAGAAAATGATCAGGCGCTGTTTGAATGACTGCTCATCCAGATGAGATTTAAATGCTTTGTTGCTTATAAAACTCAACAAGATATTCTGAGGTTGTGGAAGACGGGCTATGAAGCGAAGTTCTTTCATTACGTGACATGTTGCTGAGATAAACATGCAGATCCCCTGAGTTTTGCCCAGATGCAATGAGATTCATCCACTTGGTTTGAGATATGTCACCAGATGAAATGCAGCTCACTCCCAAAGATTAGCACAGCTCCTTCCATCTATTTCCAATGATTTGAAATGGGTCTATTTTATTTTGCAAATAAATATATACCACCATCTCAATGAGATAGATTTGCAAACAAGGCAACATAAGAAACTAAATTGCCTGTAAATCCAACGTTAATGTTTATTTATTGGTGTCACAAGTAGGCTTACATTGAGACTGCAATGAAGTTACTGTGAAAATCCCTGGGTTGTCACACTCTGGCACCCATTTGGGTACACTGAGGGAGAATTTATCACAGCCAATGCACCTAACCAGCGCGTTTTCCGGGCCATGGGAGGAAATCAGAGGAAACCCACGCAGACACGGGAAGAACGTATACACTCTGCACAGACAGTGACCCAAGACGGGTATCGAACCCGGGTTCCTGCTGCTGTGAGGCAGCAATACTTAGCCTCTGTGCCACCGTTCCACCGTAATTTTCCAGTTAGCTGATAACTTATCTGACTCCCTTGCACTGGATTCTAAACAGACTGTGCAACATTAACGATGCATGCACATCAAATCCCTTTGCTCATTCCTTATTATTATCCCTTACTAACTATCTCCACAGATGTACGGTACCTTCCGCAAGCCATCCATAACATCTCTGGATATCCAATGTTCACTCCACGATTGACAATGCCTCAGAGTGTACACACTCTCCTCACATGATCCACAATACTTCAGAAAGAAATAGATGATCTGGAGGAAGGGACTGAGTGCAGGGTGACAAAATTTGCTGATGACACGAAGATGAGTGGAAAAGGAAATTCATGGAGGGTATGGAAAGCCTGTAAAGGGATCTGGATAGGTTGAGTGAGTGGGCGAGGACCTGGCAGATGGAGTATAATGTCAGCAAGTGTGAGGTTATCCACTTTGGGAAGCATAATGGTAGGAAGGACTACTATTTAAATGGAGAAAAGCTTCAGCATGCAACAGTGCAGAGGGACCTGGGGGTCCTTGTGCACGAATCGCAAAAACACAGTACGCAGGTGCAGCAGGTGATTAAGAAGGTGAATGCAATGTTGGCCTTTATAGATGGGGGATAGAATATAAAAGTAGGGAGGTTCTGTTGCAGCTATATAGGGTGCTGGTGAGGTCGCAGCTGGAGTACTGTGTGCAGTTTTGGTCACAGCATTCGAGGAAAGATATGTAGACCTTGGAGGGGGTGCAGAGAAGGTTCACTAGGCTGATACCGGACATGAGGGCGTTGGATTGTGAGGAGGGACTGAATAGGCTAGGTTTGTACTCTTTGGAGTTTAGAAGGCTGAGAGGAGATCTTATAGAGATGTATAAGATAATGAAGGGGATGGATAGGGTAGAGGTTGAGAGACTCTTCCCGCTTAACAAACATAGCAGGACTAGAGGGCACAGCCTCAAGATGGAGGAGGGGGGATTTCAGATCGGAATTGCGGAGGGGTTTCTTCACGCAGAGGGTGGTGAACTTCTGGAATTCTCTGCCTGATAAGGTGGTGGAGGCTTCCTCGCTGAATATGTTCAAGTCAAGAGTGGATAGGTTTTTAATTGACAAGAGAATTAAGGGTTACGGGGAGAAAGCGGGAAAGTGGTACTGAACCACTACAGATCAGTCATGATCTTATTGAATGGCGGGGCAGGCTCGAGGGGCTGGATGGTCTACTCCTGCTCCTATTTCTTATGTTCTTATGTAGAAAGTACATTATCCTTTTTACATTGTTTTCTGCATCTCAATGCACATGGCACTCTTTTCACGAGAGGGTATACACAATCTTCCCCCACTCCAGTACTTCAGGGCGCACGTGGCTCTTTCCAAATATTTTGGACAATGTACTGGCCTCCCAGCCCCTCTTGCAGTAGCTTGACTTGTACAAGCATCCTTTTCATCCCAGTCGTGTCATTTCAAAATGCACTGCGCTGTCCTAAAGCCACCTGCAATAACTGAGATAGCCCAACCTTCTCTCTCTCAGTGCAGAATCTTACCATCCCATCCATCATGGATTTCATAGTGAATGAAATGGGCCCTGCAAAGGTCCTTCAATCCCGGGTGGGATTTTCCATTCTCTTACGTGAGCGCAGTCATAAAATCCCATCCATAGTATTTCAGCTTGCAAACTACTGTTTCCCGATCGACAGAGTTACCTTGAAGGTATGTCTTACCTTTCCCACTCTGCAATGTTCTCATACAATCCATAGAATCCCTACAGTGCAGAAGAAGTCCATTCGGCCCATCGACTCTGCACTGACAACAATCTCACCCAGGCCCTATCCCCGTGACTCCATACATTTATTCTGCTAATTCCTCTAATCTATGCATCACAGCTTGGTATGGCTCCTGCTCCGCCCAAGACTGCAAGGAACTACAAAAAGTTGTGAATGTAGCCCAATCCATCAGGCAAACCAGCCTCCCATCCATTCAGTCTGTTACACTTCCTGCTGCATCGGCAAAGCAGCCAGCATAATTAAGGACCGCTCACACGCCACACATTTGCTCTTCCACCTTCTTCCTTCGGGAAAAAGATACAGAAGTCTGAGCTCACACACCAACCAATTCAAGAACAGCTTCTTCTCTGCTGCTGTCGGAATGGACTTATCTTGCATTAAGCTGATCTTTCTCCACACCCTAGCTATGACTGTAACACTTCATTCTGCACTCTTTCGTTTCCTTCTCTATGAACGGTATGTTCTATCTGTATAGCGTGCAAGAAACAATACGTTTCACTGCATGTTAATAGATGTGACGATAATAAATCAAATCAAATCTAAGGGGTAATTTAGCATGGCTGATCAACCTAATCCGCATATTTTTGAAATGTGGGAAGAAACCGGAGCACCCGGAGGAAACCCACGAGGACACGGGGAGAACGTGCAAACTCCACAGAGACAGTGACCTAAGCCAGGAATTGAACCTCAGGTCCCTGGAGCTGAGAGACAGTAGTGGTAATCACTGTGCCACCAGCTTTATACTGACTGACGGCACTGCCTTTCATGTAAACTTAAAGAAGATTAAAGACAAAGAGAAGGAATTTTCAGGTACTCCCTGGTGAGGCTCGACTGTTTCAATCTCTAAGCTGCTTGGTAAAGGACGTACTGGATTTCTACAAGGGAAGCGCTCTGCCGTGACTCATTAAAACAGTAAGAAGTTTGACGATCAGAGTGAAATGCAAACCTCCCCACAGTGCTGACACCATCAACTGTAAATCCTAGAGCAGCCTCACTCTGTCATTTTGTGGTTGGAAATGTAACGTTGATGGGTTATTTCCAATAAACTGTAAAGCCCCCACGATTCATAATCGTGCAGAAACATCCAAGGGATAGAATATCGCTCGACGCAGAAAAGTTTGTCAGCATAATGCACCCATTCTCTGACAGCAGCCAAACACATCGCAGAACTTGAGAGAGATGTGTGATGAGCTGGCTGACAGAATGACCACAGACCCTCTTGTGTCAAGACAACTCAACATCCAGCCTTTGTATTCTGACACCAGTCATTCCTTCCATCGGCAAACTCTTCAGAACAGCCGAGAAATCATTTGGGAGGTGATTAAAAGATATGGTGCAGCGATTGATGTTAACAGAGCCCCACATGTCCTCCTCACAGCACAGCCCTCAAAAGTGTTCAACAACTTTGTGTTTATGCTCGAGAAAATCTTTCTTGGAATCGGGTCAGCTAAACAAAAAGTAAATGAAACGAGTCTCACATGATAGCTTTAGGGGGTTTAAGGAAAAGAGTGTTTTGCAAAACTTAGCCAAAATATTTAGAGAAATAAATTAGGAATGAATTTTTGAACTGCATCCAACTTGGCACTGATTATTTATTTATCAATTGAAACTATTTGACCGAGAAGAACAGATATGGCTCGGGTTGGCAGAGTAAGGCCAATACAAAGTTGGCAAGGGACAGAAATGCAGATACATTTACGGCTGAATTAACCCCTGGGTGGGGTCAGATCTGTCAGAGCAAGTTAGCAATTACATTAGATCAGTGCATATTGTTCTTTATTCTTTCATGGGATGTGGGGCATCATTGGCTGGGCCAGCGTTTATTGTCCATCCCTAATTATCCTTGAGAAGGTGGGGGTGTGTTGTCTTGCTGCACAATTTATTTAAGTATGTTTTTGGTTTGATCTATTATTGTCACATGTATTAGTATATTGTTTCTTGCATACTATACAGGTAAAGAATACCGTTCATAAAAGAGGAGAGGGAAGTAGTGTTACGGTCACAGCAAGGGTGTAGCAAAAGAACAGCTAAATATAAGATAAGTCCATTAGAAGTCTGATGGCAGCAGAGAAGAAGTTGTTCTTGAATCACTTGGTATGTGACTTCAGACTTTCCTATCTTCTTCTTGACAGAAGAAGGTGGAAGAAAGTATGCCCGAGGGTTCTTGATTATGATTAACCACTACACTATCCAATGTGTTTCTTTGAACGTCAAATTTAGACAACTTTATGGTTGCCCTCAGTGTCTTGGCAAGTCAATATCGATATTCTTATTCCAACTCACAAAGGAAAAGCACCATTACAAGTCACTTCCCTCAGGAGAGGAGGGCTTAGAGAAAAAACCTAACGAAAAGTTTAAGGGAAAAGAAATATCCTGCTGAATAAAGATTGTGAAGCCCAGAGAATGAGGAAGAAACACATTCATTAAACATTATTGGAGGCTAGGAAGGAATGTGGAGATTATACCAGCAGAGGGCACTGAAATATCAGAAGTGAGTTTATCAAAGTTAAGGGGAACTGATGCAAGTTCATGTTTCAAAATTGAGGCTAAACTGGACCAAACATGAAGTTGAAAGATATAAGTGAGAGAGTAGAGGATAAAATCAGGGGAGGAAAGAGATAGGGCAAACTTCATTGGATGAAAAAACATCAAATTCCACATTGGGATCCAATGGGATTGGGGGTTATAGATAGGTCTATGGCTGGGTAGGTTTTGATGTGTTCGGCACAACTTGTGGGCCGAAGGGCCTGTTTGTGCTGTAGTGTTCTATGTTCTATGTTCTATACTTTAAAAAAGAGAGAAAAGATGCCAACAAAAGGCTGAGTCACTGACTAAACAATACATTTTATACTTTTTCGCAAATCAAGTTTGCAAATTAAGTGAATATTTGTCCATGGGGCACCACTTGTCTTCTATTACAGCCCTATAATTCTCACATAAGAGCAGCACAGTGATTAGCACTGCTGCCTCATGGCGCAAGGGACCCGGGTTCAATTCTGGCCATGGGTGACTTGTCTGTGTGGAGTTTCCTATGTTCTCCCCATGTCTCCGTGGGTTTCCCCTGGATGTTCCGGTTTCTTCTCACACTCCATAGATGTGCAGGTTAGGCTGACTGACCATGGTAAATTATCCATTAGCGTCAGAGGCACAAGCTGGGCAAACACGGGGATAGAGCCTGGGCAGGATTGTTAATGGTGCAAGCTTGTTCAGCCAAATAGTGTCCTACTGCACTGTAGGCCCTCTATGAATTCAGTATGGGTCAGGGATAGCGGTGTATAAATTATAATAGGAAAAACACTCCTTTGTCATCACCTTCGTCCTTTAAACTTACATAAAACTACTAGTCTGCCTGCAATGTAAGCTTAGAAACATCATTCCAGAAGATTAATGCCTACTGAAAACTGGTTGAAGGCGGGGGTCCCTTCCTCTAACATTTTGTGGGAGTACTCAGCACCGTTTCTGAAACTGGCTTTTTTTTTCAGCTGATCAGAGCTCAGGCCTCAGCTCCGTGCCCAGGTTTTTACATGGCTTACATGGCAAAGCAAACAGCCCATTTGTCAGACTGACTAGCAGAAAATGAGAGGAAATTAATATCCTTGCTTTTCTAACGGGATGGGGTGGTGGGGTGGGGTATAGGGAGAGAGAGAGAGAGAGAGAGAGAGAGAACACAAAATAGCAGAATGGGAAGTAGTGCTGAAGTGAAGCAATCCCACTCAAGCATGCCTCTCCCTGCTTTACAGTACATCTGGCACGTAGCTGACACGGAAAGGGCACGGTGCACTTTATTAACTGAAAGCAATAACAGCCCTCATTTGTGCTCGATGCAAAAAAGATTTCCTCAAGAACAAAAGCGAGATGCAAGCACTTAATTCACTGCCATTCACCAGCGTTTGCAAAACTTTTCACGCGCATTTTGCGCAGCTTTTCTATTTTTATTCCCACTCCTATTTGCTCTTTCTCTGCACACTGGGGTGTAGCTCCACAAATAACAGCATTCCTCTGGTCCTCTGCCAATGCAGTCAGTTTTTCACGTGTGATCTTAGCCAGTATCGGACGGCAATTCAATCACAGAGGTCACAGCAGCCGACCTGATCCTTTCCTCACCGCACCGATACACTTTCCAGAAGGGGTTGCTAAGTAGCAATTAGGTGGAAGATCCCTCTCTGCTGATTTTTCTGAGCCTTTACCCGACTGCAGTGCCCCACCACCACTCTCACCGAGACCGACTAACTAAATACAGACTGTTAATAAAATCTCAGGTGGGTTCCACACACACATAAAGCAAGTGCTAATAACCAGCCACTGATACACTGGTTTAGCTCAGTTGGCTGGATGACTAGTTCGTGATGTGGAGAGCAATGCCAACGTTAGCATTCATTTCAAGAGCACTAGAACACAAAAGCAGGGATGCACTGCTCAGGTTTTATACGGCTCTGGTGAGGCCACATTTAGAATATTGCGAGCCATTTTGAGGCTCCATATCGAAGGGAGGATGTGCTGGCCTTGGAGACGGACCAGAGAAGTTTCACAAGAATGATCCCGGGAAGGAAAAGCTTGACATACAAGGAGTGTCTGGGTCTGTACTATAGCAGGATAAGGCGGGGGTGGGGCATCTCAATGAAATGTACAGAATAATGAAAGGCCTGGATGTGGGGAAGATGTTTCCATTTGTAGCACGGACTGGGATCTGAGGGCACAGCCTCAGAGTCAACCAAAGGACAGCCCTTTAGAACTGAAATGAGGAGGAATTTCTTCAGCCAAAGGGTAGTGAATCTATGGAATTCATTTCCACAGAAGGCTGTGGAGGCCAGGTCATTGAGTGTATTCAAGACAGAGATAGATTCTTGATTGGTAAAAGGATCAAGGGTTATGAGTGGGGTTGAGAAATTTATCAGCCATGATTGAATGGCAGAGCAGATGCAATGGGCTGAATAGCCTAATGTCTTATGGTCTTAATAGCATGGGTTCAATTCCAGTACCGATTGAGGTTATTCACAAAGGTCCCGCCTTCTCAGCCTTGGCTCTTGCCTAAGTGTGGTGACCTTCAGGGTAAAATCACCACCAGTCAGCTTTTCCCCTGAACACCAGTTCCATTGCCCTGACTCAATAATTCCACAGGGTCATGCTAAAGAGCGCTCACTCACTGCAACAACGTACACAGAATCATTAGCATCTTCTGATAAACGATCACATTGAATGTCCACATGTTGTACGCAAAGGACAATCACATTCGGGAGAGGAAAAATGCTTTTGCCAAGAAATGTCGACAGGCCAGTTAAAAATAGCAAACGTTTCTTTTTATATCACAAATAAAGAGAAAATCAATCCTATTCTGTGCAACACTAAAGGATCGAGAAGTGTGTGACTATGACAGTGACCACATGAGGTAGTGCTTTAGACCAAGGCACTGAACTGTCTTGTTATGACAAACGGTCAACAAATCAATAAGTTACCTGTCACTAATCTGCTATCTAAATACACTCTGCAAACATGAAGAACACCAAACTGTACAGAGGTGAACCCTAATAAAGACATAAGGAGGATGCATAGGAAATGTTCTATTTCCATTAAGATTTGTAAAAATACACTTACAAGTAATGACTCTGTAAATCTCTGCACCAGAGCCTATTTAGTTTATTTTTATCTTATTCAGGTACTTCACCACAAGTAAGATTTTTTTAATAATATTCTCTATTTAAAAATACAAATTGGACAAATCAGCAGCACTGAAATGACCCTATTTAGTGCACTTAGCATTACGGACCACAAGAATTTGTAAACATTATAACAGTGCATTTAGAATTGTGCAATTAATGTCCTTGATATCTGCCAAAGAAATGGAAGGAGTTTGACAAGCAGCATTTTATAGAAGTGATTAATGGCACCAGCGTAAGTGCTTTCGTATTGAAGATAACACACACACCCTTTCCATGCAGAATCCCAACTATGGGCTGTCAAGTCAGAACATCCCTCCTCAATAACTCTCAGCATTCCCAGAACACAAGCAGGTCGGTGAGCGAAACCTTTTTACACAGTGAAGTACAGGGAATGGGAAGAACATTGCTTTATTGGGTGCGCCACCACAGTCCTGACGCTGAGAAGGTTTTGTAGAAGAATGAAGATGCCAGAGTTTGCTGGGGCTGAAACTGTAACAAAGTGGGATACTGTGGAGCTGATCACTGGTCCAGGGAAATGATCAGGAAGATCTTACGTGGCACTGAGTATACCAAGAAATATATAGCATGCTGGTTTTTGCTGCCAGCAGCACATAGCAAACTACAGACTCATAGATTGAATTCTTTATCGACTTTGCCTCTGCTGGAAGTGTTGGATTACGTCTGTGTCCGGAATCAAAATAGCAAAAGAGCAGACTTTGTCAAGGCTCTTTCCCAAAACCAAGTCATTCGCATCCTGTCTCTAGGAAGCCTGAGTAATTCGAGAGGGTGGGACAGGATGATCTGATGATTCCAACCCACAAAGGATTGCTAATTAAAGGGACCACAGCAAGGCTTACAAGGGCTCACCGGCACTTGGATTTTTTGCAGCAATCACAGCAATGGAGAGGAGACCTAGGAATGATGCTCCTCAGGTCTCTCACTCTTATCTGCAAATCCTGATGCAGGATCTATGAGGCTGCACTGAGATTAGGGAGAGGACAGTCTCTGTGGCCAAGCAGATGTGGGTGGAGGTGGCCGATGTGTGGGTGGCTGTATGTGTGGGTTTTCCAACTTGGAGATGGTGCAGCAAGAGGTCTAGGACCTCAGGGGAGGGGAGGAAGGAGGACACGTCAGTGGAGCATCATCACAATTTCAAGTGTCGACACTCAGTTGACTTTCCTAGCATTTGTCTGCACTCCATTCCTTGGGTGAGGTGAACACAACTTGCAACTCCACTCAACTCACTGCAGCCACCTCAAATTCTCATCTGATTATCCATCAGATAATGGATAATTCCCATTATCTGATGGGAATAAATTCCCATCTATTGCCCTCTTGCACCCATGCCTCACAGTCACTCTCCCATGTGATGTCCTCTCTGCACAAGCCATTCCCAACACCCTTGTCATTCTGCTTTCCCTCCTTGCAGAAGGGTGTACACAATTTGACCAGAGACCTGAGGAAGTGACCCCACAAGCCAGGTACATTACTGCCCAACATCCTGTCACTGTGTAAAGAAAGGAGTGCATAAAGTAAGCACAGTTACCTCAAATTCAGTCCACTGACAAGAATATCTATAGTAAATTTAAAAGTTTATTCATTGGTGTCACAATCAAGCTTACCTAAACACTGCAATGAAGTTACTGTGAAAATCCCCTAGTTGCCACACACCGGCAACTGTTCGAGTACACTGAGGGAGAATTCAGCATGACCAGTGCATCTAACCAACATGTCTTTCGAACTGTGGGAGGAAAGCGGCGCACTCGGAGGAAACCCATGCAGACATGGGGAGAACATGCAGACTCAGCATGGGCAGTCACCCAAGCCAGCATTCAAACCGGGATCCCTGGTACTATGAGGCAGCAGTGCTAACCACTGTGCCACCCCATGGAAGGATGCTAGTTGCTAGCTAGAAGATGTCAGCTCTCGAACACAGAAGACAAAAGACAATATTTGTATGTGACCTAAACTAAAGAACCCGATGTAAACTATTGCCTACATAGGCTTCACATGGATGAAGTCTTTAAGGAATGAGAGGGCATCAAGTACTTGAGGAGTTGAGATTTTCAGAAAGCTATTGCTATGTGTTGTTAAGCAGAGAGGCCCAGTTCTACCTTATGTGCCGATCATCAGGGCTTTAGAATTTTATGGTCATGCCTTTCAAAATGAAGGATGAATCCTCCACATTCCAGCAGCTGGCGGTTTCTGTTCGGAAAGGGCCCCCGGATTACGGGCTGCCACGCATTGGTGTAATCAGTATTTTCGATTGGACATGGTATGAAGATCTCAATACACTACATTATGGTTAAGGCCCAGCAGCACAACATCAGTACAAAGGCAACAATAAACTGCTGGAGATACTCAGCAAATTAGGCAGCCTCAGTGCACAGAGTCAGAGTTCTGCTCTACTGTCTTCTCAACCTGAAAGGTTTACTCTGTTTCTCTCAGCATATGCTATATACCCAGTCTCAGCTGGATGCCACGGTGGCACAGTAGTTAGCACTGCTGCCTCACAGCACCACAAATCTGGGTTCAATTCCAGCTGTGTGGAGTTTGCATATTCTCCCCGTGGGTTTCCTTGTAAGTCCAAAAGATGCATGGATTAGGTTGATTGGCCACACTAAATTGCCCCTTAGTGTCAGGCAGAGCAGCAAGGTAAACAATGTGGGGTTACAGGGATAGGATCTGGTGGGATTACTGTTGGTGCAGGCTCAATGGGCAGAATGGCCTCCTTCTGCACCGTAGGGATTCTGTGAACGTGAGATGGATCAGAAAACTAGCTGGGCAATGATCATAAAATCTATAGAATCCCTACAGTGCAGAAGGAGGCCATTCAGCCCATCGCATCTGCACCGACCACAATTCTACATAGGCTGCATTCCCCGGAGCCCCACATATTTACCCAGCTAATCCCCCTGACACAAGGGACAGTTTAGTACGGCCAATCAACCTAACCACACATCTTCCGACTGTGGGAGGAAACTGGAGCACTCAGAGGAAATCCACGCAGACATAGGGAGAATGTGCAAACTCCACACGGATAGTCACCCAAGGCTGGGACTGAACCTGACTCCCTGGTGCTGCAAGGCCGCAGTGCTAACCACTGTGCCAGCCCAGATGGTCAGCTTTATAAACCAGGGCCTAGGGTCAAGCTTGTGTTTACTGCTTATTATTACTGAGCATAGAACACTACCCTGCCAATCCTGTACAATGGGATCATAATTGGTATGATTATCTCAAGTACAACAACTAAGCATTGCACTGCAAAAGTAAAACAACACAGGAGCTTGACACAAGATGAAATGGCCAGGAATGATAGTGGGCACTGGTGTGTTTCTAAAAAGCCAGCAATCACTCACAAGAGATTGCATAAAAACATTTATTCAAATTAGGCACGAGAGCGTATATAGAAAGGTAGAACGCTTGAAAACATTAGCAGCAGAGCTGTGTGTGCTGTGTTCTGCTCACAGGCCAAAGTGAAACTGAGACTGGATCACATGACACACTTTCCTTCTTGCAATGGCGTGCTGCTATCCCTTAAAGGCACAGACACGCATGATGGGCTCCCTGTTGTAAAGGTTGTCTGTTTCAATTAATAGAGATGTAGACTGATGATAAAAAGTATGTAAAAAAAGGATCACACAATTAAAGGCACCCTGCAAGCATGAATAAGCCAGCTAGGTGTGCAAAACCTACAGCTTCACTCTAGCAACATGGAGGGAGGAGTAGGTGTCTGTCATGGTGTAGAGAGCCTCAATGCTCCATATAGTACAGAGTCATGAGCATAAAAGTGGAAGGTATTGGTGACCTCACCAGCCACAGGAAGTAGTGGCTGGAAAAAGCTCAGTGAAAATCTCATACATTGCTCCTCAGTAAAACCGCGAGAGAAGAGGTGCCCCTTGAAGGGCCTTTGTTTATAATTCTTCCTGTTTAGTGCCCTCCTCCTCCTCCTCCTCCATCTTCTGTCAGCTCCTCCCACTCTGTGCCTTCTTCCTTGCTGCACTCCCTCATTCTCAAACCCCAACCCTGCCTGTCCACTCCACCCATATCCCAGTCAGACTTTTTGTGAGGCAAAGGGCAATAACAGGGTAAATATGGCAAAACCCTTCTCTCTGCAGCAAGCTGAATCTTCCAGACTGGTACAATGCAGCAGATGTCAACAAAGATAGTCAGAAATATTAAACTAGCACCTCACAATTTTAAATTGCAATGACGAGGGGGTTCTTCATGCCAGTTAGTACCATGTTTGGCTCTGTGAGGGTAAACAGATGGCGGATGAAATGTTACAGTATCTAGGATAAAACATGAGTCCTGTAAAAACCACAGAGCCCCGATGTAATTATTATTTTCCACTGAGAATGTTGCTAATCCTGCCATCATAGAATCTGCAGCATGGAGACAGGTCCTGCAGCCCCGACTGTTCCATGCCAACCAAAGAACCCATCAAAGCTAACCTCATTTGCCTGCATTTGGCCCATAATGCTCTAAATCTTTGCTGTCCATGTATCTGTCCAAATGCCTTTCAAATGTTGTTAATGTCCCAACTTCAACCACTTCCTCCAGCAGCTCATTCCACATACAAACCACTGTCTGTGTAAAGAAAGGCTGCTCCTCAGGTTCTCATTAATCTTTTCCCCCTTTAACTTAAACCTATGCCCTCCAGTTCTCAATTCCCCAACGCTGGGAAAAAGACTGAGTGAATGCATTCTATTCTCATGATCTTATACACCTCTATAAGATCAACCCTCACTGAACGCTTTTAAGGCAGGGATAGATAAATTTTTCAACAGTAAAGGAATTAAGAGTTAAAGTGAGCGGGTGGGTAGGTGGAGCTGAGCCCATGAAAAGATCAGCCATGATCTTACTGAATGGCGAAGCAGAGTCGAGGGGCCAGATGATCTATTCCTGCTCCTATGTAAGTGGATTGGCCATCTAAATTGCCTCTGAGTGTCCGAAAGATGTACAGGTTAGGTGGATTAATGCAGGGGATAATGGGGGTGGGGGTATGGTGGTTAGGCCTGGATAAGATGCTCTTTTGGAGACTCAGTGCAGACTTGCTAAGCTAAATAATCTCCTCTTGCGCTGCAGGGATTCTATGGAGGGAGTTGGATGAAGGGAGGACAGAATATGTTTCAAGTACAACCACACTGTCCCCACCTCCTGAAAGTGCCTGATGCAGCAGGCATGGAGGGGAATTACTGAGAAAGTCAATACTCTTCCTGAAACACATGATTTCCCAAGCCACAGGGGGGAAAAAAAATGACATACTTAAAAAAAAAACTTTGTAAAGATAAGTGAACCTGCAATCCTGCATGGCAAACGTGCGAACAGTCTAGCTCGGAGCCAGCATTATGGGATGGATCAGTTGGCTTCCTTCTGTGCTGTAAACTTCTCTGCTCAAAGCACCTGCTATATGAAAATCAGCCCTGCCAAGTCTCTAATCCTGTCCTGTTTAACATACAAAATGGTGTTAACCAATGCAACACTGGCATGGGAGATGCAAAGCAAGGCTGGGGGAGTGAGGATTTAGGGAAGACATAGGTAGGAAGTGCACATGCCAACTTGTGCACACAGCAATGGATTTTAAATGAAGGTTCACAGAAAGAGCTACTTGCAAGCCAATCTGGCAAGGCGGTGTCTGTTCAATTTGAAGCACGCTGTATGCATGGAAGCTGTATATCTGCATGGAACGTTCTATGTGTGTTCAATATATTGATACACTATAACCTCCCCAGTCTGAACGCTTAGGGCTAAACCATTTCCCAATGTCTGAATTTTCTGTATTTATAAAATAGTATTCTAATGCCTAACCTTAATTATGTGAACTGGAAAACACCACAAATATGAGTATTTATTTGAAATATAAAGATGTGCTAAAAAAAAGAGTCATAAAGATGGTCTTATTCATCCAAATATTATGCAGTCAATCAGTTCCACCTTTTCCAATATTGGAATCGTAACTTGTTTTTGTTTTGCTATGTTTTTCTTAGATGCCATTGTGGGGTTTTAAAAAGGACAAACACTACCCTTGGAAGATTCCAAATTAAAGGAGAACAGGGGAGGGAGAGAGAGAGCTATTGAGATACAGAGAGAAAGATAGTGAGAGTGAGATCAAAAGAGAGCAATGGAGAAATAGACAGTGAAAGACAGCAAGAGAGAGATAGCAATCAAGAGAGAGAGATAGAGGAATGCACAGACAGTGAAAGACAGCAAAAGAGAGAGAGAGACAAAGAAATTGAGGGAGAGAGGTAGAGAAGTGGACAGACAGTAAAAGACAGATTGAGAGAGACGGAGACATACACTGACTGAAAAACAGCAAGAAAGAGATAAAGAGTTTGAGAGAGATAAAGATGGAGAAACAGAGAGATAGTGAGAGATACCAACAGAGGGAGAGAGAGACAGACAGACAGACCGACAAACAGACAGACACACAATAGGGAAAGAGGCAGAGAGAGATTGAGAGATAGGGACTAAGAGACCGTGAAGTGGACTGACAATAAGAAATAGCGGTAGAGATAGTGTAGAGGGAAATCGAATGGCTCTGTAATCTTGTGGTGTACTTCTCATACAGTACAGTCACAGTATTCTCCCTATCATCACCATCTTCTACCATCACGTGAGCACACACCTTCCAAATTGTTGCTGCATCTGAACAGCTGAGTAGCAGGTCTGTGGGTTTGCTTAAAAAATTTCCAGACAACTGGGGGGGGGGGGATTTCTCCCCAAAAAATTCGAATTCCTTCTCCCCCATTGAGCCATTAGACATTTGTTCTTAAGTTTCGCTGCACCTTTATTATAATCTCTCCCAGCTCCCACTAATAACTGTTTCAGATATTCTAGCTCTCCTGTACAGTGTAGAATCCAACACACTTTCCCCTCACTTGAGTTCTGAGAAGAGTAAGCGAACTCAAAATGTTAACTCTAATTTCTCTCCCAATGGATGCTGCCAGACCTGCTGAGATTTTTCAGCTGTCTCTATTTTTGCTGGGTACAAGCCGCTGATCACATTTGATAAAGGAAAATAAAAACAGTGCAAGCTCTTTACAAAATTTAACAAAGCAAAACTTGCAATTATTTGGGGACAGCATCAAGATATTATGGAATGATAAAACCAGAGTCCTCAGCTGTGTCTATAATTACTATGTCATGTAATGTTCTGCTGAATAAACACTGACACTGACATACATGGAACCTATGATATCATTGATATGATCATAGAATCCTGACAGTGTAGAAATAGGCCATTCGGCCTATTGAGCCTGCACCTACAACAATCTGACCCAGGTCCTACGTCTGTACCCCCATTATTTCCCTTGCTAATCTCCCTTACACTAAGAGGCAATTTAGCGTGGCCAACCAACCTAACCCACATATCTTTGGACTTTGAAACTGGAGCACCCAGATGAAACCCATGCAGGAGACTGTGCACACAGACAATCACCCAAGTCTGGAAATGAATCTGGGTCCCTGGTGCTGTGAAGTAGCAGAGCTAACTACTATCCCACGGTGCCACCCGTTTAAAGGAAATTAGTTAAGCAGATGGGACGTTTATGACACTGGTTTCATGGTCATCGTTAGACTTTTAATTCCAGATTTTTACTGAATTCAAATTATACCATCTGCAGCGGTGGGATCCACTGAGCATTACCCAGTGTCTCTTGATTCAAGTCTAGCGATAATACCACTATGTCACTGCCTATATAATGGAATTAATATTGCAAAGTGATTTATTGAAGGAGTGTTATGGCGTTTTCCTTTTCATAAACACTGAGAAGCCGCACTAATGTCATCTCAAAACAGCCTGTATCACAATGACAGGGTGCCCCCAGTCTTGTAGAGTCACATTTTCCTCCAGGGCACAGAGTGATTGATGGAGAAGCACACAGAGAGTTAAAGAGCACAAGTGAGGAAGGACCTGCAACATCTGTCACCCAAGAGCACTCACCTCTTGCCAGAGGTTTAACAGCCTTTGCTGCAACACTCGGGACATCGTTCCTTCACGGTGTCTGTTTACAAATGAATACTGCTCTGTAAGCAAGGCCTTCTACATGAGTCACTACGACCATGAAAACACCATGCAAGGTCTTCAGCAGTATGAAGAAGGACCATTTATAATACAGTGCCTTATCACATCCTCAGGACACACTTAGCATCTTCACAACTAATTAATTATTTTTGAAGTGCAGTAATTCATCGTGACAGCCAATTTCCACAAGATAATAAAATGAATTACTCGTTAGTGTGAGCTAATCTGCTTTTGGTAATGTTGATTAGAAGAAGAATATTGAGAAAATTTACTGTTTTTCTATGAATAGTGCCAGGGGATCTGCGCCAACCACTGGACCAGACCTTGCTTTGAGACTTTTACCTAAAGGATCTTGGCTCCAACAATGCAGCACACCTGCCTGGATTACATGCTCAAATAGAAGATAGGAGCAGGAGGAGGCCATTCAGCCCTTCGAGTCTCTCTGCCGTCATCACCACCATGGCTGATCATCAATAGCCTTACCCTGCTTTCTCCCCATTACCTTTGGTCACATTTGCCCCAAGTGTTGTGTCCAGCTGCCTCTTGAATACATTCAGAGATCGTAAATCCGGAACTTGGTATAAACCCACTATCTTCTGATTTCAAAATGAAAGTAATACCAATTGAGAGCAAAATGTTCTCTGTTCTGAATTTTCATACCAGAGGCAATCTGTACCTATTCCACTAAATCCATTTTTCATTTGAAACAACCCGATTGGATTATGCCTGTCCTTCTGAGTCCAAAGGGATGCAGGCAAAGATTGTGCATCCACCCTCATAATAAACCCCTGATGTGATTCTGGCAAATCTTCACTGTACTCCTTCCAAAACCAGTATATCTTTGCTGAGTTTCGGTCACTGAAATAGGGCACATTTCTCCAGATGGAGTCTAACTCAGACACTGCATATTAGAAGCATTACTCCTTCATTTTTGAATTTTGTTGCCTTTGAGATAAAGGTCGGTACCCTATTTGTCTTTTTGATCACTTCTATACACGTGCACCAGCTTTTAGTGGCTTGTCCATACTTACACCTCGATCCCTTTGCTCCTCCGCATCTTCTAATCTCTCAGTTTTAAGGAAATACTTTTTTCTTACATCCAAAGTGGATGACCACACATTTGCCCCCATTGAATCTGTCTGCTATAAGTCTTCTCTGCTCTCTTAAGTTTTTTAAATCCCCCTGAAAGTTCCTGTTCCAATCTATTCAATTTACTGCCTGCCTTCTTAACTTAATTCGGATGAAAAACTCTTCGTCCAATGAATGTTTTCATCAAAGTCATTCATATACATGGTGAACAAATGACGCGCTAGTACAGATCCCTGGGAGAAACTGCTTGTCACATTAGCAAATCAGAGAACAAACCCTTCAGCCCTACCACTAGCCTCCACCATGCCCTAAACCAACTGGAAGGAGGTACAGAGGAGTCCATTTAGCTAATCAAATCTGCACCAACTCTCTGAAAGAGCATCCTACCCAGGCCCTATCTCCATAATCCCATGTATTTACCCTGCTAATCCCCCAACCTATACACTGTGGGACACAAAGGGGCAATTTACCATGGCCAATCCACCTCACCTGCACATCTTTTGACTGTGGGAACACACGCAATCACAAGAAAAAAGTGCAAACTCCACATAGTCATCAGAGGCTGGATTCATATTCGGATCCCTGCCGCTGTGAGGTAGCAATGCTAACCATTGCGCTGTCCATAATTAGTCACCAGAGAAGGCTTACCAGACTAATACCTGGAATAGGCAGGTTGCCCAATGAGAGAAAGATAGATTAGACTTGTATCTGCTAGAGTTCAGAAGAGTAAGAGGCGACTTAATTGTAACGTCAGATCCTGAGAGATCTTGATAGGATGGATGCGGAGAGGATGTTTCCTCTTGTGGGAGAAAATAGAACTGTTTAAAAATGAAGTGTCACCCATTTAAAACCCAATGAGGTAAAATTGTTTTCCTTTTGTGCGCCTTTGGAACTCTCTCCCTGAAAGTATAGTGGAAGCAGAGTCTTTGATTTGTCTTAAGATAGCGGTGGATAGATTCTTGGTAAAGCAATGGGGTGATAGGTTATCGAGGTTAGGCGGACGCAGATTTGAGAGTAAGCTATGATCTTAGTGAATGGCGGGACAGGCTCGAGGGGCCAAAAGGCCTACCCCTGTTTGTCGTCAGCATGTTTGTATATATGTTGCGGCATAATTGAAGTGATCGCAGATGATGCGATTTGCTCTCAAAACAAGGTTACATCCAAGCCAAATATCCCTACACAAGTGTGTAAGCTAACAAGCAGGACTAAGCAATTACTGGACTTCATTTATTCAGATGTAGGGCATTAAGTAAAAACAGAGGTTCAATACATTTTGGCAGGCTGCCATTGAAAACCTGGAGCTCATTTAATCTTTGTGTTCTGGTTGGATGTCACATGTTGAAAACAAATCGCAAACACAAGGTGAATCAAACGTACAATATTCACAGAATTTACAATGGGCTAAACAAATATAATCCACAATTCCACTACTGTGCTGAACCAACTGGCTAGAGTAAAGTAAGACCCCATCAAAAAAACTACAAAGAAAAGTGTTCTGGAAAACGGATGGATAAAGCTTAATTTAGATTTATGGGGTGCAAGATTGCGAAATAGGGCATCATATACTGATTTTGGTATTCATCACATTAGCATCTGGTGTCCCATTCTTCCTTGTTACGCTGGTATTTCAATAATCAATTCCTCATTGTTGCTTTTGTTTTGCAGCACGTTTTAAACGTTTGTTCATTCACGCATGCCACAAGCACGCTATGCCCAAGCTGCAGCGATAATAACAAAAGGACGTGGCATATATAGAAGGAAAAGTTCACACTTGCACTCGCTTTGATGCTCTACTTCTCTCTAATATACTGAATTCTTGGTACAGAGGGCATGGAGTGGCATTCTGGTGTTCCAAATGGTAGTAATGTGTTCTCTATTGCCTTAAATGTTAAGGATGGTCTCAAGCTTAAGAAGACAAGGGCTACTGGCAACCTTCCCAAAGAGAAACAATTCAATCAAGCTGGAGATGAGGTCCTGAAGACAGCGAGAAGGCACGAGCTAAAGAGATATTGAACCAATCCAGTAAAGTTAGGGCACCATTCATGCTTCCTTCCAAACTCACTCATTCAAAGCCAGACAGGCTTTGCACCATTAAAGCATGGCACACAATGGGCAAGAGTGCTATGGATTTGGTGGCACCAAACCAGGCAGAAGAGTGGTTGGAAACACCTCAACCATCTGCCTGCCTCTACCACATTGAATTACATGGTGGGAAGGTCCATGGGAAGTCTTCCTCCCTACTGCCCCACTGCCAGTTGAGGCAATTAATGGCTGCTAAAGGGTCACACTCCGCCTTTAACTGGGAGAGTGAATGGGGCAGGGGCTTTGCTTAAAGAATCCCTACAATACAGAAGGAGGCCATTCGGCCCATCGAACTTGCACCAATAACAATCCTACCAGGCCCTACCTCATAACCCCATGTACTTACCCTGCTGATCCCCCTAACACTAAGGAGGTATTTACCACGTTCAATCAACCTAATCTGCATATCTTTGGACTTTGGTAGGGAAACGGAGCATTAAAGGAAACCCTTGCAGATACGGAGAGAATGTGCAAACTCCATACAGACGTCACCCGAGGCCAGAATTGAACCCAGGTCCCTGGTGCTGAGAGGCAGCAATGCTAACTATTGAGTTGCCCTATGGGTTCCTGGGGGAGGGTCCCTCTTCAAAGGCAATCAATGTTTGATTGAGGGATGCAACATCTGATCGGTTAGGAACTCTTGATGGGTGCTACCCCCAGATCCTTGATCCAGGGGAAAGCTCAACATTGTCCAGTGAAGTACCCAAGCAGCACTAAATTCAGCAGATGCTCTCTTTGCCAAAAGTAGGCTCTCTCCAGAGACAAGACCCTCCAATGTCCCCATTAAATCCAGCTCACTGTCTTTGCACTGGATGTCAGTTCAAAACCCTCTCATGCCTCATACTCATCCACATTCTTTATTTTGGAGACCTTAAAGATGATGAGTAACCAATGGAGAACCTGCCTTCCTCCCTCCGTCAGACTAAATCTGTGACAGGAAGACTCATCGACAGCCTTCACGTCCAGATACTGACTGAGACTTATGTGAGTAACTAACACCCATACATGAGATTAATCCCAGTGCTGATGTTAATCTACCTTCAACATCAGAGGTAGGGAGTCGGCAAACCAAACCCCCTTCAAAGTCACTGAAGGCCTGATTGAAGATCTTCTCATCAGGAAAAGGGTGACATGCTGAAAGCCAATATGCTTTCCTTGCCCCTAACCCTCCTCTCCATCCCGTGACCATGAGAATAACTACTCCTCACTGAATTATAGAACATGATTCATTTGTAGTGTTAAGACTTTGCACTTGGACACTGTCCCTACCTGTTGAAGAGGTTGTTCCTGCTGACCATCCGGAGGAATCCTGTGGGGTCAGTGATGGAAGTCAGCTTATTGTTCATCTCTTCAAACTGCTGATCGAGAAGATCTCCAGCTTCACTCTCTGTCTCACTGTTCGAACACATCCTGCTGAAACAAAAACACCCAAATCACATCAGCTAGTAACAATGCAAACGCACACCCAGCTCCTCAAAATAGAAACACATTGATCTGACCTGTATTACTATTATCAATATGAAAAGGTGAACTGTGTTTCCAATCTCTCTTTGCTGCAGGTGGTTTATGAAGGTGTAGACTGTCTAAAGGTTATTGCCATATTGCAGAATGCCCAAACATCTCACTTCATGCGAGATCAGGGTCAGCATCTGGAGCAACTGGACATGATCATGGAAGCGAACGAAATTGATAAACTGCAATCTTCAGGTTTTGGTTTGATAGGAATTGTGATCTTTGTAGATTGACCCAGTTACTGAACTTTCCAAGCAATTGTCACATCTCTGTTGTTGTGAACTAACTTCTGAATGGAAGGGTCTTCTGAAGTTTGTGAGAATTTCAAATTTCACCTTTTTTTGAAGAGCAGAGCTACTGCCAGCTTAAGTTAAAGTTTTTTTTTAATTCACGTTGTGGGTAGGTTTACATTAACACTGCAATGAAGCTACTGTGAAAATCCCCTAGGTGCAACACCTGTTCGAGTTACCCTAATGGAGAATTTGACATGGCATACGCACCTTATCAGTACTTCTTTCGGACTGTGAAAGGAAATTCATGCAGACACAGGGAGAATGTGCAGACTCCGCACAGACAGCGACCCTAGCTGGGGATCAAACCCAGGTACCTGGTGTTGTGAGAGAGAAGTGCTGACTACTAGGCCATTGTGCTGCCCATTCAGGCACAAGATTAAAAGGTTGTGTGCATGAGATACAAGGTAGGCAGGTGATAAAGAAGTCTTAGATTTTGACTTATTCAGTGATGGTAATATCTGCTTCCCTAATGGATAAAAGCAACCTGAAGGAGCTGCCTGGCAAAGACTCACTACCACAAACGCATGCTTAATCCAGATATATTTAATTCAAATTCTCACAACATTAATGTAATCTTGAGAAATGATATACATCCATTAAAAATGTAAATAACCAAGCTCCCTCACTCTCTCAGCAGGATGTTTCCAGGGAGTCTATTGCTTTCAGTGTGAATTCACAAATTGCTTCTATAAATGGATCAGCCATAACAATCAGAAAAATACTCCATCACTGACTCCAAATTAATTGGCTCAGTTGCATATCACAAATTGGAATAGCAGTTCCTCCACTTCTGAAAAAGGCATTTACAATAACAACGTTTGAAGGAGCATTTCCAGGTACATGTAATGTTAAACTTTCGCAACAAAACAGTTCAGAATTTTGAATGAGCCAGGGACTGTTGGTTACTTCTGAAACTGCTTTTCCTCTCTTTTGCAGACTTTATTCCATTTATTGAGGTCTGTAAATACTCAAGTGCCATGCCAAGACTGCCTGCGCTGGCCTGTGTTTGCATCTCTCATTAAATGTGTGCAAGTGTGTTGGTACATGTTTGTGTGCATGCATACGTATGTATGTGTCAGCCAATAACTGCTGTGGACAACAGCTGCCATTTCTCTAGTACGTGGACAGAATTCAGCAAACTGTTAGACAAACGCAAATAAAAGATCAAGTTCACATCTTGAAAAGGCAATGATCCTGAGAACAGGGCACAGTGAAAAATACAAACTTTCAACATGTTTTCTTTCGTTGCCTTTTCTGCTTATTCAAACATCTCGAGCGTCACAGCCATAAATGTTCAAAAGGGAAAGGCTTGTGTCATCGCTGACGCAACAACAGTGACTCTTATTAAGAAGCATCAGTTTATCTTAAAAGATGGCACAGTGACTGGCATTGTGCTGCTTCACAGCTCCATGGACCCGGGATCAATTCCAGCTGAGTGGACTTTGTACATTCTCCCCATAACTGTGGGGGTTTCCTTCTGGTGCTCTGTTTTCCTCCCACTGTTCAAAGATGTCCAGGTTAAAGTTTATTTATTCATGTCACAAGTTAGGCTTACATTAACACTACAATGAAGTACTGTGAAAATCCCCTAGTCGTCACACTCTGACCCCTGTTCAGATACATTGAGGGAAAATTTAACATGGCCAATGCACCTAGCCAGCTGGATTGGCCATGCTAAATTACCCCTTAATGTCCCAAGACGTATAGCTGGATAGGTTAGCCATGGGAAATGTGTGGTGTTCGGGGAATAGGGCCTAGGTAAGATACTCTGTCAGAGAGTTGGAGCAGACTCGATGGGCCGAATGGCTTCTTTTGCACTGTACGGATTTTATGAATCAAGTCAGGCACCACTTTCTACTTTCCCTTCCTCTCCAAAAGAATGGATGATGGTATTGACATAAGATAAGATCAGGCACAGAGACAGGCACAGTTTCAGAGGTGGAAGTAACCTCTGTGATGTCAATGCTGGGTTACAAATTTAGCTCTGGCCAATGGGACAGCGGGAATCAGTGGTCACAGAGTATATGACAAAGGGCTAAAGGTGACAGCTTCAGATTTAGGAGAGGAAATTGCATTTCCATCCAGCTTAAATATTGGATAAGCAGTCTTTATAATAAAAACAGAAAATCAGAAAATGCTGGAAATAGTCAGCAGCAAGTCTGGCAGCATCTGCTGCATGTTTTGATAAAGGTTCATGGACCTGAAATGTTAACTCTTGTTTTTCTCTCCTCCCAGATGCTTCCAAGCCTGCTTAATATTTCCAGCATTTTCTGCTCCTACGGATTTCCAGCATCCACAGAAATTTGTCTTTGTACTACTGGCGACAAAAGTTTTCAGTTAGGTAATGAAGAGGTAGAACTCCATCTTGATCTTTTGTCTCTGCCAAGGGGATGCGTTTAGAAGAGGAAGTGACAGGGCCAAGGATAGATCCTGGGCAACTCCCGAACTAACAATGTTAAGGAGGATGGGGAAGCCATTACTGATTGTGATCAGGTAATTAAGAGTACAAACCCATTGGATTACACAAGAGAGGCATTGGCGGAGGATGACCTGCTTAACCATATCAAGGCTGCAGAGTTCAAGAAGTGACAATGCATCCCACTCACAGTCACGAAGAATGTTGTTTGTGACTCTGGGCTTTTCAGTACTGTGTTGGAATGGTCACTTCTTTAGGCAGATTGGAGTACAGAGTTGCAGAAAAGTTGCATGGCTTTAGAAGGCAATAACACATTCAAGTGTTTGGAGCAGAAAAGCAGTTTTGAGTTGTGGCCAGTTTGCAATGACAGAGGGGGATCAAGGCTCGAGGAGGGCGTGACTGCGGCAGTTTTGAGACTAAGGGGACACTAAAAGGACCCGGGTTTGATTCCTGGCTTAGGTCACCGCCTATGTGGAGTTTGCACATTCTCCCAGTGTCTGCATGGGTTTCCTCCGGGCACTCCAGTTTCCTCCCACATTCTGAAAAACATGTCGGTTATTGACCCGAACAGGCACCAGACTGTGGCGACGAGGGGAATTTCACAGTAGCTTCGTTGCAGTATTAATGTAAGTATTACTTGTGATGAACAATTTAACTTTAATTCCTTTTTATAACTTCAGATAACACGGGGCCCAGAAAATGAAGTTGAGTGATTAGCAATTTAGTCTAAAACAAATGAACCTTCATGTGTTTGAGCTCCTGACTATGTGCATGCAATGGGATTCTCCTGAATATATATTCATGTATTGTCCCTCAGTATCATAGGGTATTACAATTCAAAAACTATTCTTAAACAATCCATCTTCTCACTGGATTAACTGTATCTCACCACAGCTGCAGCACATCAGAGTCAAAATGATGCCTTACATTAGGCAATCCTTAAAAACAAAAAATAAAAAATAAATCTGTGGGACTATCCAACCACTGTTTATTTATACATTTTGCTTTATACAGCTCCACATCTGTTGTACTCTATAAACTGACTCACAGATGAACTTCCAGTGGCCACTTCAGTCTAGTAATTAAGTGCCTGCTGTGACCACTCGGGCCTAACAGCTGCACTAATATCCTTGAAAATCTTAAATTAATCAATTAGTGATTATTTTGGGAGAGGTCAGCTCAAGTTTATTTTATTTAAACACATATACTTAGCCAGATATTAATGTTTATTTTTAAAAAATAAAGAAACCACTGTCAACCATTGAAGAAAGTTTTCCTTTTATTCTATTCAATTGAAACAGACATCGCTGACAATTCAGGCCAACATTTGTCGTCCTTCCCTGATGACCCTCGAGAAGGTGGTGGTCAGCTATCTTCTTGAATCACTGCAGTCCATGTGGTGTAGGTACACCCACAATGCTGTTAGGAAAGGAGTTCCCAGGATTTGGATCATGTGACTCTGAAGAAACAGCGATATATTCCCAACTCAGAATGGTGTATGACTTAGAATCATAGAATCCCTGCAGTACAGAAGGAGACCATTTGGTATTCAAGTCTGCACTGACCAAGTTCCATCCAGGCCCTATTCCTGTAACTCCACATATTTACCCCGCTAATCTCCCTAAAACTAAGGGGCAACTTAGCATAGCCAAACAACCTAACCTGCACATCTTTGGATTATGGGAAGAAACCGGAGCACCTGGAGGAAACCTAAGCAGGCACTGGGAGAACATGTGAACTCCACACAGTCAGTGATCCCAGGCTGGAATTGAACCTGGGTCCCTGGCATTGTGAGCAGCAGAGCTAACCCCGGGCTGCTGACTTGGAAGGGAACTTACAGATGGTGGTCTTTCCATGTATCTGCTACCCTTGCCCTCCTAGGAGGTAGAGGTCACGGGTTTAGAAAGCGCTGTTGAAGGAGCTGTAGTGGGTTGCTGCAGTGAATTTTGTGGGTGGTGCACACTGCTGCCTAGTGTGTGTCAATAATGGGGCAAATAAACGTTTAAATTGGTGGATGGAGTAAGGATTTGCTTTGTCCCAGACGGTGTTGAGCCACTTAAGTGTTGTTGGAGCTGCATTCATCGAGACAAGTGAAGAGTATTCCATCACATCCCTGAATTGCGCTGAAGAGTTTTGAAATTATTCTACAGCCACACAAAATAGGACACATTTAGAATACTTTATTCAATAAGAGTTAAACTGTGGCTAGGATTATATTCCCTGGAACTCAGAAGATTAAGGAACGATTTGATTGATAAAAGCAAAATACTTTGGACACCGGAATCTGAAACAAAGACAGAAAATGCTACAGAATCTCAGCAAGTCTGGCAGCATCTGTGGAGAGAGAATAGAGACAACGTTTTGAGCCTGAATGAGCCTTTGTCAGAGCCCTGACTATTGGCTCTATTCTCTTTCCACAGATGCTATCAGTGATTTGATTGATTTTTTTCAAAATTTTTAGGGGAATTGACAAAACCGTTAGGTAGAAACTATTTCTGCTTGTTGAAGAGTCCAGGACGAAAGGGCACAATCTGGATATTTAAGTCAGATCTTAAATTAGGAAGCACTCCTAAGCAAAAAAATAGCGTAATTTTGGAACTCTCTTCTGTAAACAGTAACTGATGTTTAATCAATTGTTAATTTCAATAGCGGGATTAATAAATTTCTGTAAACGGTGGAACGGGTTGGAGGGGTTAAGCAGCCTACTTGTTTTTTAGTGTCCCGTACACTGAGAATACTTATCCAATAAAAGTGTTGGCAGCTCCAATTCAATTTAAAATCTACTGATTCATTCTATTCCTAAAATGTAAAACATGATGGAAAGTAATTCTTGGGAATGATGAGGAGAGGCTGGAAAGAGTTCAAAAAGAGAATAGAAATAGAAATTGTGTATTGTTTCAAGAAACGCAAAATCCTTACTGTGCATTTTATTCCACAGTTCCGCTAAAGTCCAAGCCTAATATTAAAGGCAGACACGCGTGGGCGCTATCCTTTCCTGACCTGGCTCCTTATCAGCCGGTGTTGATTCAGACTAAACTAGTAAACAGAATAATCAGTGTGGATATAAAAACTTATATCTGTATAGCACCTTGCAAGAAGAGAAGCATTCAAGGTTGTTTTTTTTATATAGGAGTGATGGCATTGAAAAGGGAGTGGCAGAAAGTTCAAGGGAAATGCCCAAATACACAGCAGAAAAGTTCATTTTGAGGAGGCTTTGAATGGGAATTGGAAAATAGCAGAAGTATTGTACGGTGGTTAAGAAGTGCAGAGAATCATGGAATCCCTTCTTTGCAGAAGGAGGCCATTTGGCCCATTCAGCCTGCACTGGCAATAATCCCACCCGGGTGCCATTCCCATAACCACACATTCTTACCATGCCAATCCCCCAAACACTAAGGGGCAACTTAGCATGGCCAATCCACCAAACTAGATCACCTTTGGACAGTGCGAGGAAACCAGAAGACCCAGAGAAAAGGGAAAACGTGCAAACATCATACAGTCACCCAAAGTAGGAATTGAACCCATTCCCTGGCACTGTGAGTAGTACTAACCATTGTGCCATCATGCCACTATGACATAACTAAAAACTTAAGATCAATTGTAAAGCAGAGAGAGCAGGGAATGCACAGCAGGCAAGAGTTGGAAAAGCATAGATTAGATAGTGGAAGTTGGCGCAGATTACAAAGGTTTAGTGGAGTGAATCTGTGGAGAGATTTCAAAGATTTTGAAGTTGACATGCTACAGCTGCTTCTTAATTAGTGAGGACAAAACTGATAAGTGCCCAGATCTACCATTTAGTATGGGACACGATTTAGATGGCAGAGTTTTGAATGAGTTGGAGTTTACGTAGAGTGCAACCAAAAGACAAATAGGAGAAGCACTGGCAAAATCCAGCCCAGAGGTGACAAATGTTTCAATGAGATTTTCAGTGGCAGTCAGGATTAGGATGAGATATCAGCAATCAAAGCTTAGAGATGGAACTAGGCAGTCTTAGTGACAGATGAGTTGTTGGGCTTGTTTGAACAAAGAGCCACCAAAAAAGCTGATAAAAGAGAAAAAGTGAAATGACAGAGCAAAGTGGCCAAGAATGCAAAAACAGATTATCAGAACTTTTCTGAGTAAGCACAAAGGAAGAGAGTGGCTAAAGCAAACGCTGGTCCTTTAAAATTTTGGAAACTCGTACATAGCCAGCACATCTACTACTTAATTGCAACTATTTCTTTTACAACGAGAAACAGGAGAAATCAAGTGGGAATGTGGAAATGGCAGAGACATTGACAAATATTTAGCGTCCATCTTCACAACAGAAGACACAAATTACATACCAAAAATAGAAGGTAACCAGACGTCTAATAGAGGTGAGAAAATTAAGGTCATTAGAATCAGCAGACAGGAAGTACTGGAACAATTCAACGGAACTAAAATCTGACAAGTCCCCAGTACAGAAGGAGGCCATTCAGTTGATTAGGTTAGGTTAGGTTGATTGGCCGAGCTGAGTTGGCCCTAGTGTCAGAGGATTAGCAGGGTAAATACATGGGGTTACACGGATAGAGCTTGGGTGAGATTGTGGTTGGTGCCAACTCGATGGGCTGAATGGCCTCCTTCTGCACTGTAAGGATTCTATGATTCTAGTGGCCTACATCTTAGAGTTTCAGCAGATATAACTGCAAGCAGATAGTGAATACGCCAGCTATGATTTTGCAAAGTCCCCTAGGTTTTAGAATGGTCCCAGCAGCTTGGGAATTAGCAAATGTAACAATGCTAATCAGAAGAGAGAGAAAACAGGGAATGACAGATCCATTAGACTGACATCAATCATCCAGAAGGTGCTGTAATCTCATGTTAAAGAAGTTTTAACAATGCACTTTACAAACCTTAATATAATTAGAGCAAGTCAACATGATTTTCCAAAAGGGAAACTCTGTTAGAGAAATTTATTAGAGTGTTTTGAGCATGTAAATAATGGGGTTGATAAAGGATATTCAATAGATATACGTTGGTTGGGATTTTCCTGCCTTGGGGATCTATTGGATACTGCCAAAATTCAATGGTTGTGGGCATTCCATGCTGCAGATCCCAAATCGCAGAACTGGAAAATCACACAGTTTCAGATTTCCAAAAGATATGTAATATGTATCACACAAAAAATTAATACACTAGAAAAGGGCTCATGGACTTGGGGTTGACATACTCGCATGGATAACTGTTCAGTTCACTATAAGAGTAAATTAAACATTCTCAAGTCGGCAACTTGTGATTGTGGATTGCAGCAAAAATTAGTATTGGTGCCTCAGCTATTTTAATGATTTAGGCAGAGAATGAAATATCTAAGTTCACTGATCATATAAAGCTTGGTGGGAATGCAAGCTGTGAGAAAGATACAAGGAGACTGTGAAAAAACATATACAGGTTACATACAGTTCATCACTCAAACTAACTTCCCATCCATTGACTCTGCCTACACTTCCCATTGCCCCGGGGAAAGCAGCCAGCATTATCAAGGACTGCACACACCCAGGCATTCTCTCCTCTCTCTTTGGAAAAAGATACAAGCGTCTGAAAACACATACCAACAGACTTAAGAACAGCCTCTTTCCCGCTCTCATTGAACTTCTGAATGGTACTACCATATATTAAGTTAATCTTTCCCTTCACTCTACCTGTAAATGCAACACTATATCCTGCACCCGATCCTTTCCTTTTCTCCTCTGTAATCTATCAATGGTGTATTTTGATTGGATATCTTGCAAGGAACAATACTTTTCACTGTGTATCAATATATGTGACAGTAATAAATCAATCAAACAACTTGATGACAAGGTAGCAGATTAAGTATAATAAAGGGAAGTGTGAGGTTATTCACTTTGTAAGGACAAAAATCAGAATTTTTAAAAAGGAAATTAAGTTTGCAAATGTTGATGTTCTGAGAGATTTGGATATAGTCATACAAAGTAAAAAACAAGCTAGCATGCAGGTACAACAAACAATTAAGAAAGCAAATGGCATGTTGGTTTTAGTGCAAAGGGATTAGAATACAAGAATAAAGAAGTCTGGCTGCAACTATACGAGGCTTTGGTAAGACCATATCTGGAATAGTGAGTGCAATTTTAATCTTTATATTTAAGGAAGAATATACTTGCATTGAAGGTTCACTAGATCTGTCCCTATGATAAGAGGGTTGTCCTATGATGAGATGCTGAGCAAATTGGATCTGCATTCTGTTGATGTTTGGAAGAATGAGAAGTTACCTCATTGAAACGTTCAAGATTGTTCACAATACACATTTATGATGTTGATGAAGGAATTGAATGCAGCTGGGTGGCAGTGTGGACTATAAAGAGAATGCAGGGTGAATTGGACAGGCAGGTTGAATGGGCAAATACTTGACAAATGCAATATAATGGAGATAAATGTGAAGTTGTCCACTTCAGTGGAAAAAAACAGGAAGGAATGGTGGCAGTTTAGGAAAAGGGTAAGTGCAACATGACCTGGGTACCCTGGTGGAACATTTGTAGAATGTTGATCTGTAGGTACAGCAGGCAGTGAGGAAAGCTAATGGCATGCTGGCTTTCATAGCAAGAGGATTTGAGCATAGTAGTAAGATTGTCTTGTTGCACTTATGTCTTGTTGCCTTGGTGATGCTACACCTTGAATACTGTGTGCAGTTTTGGTCTCCTAGTCTGAGGAAGGACTTTCTTGTTATTGAGGGAGTCCAGCGAAGGTTCACCAGACTTTCAATCCAGAATGGCAAAACTGACATACGAAGGGAGACTGGGTTGGACACACTAGAATTGAGAAGGATGAGATGGGATCTCATAGAAACATATAAAATCCTGATGGGACTGGACAGGCTGGATGTGGGAAGAATATTCCCAATGTTGAAGAAGTCCCAAACTAGGGATTATAGTTTAAGAATAAGGGGTGAGCCATTTAGGACTGAGATGAGGAAGAACTTCTTCACTCAGAAAGTTGTGAACCTGTGGAATTCTCTACCACAGAAATCTACTGAGGCCAGTTTATAAGGTATGTTCAAGAGGGAGTTGGACATGGCCCTTGTGGCTAGAGGGATGAAGGGATATGGAGAGAAAGGAGGAGTGGGATACTGAAAGTGCATGATCAATTATAATTATATTGAATGATAGTGTAGGTTCGAAGGGCTGAATGGCCAACTCCTGCACCTATTTTGTATGTTTCTATTATGAAGGGTTTGACAGGTTAGCTACTGAGATGTTGGGACAGATGCTCCCACTTCTTCTGTGGCAGCCCTGCTGCAAATGAGAACAGAGAATTTGGCGTCCCAGCCAAAATTCCAACCACTTTCAGCGGCTCAGAGAATCCCAGCCACGAACAAGAACGGTGATTGGTTCTTCTGATTGGGGAATCTAGAACTATAGAGGGGGGGAAGCTTAAGGATATAGGACTGAGCATTTCGGACTGTAACGAGGAGCATTTTCTTTACTCAAAGGATACCCAAAGAATCTTTGGAATTCTTTACCCCAGAGAGCTGTGAAGGTGGCATCGTTGAAGACTGGTTTTTAATCTCTGACAGAATCAAGGAGCAAGCGAGGAAAGTGGAGTTGAAACATACAATCACCACAATTGAATGGTAGAGCAGGCTCGACAGGACATATGGTTGCCACATCCTCCCATTTTGTTATTCTTACATCATTAAACTATGGAGGCTTCATTAGTGGTGGGGAGAGATCAGAGAGAGAATGAGACATTTTCATTGAAGATAACACTTTGGGATGTTCTGAGGTTATGAAAAAATCAGGATATAAGTGCAATTCTTTCTTCTATCTTTTAGTTCTGTGCGACAGATTTAATGACGTGGCTGTAAAAAGGTAATGGCTCTGAGTCAAAGCACATTGTTTGAAGACCATATGTTCATATTTTGAAAATATAACCCACTCCCAAGATTCCACCATTCAAATCTACTCTTTGATGTTCTTAGTTTCCCCCAATCTGTAATTGCAGACTAGGCAGTGCAAGTCTGAAACCAGATCCACTGATCCCTCACTCATTCTTGGAGACACTTCATACAAGCGCACTTTGTGTAAATGGTATTTTGTAAGCACATACCTAAAACTTTACAGTGAAGGTGGCCTAAATCAAAAACATACTTCCGTTCATGAAAAGATGTTTTTATAAGCTTTGACAGCAAATTAGTTGGGATGTTGGCTAATTGAGGAAACCTGTGAACTATTTCATTTCTCCAAAAATGTATACTCCTGCGGCCTAAAGTGAAACTGGTTGAGCATTATTTTGTAAAGATATCAAGGGGACAATGTAGGAAAATGCTATTGAAATGAAAGATCAGGCGTGATCTAGCTGAATGGCGGAGCAGGCTCAAGGGCCGAAGTTTATTTATTAGCGTCACAAGTAGGCTTGCATTAACACTGCATTGAAGTTACTGTGAAAATCCCCTAGTCACCACACTCTGGCTGAGGGAGAATTAGTACAGCTAATGTACCTAATCAGCATGTCTTTCGGACTGCGGGAGGAAACTGGAGCATCTGCAGAAACAGGGAGAATGTGCAGACTCCAGACAGACAGTGATGCAAAGCGAGAATCGAATCCGGTTCTCTGGCACTGTGAGGTAGCAGTGCTAACCACTGTGCCACAATGCCACCCGAACAACCTACTCCTGCTCCTATTTCCTTTGTTTCTATGTACCTATCTGCACTCATTGTGCGAAATTTGTTTGTTAATGAGTCTGATGTGTGTATGCAGGCACCCAAATCCCACTGTACATGGAGCATTCATATATATATATATACATACATATACATATATGTATAAATATCAATGATCAGTGTAGCAATATGGTCCAGCATGCATTGTAGAAGGTAAAATTAAGCATTTTTCAAAATCATCTTGTGGCTTGCACAGTTTATTCAAAACACATCCTTCCTCTTCAGTTTGAAAATGGTTTTCCTTTGAAAGTTACTGGAAGTGTGAGCTGACAACTATATATCAGGGACCTCAGTTTGAGACTCAGTGCAGCAATGGGTGGGTTTCGTGGCACGTTCCCTGCTAGCCAGCATGGTGGGAAATCATGTCCTCATGCTGCAGATGAATGTCAGGGGTGCATCTAGATGTAGTAAGTGGGCTTAGAAAAATGAAAAAGCGTTGAGATCACTTTTGGGTCCTGCGTGTCCATCATGCATGCTTGCAAATACATTTGCTGTTCACAGGAATGGTCTTATCATTTGAAAGCAACATGCATCTATGTACCATTTTATTGTTAAAGTAAACCACATCAATGTTCACCTCCAGTGATGTGTAGTTGAATTGTGATAATTACCCTAGCCTTGTGTTATGTCAGGGAAATGTGTCAAACTCTTAAACGGAAGTGTCTAAAGATGCATTATGTACCATGCTCCTTAGAAGACAGCATGTGCTCACTAGTCTTGGAATGGTAACTGCAATTATCTCTCAAAGTGAGAAGGCTGCCTTCATTGGCAGTAAGAAGTCTCACAACACCAGGTTCAAGTCCAACAGGTTTATTTGGTAGCAAACACCATAGCTTTTGGAACTGGCCGTTCCTCGGATGACTCAAATCTGAAAGCGAGTGGCCTTTGCCATAAATAAACTTGTTGGACTTTAACCTTGTGTTGTGAGACTTCTTACTGTGTTTATCCAAGTCCAACGCCAGCATCACCACATCATTGCAGTGCCAAAGCACAACAAGACTTATAATCATAATGGTCTTTCCAACCATGTGAGCATTTTGGTATCTGATAAAAGTTTCTCATTCAGATGCTGATGACTGGATCAAGTTCTTTGATACAGCCTCTGCGCTGTGATGCCAAACTCCACTTCACACATTGCATGGATACAGGGATCACTGCTGACATTTCCAAGGATTGGGGCCCAGTGAATTATGAGTGTTGAAGGTGCAAGTCCAAATGCTGAACCCGCTCTGGTGTTACTGGTTGCAAAGGGCTAATGGCCCCCTGTAGGTTCCTGGAATAGCGTGCAGTCAAAAGAATTGAATGTGGTAGTCAATTCCAGGACCATTGGCAAGAGAGGTACTCCCAATCCATGGGGCATTAGATCCTCCTGCAGAACATGGCAGATATGATCCACTACATCTTTTGACAAGCACAAACGTGTGAGGCATTGTCATTCATTTCCAGATAGGAAAGACCTCTTGGTCATGTGAATCACTTCCATGGGATGGTTTAACCTCCTCAACCGCTGGGGTTCCCCTGACGATGGAGCCGAGGACAGGGCCCCCTTCTGGAAGTTGGGCTAGGCTGCACTGACGACAACATTCAGCATTATTCAATCCTTTCTCCCCCAGAGACTGATTGATAAAAGACATTAATGAGCACTGGGCAAATATAGTAGCCCTCCTACTCAGAACACAAAGACAGTGTCATGCCTAGAGTTGTGTACCAGATTTTTGCTGGTACAGCTTGGCAGCTGAGACATATACTCGTAGATCTGTGTGACCACAATACCAACCCTGATACCTGACATCTCAATCCCACAAGAGGTTGAGGGGGGACAAAAACAAGAAAATGCTGGAAAATCTCAGCAAGTCTGACAGCATTAGTGGTGAGAGGATAGAGCCAACATTTTGGGTCTGGATTACCCTTCGTCAGAGCAGATCTCTCTCCAGAAGCATTGACAAAACTGTCCTGATTCCCAATTTTCACTTCATTTTTCATCTTATCTGACACATTAACAAGAAACTTTTCCCTTCCTTTTAGATGTTAAGGTACTCACTGAGCTCTGTCAAAGCGTTATCTAGACTCAAAACATTGACTCTATTCTCTCCCCACAGATGCTGTTAGATCTTTTAATCATAGAAACCCCACAGTGCAAAAAGAGGCCATTCGGCCCATCACACTGACCACACTCCCACCCAGACCCCACCCCATATCCCTACATATTTTACCCGTTAATCCCTCTAACCAACACATCTCAGGACACTAAGAAACAACTTTAGCATGGCCAATCAACCTAACCTGCATGTCTTTGGACTGTGGGAGAAAACCAGAGCATCCGGAGGAAACCCATGCAGACACAAGGAGAATGTGCATTTTCTACACAGACAGTAGCCAGGAATCGAACCCAGGTCACTGGAACTGTGAAGCAGCTGTGCTAACCACTGTACTATCATGCCCCCTGTGGAGATTTTCCAGCATTTTCTGTTTTTGTTTCAGATTCCAACATTAACAGTATTTTGCTTTTATCTAGAGATTGGGCATGTTGCTGAAATGTGCCACCTTACCAAAGGCACTCCTGCAATCTATGATCCAATACACGATCAAGCTCAGCTTCTGGTCAGGTTTTGATCTGTACCCCACCAGTGGGATGCCAATTGCACTGGCCTCCAGCTGGTTTCTTGAGCAGCCCATGGCGGGCACCAACAGACAATCCCACAGGAAACTCACTGTGGCATAAAACTGATTTTTGGACTTCCACTGAATTCTCCCCCCACAACAGCCCAATCCCCACTCCACCCAACTCTGATGGGAGCATGGGAGAATGCCACCCTATTTGTAGATCCATGAATTAACCTGAAATACTGATCAGGACTAATTGTCTGACTCTATTAAATATCTCCTGAATCGTTATATGGCCCAATCATTCACTTCCATTTAAGTTGAAGAGCGGAGCCCAAGCTTATCTGCGCTTTCCTCATTACGTTTCCATGATGGAAATGATTCATTTAATGTTCATTCACTGCAATGCTTCAAGGGTCTTGAGGGCCACCCCTAATCCTGAAAGTGGCTTGTTTTTCAAAATGGTGAATGAGAGTGGCTGACACACTTCCTTACCAAGGAATTAAAAACGTTTGCTCCCACCCCTTCAGCATGCCATTACTAAGAACAGAGGAAAAAAATGTTTCTCCAGGGTTATTAATCAATGTGGGAGGATTAGTCACAACTAATTGATCATTGCGATTGTGCCACCTCATCTGTCATGTTGGGATCAGCCAAATTAGAAGCAAATGTCAGAATCTGGATAATAAAACCCCAGTTTTATCAGGTCCGTGAACCAACACCGTAAAATTCAATTTGGAACAATGAAAATTAATGAAATGGAGATTAAAAAATTATAACAAACTTCACACAATGAGTCCCTTGACTGCCATTTTAGGCTGAGGGTTCAAATCCAAGTGATCAGGAAAACCTTCACCTCATATAGAATCATACAAGTGCAGGAGGAGGCCATACAGTGCAGGAGGAGGCCATACAGTGCAGGAGGAGGCCATACAGTGCAGGAGGAGGCCATACAGTGCAGGAGGAGGCCATACAGTGCAGGAGGAAGCCATACAGTGCAGGAGGAGGCCATACAGTGCAGGAGGAGGCCATACAGTGCAGGAGGAAGCCATATGGCCCATCAAGTCTGCACCCAACCACAATCCCACCCAGGCCCCATCCCCATAACATCCCTTTGCTAATCTCCCTGACACCAAGGGGCAATTTACCATGACCAATCCACCTAACCCAATCATTATTAGTAATAGGCAAATACCCAAAATGATTTCTAAAAGCAAATCTCAAGATCAAAACTATACAAAGTAAACTGTCAGCACCTATGTAATTGCTGTTCAAGCAAACATACTTGGTTAGGTCTTAATAAATGTGCCAATTCTCATGTACTGGGTGCTAGACTCTGGTATATTATTTTCAGTTTTCTATTAGTTCCATGTTTAACCCAGCACAAAAACAACTTTTGTCTTTCAAAATAGCTGCTGAAAGCTTTTTGGAATTTCACTGTGATCTCTCAAACAATGCTAGAGTGCACATGGTCCCCATAATTCCTTAATGATTTTTAAAATTCATTCCTGAGATGTGGGCGTCACTGCCTAGGCCAGCTTTTACTGCCTTTCCCTAGCTATCCCTGAGGCCTCAGGACTTAACATTGGCTATCTTGCAAAGGTGGTGAGTGGTGGCTTGTGGCTTTCAGCCCACACTGTAGGAATGCAGTTCAATAGTTGAGTGTGCTTTGGTCTCTTCTCTTACCAGATGCCTCAGGGTACTGTCAGCAGAGTCTTAACAGTGGGTTCTGTGTCTGACCCAGCTGGCCAACATAGGGGGACGAGATAGGGGAAGAAAAAAAGTTAAATTTGCTCATTTAATGCTGGCCAAGCCTTTGCAATTCCATACAAGAATGCTGATCCCATTCTGCAATCCTAATTACCAGCTTATCCGTGGGGATCCCTGTGAAGAAGAACTGATTGCAGAAATGTACCACAATCAGGCTAACATTGTTAGCACTGCATCCCAACCAATGAGTTGAAGCTTCCCCAGGACATTTACCATTCAATTAACTCAACGATCAAAGACATGGGCTAACATACAACATGATTTCTTTAACATAAAATGTTGTATTAATTAGTAGAATTGGGTCAACTAATATGACTGATGTCTCTAATCTTGCAGTCATGAAAAATAAGGCACAGCACCAGGGACCCAGGTTCAATTCTGGCCATGGGTGACTGTTTGTGTAGAGTTTGCATGCTTTACCCATGTTTGCGTGGGCTTTCTCCAGATGCTCAGGTTTCCTCCAAGTGCAGGGATGTGTAGGTTAGGTAAATTGGCCGTGTTAAATTGTCCCTTGCTACCCCAGGATGTGGGGCTTGAGGGATTAGCTGGACAAATATGTGGGGTTACGGAGATAGAGCCTGGGCGGAATGATCTATCAGAGGCTCAGTGAAGGTCTGATGGGCCGAATGGCCTCCTTCTGTACTGTAGGGATTCTATGATTTTTTTTTCTGTGATCCTAAAGCATTTATGTATGAAGCTCAAATTAAAAAAAAGACACCTTATACAGAGGTGCTTCATTTTGAATGGATCTGCTTAGCAGATTCAATTGTCTCCATAAACACGCAAACAAGGGGTAACAGAGGGCTTATTCAGATAGATAACTGTATTCACATTGAAAAATTAACTCAGCCTTTACTTCCAGCACTTTCATACAAACAGCTAAGATCATCAAGCAATCCAAGTGACTTGTTCCAATAATATCACCCTCGTTACTGTCAGGGCCAAAACTGGGACCCAGTTGGGTCTACTGATGGTATGTTTTGTCTGCAGAAGCAACATTTTTTGAAACATATGATGTATAAAGTGATGTGGGGGGTTTGGTTGGGTCAGTGCTGAGAGGCCTTTTCCCATGGTTCTTTGTTTCCTTTTTCACTTCCTGCCAAACAAACTTCTGGAGTTCAGTCTGTGCGACTTTTCCTTTGTGATTCAAAACAAGCAATATCCCGAAGGTTCACCTTTCCCCTCTCCGCACCCTTTCCCGGACGCAAGGAGGAGGCACGAAATGAGAAAGGGATTTGAGCAGAAAGTAATGCACTCTCTCATTCATAAAACACAGAAGTGGTCTCTGCATTAAAAACTTTTAAATATTAGTCCAAAGAAGGGGGAGATCTGGAAAAGGTACTTGTGTTATGGAAAAATGTATATTTATAAAAACATCAACTCTCTTATCCTCCAAGTAAGATCAGGCCATTCTAATTGTGTCAATGAGATGAGGGGGAAGTCTCCAGAGTTAACAGCAGGGACACAGTGTTTGAATGGCCCCAGGAAATCATATTGTCAGCTGGGGGATTTGCATCTCCAGCCAGTCAGATGGTTTGCTATGGTTGAGCAGCTCCTGTACAGACTAAATTCACTACAGAATTGCTCCGCATTATAGGGGCTGTCTCTTATTGGTGACACTGTCAGCGCATAAAATCAACAAACGAAACACTGGCCAGTGCATCACCTTTCGGTTAGCACTGCTGCCTCACAGCTCCAGGGACCCGGGTTCAATTCCCAGCTTGGGTCACTGTCTGTGAGGAGTCTGCACATTCTCTCCTTGTCTGTGTGGGTTTCCTCCGGGAGCTCCGGTTTCCTCCCACAGTCTGAAAGACGTGCTGGTTAGGCGCATTGGTCATGCTACAAAGTACCCAAACAGATGCCTGAGTGTGGCAACTAGAGGATTTTCACAGTAACTTTGTTGCAGTGTTAATGTAAGAATATTTGTGACTAATAAATAAACCTTATTTTATTTTTCTTTATCTTTTCTAAATGCTTTGATCAAAAACAATAAAACCTCATTCCTCAATTAACACATTTGTGATTTAGCAATCACATTAAAATACTTCATGGTAGGTCTGTGAAAGAAGCCTTTCAGCAAGGGTTTAGGGGCTGCAAGTGAGAGAGAAAGCAAATGTAACAAGGTTGAGACAGAGATTTATTCGTCAAAATCGAGAACAGTCTGCCACCTTGGCAGATTGCATGATCGCATTTTCCAGCTGATACTGGTGTATATTTATTAAGTGTCTGAACTCTATGGCACAACAGGTTTTTTTTATACGAGCCTGAATCATATCAATAAACATGACACGGCCGCCAGCTATCAGATTATGCAGAAAGCTCTGTGTATTCTGTACTTTATAATTCATCAGCTTGACTTATACGGAAAAAAAAAGTCTGATTCACCACTTGCCAAGTGTCTGGCCTTGCAGCACAAAGAAAGCGACACTTTCTGCATCTTAAGCTGTAGCTGAGGAACCAGGTTGCAAGACTACACCGCTGTTGGCAACAGGTTTCATGCCAACACAGCTGACGGAAAACTGTTCACCTTGAACTTTTAAGCAGCCCAAACATCCCTTGTTCCTTGACTGAACGAGCAGAGAACTGAACCGAAGCCATTAATAAATTTATTCTCTGCGTTAATGCTGTCAAACTTGGACAGACTGACATTCAATCAGAAATGAGTACTTATGGGCTGTCAATCATTAAAGCAGGAAGCAACTCCAAATACAAGACATTATCCATCTATCATTGCATTCAACCAACACAGATCAGCAGCAAACATTAACATTGATGCATAAGAGGCAGGCAAATAACTACACAAAAGTCTTTACATTTGCCAGGATCCAACGCATGTCTGGATTGACAGAAAACACAAAGCTAAGTAGGAGGGTGAGCTGTGAGAAGGATGCAGAGATGCTTCAGTGTGATTTAAACAATTTTTTTAATGTTTAAAGTTTATTTATTAGTGTCACAAGTAGGCTTATACTAACACTACAATGAAGTTGCTGTGGAAATCCCTTAGTTGCCGCAGTTCACCACCTGTTCAGGTACGCTGAACAAGAATTTAGCACCTGAGCAGCATATCCTTTGGACTGTGGGAGAAAACTGGAGACCCGGAGGAAATCCATGCAGATACAGGGAGAACATGCAGATTCTAGACAGTGAATCAGGCTGGGAATCAAACCTGGATCCCTGGCTGTTGTGAGGCAGCAGTGCCACCCACTGTGCTGCTTCATTTGGAGTGAGTGGGCAAATGCATGGCAGATGCCGTACAATGTAGATAGATATAAGATTATCTACTTTGGTAGCAACGTGGATGACCTCACTTTGGTCGGAATGCACATTATTAACCAAATGCCCTTAAATTGAGAGGGGAGAATGTGCAACGAGATCTGCTGTCCTCGTATACTAGCTGCTGTAGGTAAGCACGCAAGTGCAGCACACAGTGAGGAAGCAAATGGTATGTTGGCCTTCATAGCAAGAAGATTTGAGTATAGGAACAGGGGTGTCTTGCTGCAGTTATGCAGGAGTTTGGTGGGGCCACAACTGGAATATTGCACTTTTAGTCTACCCGTCTGAGGAAGGATCTTCTTGTCCTGGATGGAGTGGAGCAAAGATTTACCAGACTGACTCCTGGGATGGTGGGGGTAATGTATGAGGTAAGATCCGAGTCAAATAGGATCATATTCACAGAAGTTTAGAAGAATGAAGGGGGAGTCGCATAGAAAAATATAAAATTCTAACAGGACTAGACTGGAAGAATGGTTCCGATGGTAGGAAGTCTAGACCCAGGGGCCACAATCTGAGGATATGGAGTAGACAATTTAGAACTGAGATGAAAATTAATTTCTTCACTCGGAGGTGAGAAGTTCATGGAATTCTCTACCACAGAAATCGGTTGAGACTAAAACATTGTGCGTGGGATTTTGTGGCCTCATTCGGCCCGAAACCATAAAATCCTGCCCGAGGTCAACAGACCTTCCCGTTGTCCTCCCCTCGCCCGCTCCAATTCCCGCGGTGGGTGGGGCAGTAAAATTCCAGCCTGTATGTTTCCAAAAAGGAGTTAGATATGGTTCTTGGGGCTAAATGAATCAAAGGATACGTGGGAAAAGCGGGAAAAGGTTCTGAGTTGAATGATTAACCATTATCATTATAAACGGTGAAGCAAGCAAGAAAGGCCGAACAGCCTAGCCCTGCTTCTATTTTCTATGCATCTAACTTGAAGCTGAAAATTTACAGAATCTTGCTGCTCACACCAACAACAATTTACTTCAGAATTTACAGCAATTCATCCTGATGGATTTCGAGGGACCAGCTACTGAAACACACCTCCACCTTACCAGCAGAACAAATATATTGTCTGTTATCAGGTACAGTTCTCCTGTTATTGTTAAACAGTCCATCATTTGATTTATGAGCAATATCATAAGCGATCCACTGGTGTTTTTAATAAAAAAAAGTATGAACAAGAGAAAAGCAATTTAGCCCACACAGTCTGCCCCATAATTTAGGCCTGTATTCAGGACTCAAAACTATTTTCATCCCCCTCCTGCCCTGGGATCATGAATTATGAACCTGTCCGTTCTTGTAATTTAAGTAATTTAAATCTGATACGCACTGACTATTTCGCACATATCTCAAGCATGAAGGCTTTCTACACCTATGAACTTGCTCATTTATCCCTAAACATGTCAAACACTAAGATATTGCACAAGAAACATGCTTTGCCTTCCTTTTCACTTTTGAAATCATCAGTTTCGTTAGCTTGCCACGTAGTTGAATGAGTGCACATCTTCCCTCAGACTCTCACTCAGGGAATACTTAATTTCCACCAAACACTCATTTGGGGAGTATTTGGTTTCCATCAGGCCCTTACTCGGAGCACTTTGCTTCCAACACGCCCCCATCCTCCCCAGTGCTTGGCTTTGATCAGACCCCCACTCAGTTTCCATCAGAATTGGACACCGAGTTCCGAGCACTCACACGCATTCTTAATGCCAAGGGACTAGGAACTGTGGAGGAACAAATAGATTTGTGTGTCCAGGTACACAAATCATTAAAAGCTAATGTACAGGTACAAAAAGTAATCAAAAAGGTTAATGGAATGTTGGCCTCTATCTCAAGGGAGCCAGAATACAAAAGGGAGGAAGCTATGCTTCAGTTATACAGAGCATTGCTCAGAACCTATCTGGAGTAATGCATTCAATTTTAGGCACTTAACCTCAGGAAGGATATATTGTCCTTGGAAGAAGTGCAGCACAGATTCACCAGACTAATATCAATGCTTAAAGGTTAAATTATGATGACGGGTTGCGATAAATTTGGCTTGTTTCCACTGAGCATAGAAGGGCGAGGGATGGTTTAATTGCATTGTTTCAAACAATAAAGCGATTCGATGTGCAGGGAAGCGATTTCCTCTGGTGGTGAGAGATCCAAAACAAAGAAGTGTAATCTTAAGTGTAGAAAACAACCATTCAGAAACAATATCTGGAAACACTTGTTTAAACAAAGGGGTAGAAAAACTCTCTCTTCACCAAAAGGTTAATTGACATCTTTAATGCTCAGATTAATAGATGTTTGTAAGATAAGTGTGTGAAAGCGTTTGGATCAAAGGTGGGTAATTTGACTTGAGGTATCAATCAACCATGAAAGAAAAGACTCGAGGAACAGGTTCATGAAGCTGAAAGGTGTGCTGCTATTCCTTGGTTCAGTACCCAATGAGTGCTTAGGTTGTATCATTTAAACTCTGGTGGCACTTCACTCACAAGCACACAAGTAGTAGAAGCAGGTATCGGCCACCAGAACCTTCCAGTCTGCCCTACCAGACAATACAATCGTGGCTGATCTACGTCGGCCTAAACTCCTTTTCTGTGCCATTTCCCAAAGCTCTCCATTCCTTGATTGATCAAATATTTATCCACCTTCACCTTATATACTTCTAATGATCCAGCTCCATCACCCTTGGAGCAGAGAATTCCAGGGATTACCACCCACTGAGAGAAGAAATTTCTACTCAGTTTTAAATGACCGGCCCTTTATCTTGTAGCTATGTCCCCTTGTTCGAGACTCTCCCACGAGTGAAAACATCTCACCATCTACCACGTCAAGCCCCCTCAGGACCTTATATGCCTGAATAAGGTTTTTCTAAACTCCAAGTTTTAGCCTCTCTTGACAGGACAATCCTCTCATCCCAGGAATAGCCTGGTGAATCTCCATTGGATGGTTTCCAATATTACTATATCCTTTTTTAAGCAAGGGGACCAAAGCTGGATGCACTCATGTTAGCAGGTTGTTGCATAAAGTCTCATTCCAGGAGTTGAACATACAATCTGAATTTGAAGGAGTGTGACTTTTATATATCGAACTTCTGTCAAATTCTCAATAAAATGCCATTCATAGAATATTTACCATGCTGAATCCTTCCACCCAGTGTTCTTTGATCCATCACTGGTACATCACTTCCATAAGACTTCCATTCAATGGGCACTAAGCTTCTAATAGCTTTGTGTTCATTGAGAAGGCCGTTCACCTAGAGCACAGATCAGTGACTATTTAGTTCCCATCAGATCTCCATCCAATGGGCACTTGGCTTACCAGATCCTTCCATTCCATAAACTTACAAGAGGCGACAAAATTTATAGGAAAATAAATTGGTTAATTATTTGCTGGATTTGAACGACTGTTATGTGACAGTGGAAGGGGAAGAGAGTTTCAAGATTGAAATATAGATTATCTGAAGTATCAAATACTGCACAGTTTACATTAATTCAATGTCCAACTCCATGACACATTTGGGTATCTTTCAATCCAACTTATTGTAAGTCCGGCGGGGGGCAATGACATAATGGTATTATTACTAAACTATTAATCTAGAAATTCAGTTAATGTTCTAGGGTTCAAGTCCTGCCACGGCAGATGGTGGAATTTGAATTCAATAAAAAGAATTAAGAACCTATTGATGACCATGAAACTATTGTTGATTGTTGGGAAAACCAATCTGGTTCACTAACGTCCTTTAGGGAAGGAAATCTACCATCCTTACCTGGTCTGGCCGACATGTGATGCTACAGCCACAGCAATGTGGTTGACTCTCAATTGCCCTCCAAGGGCAACTCAAGGCCAGACAGCAAAGCCCATGTCTCAAGAATGAATAAGAAGAGCTCTGGAGGTTAAACAATTAAGCTTAGTGGGAAATGATCTCATTAATTCCACTGTGATTCATTGAAAAAGAATGTTGTCTAGTTTTTAAAAGATCAATACAATTAGCTGGCATAGAGCCACAGTGGTTAGCATTGCTGCCTCACAGTGCCAGGAACCCAGGTTTGATTCCCGGCTTGCATCACTGTCTGTGCGGAGTCTGTCATTCTCCCCGTGTCTGCATGGGTTTCCTCCGAGTGCTCCGCTTTCCTCCCACAGTCCAAAGGTGTGCGAGTTAGATGGATTGGCCACGCTAAATTCCACTTAGCATCAGGGTACTAGCTAAGGTAAATGCAAGGGATATGATTGAGGATAGTGCCTCGGTGGGATTGTAGTTGGTGCAGATTCGATGGGTTGAATGGCTTTCTTCTACACTGCAGGATTCTATGATTGGCCATGTTAAATTTTCCTCAGTGTACCTGAACAGGCACGGGAGTGTGGCAACTCGGGGATTTTCACAGTAACTGCACTGCAATGTTAATGTAAGCTTATTTATAACAAAAATAAATAAACTTTAAACATTAATTGAAATTTTAATATGATCGTGGTTGTCCTTTAAAACAATTTTTTTTGGATCTCCCTTAGACAACAATAACCCATATCTAAAAATCTGGTCTCATTCTGCTAAGCTAGTGCCCAATGGCTGAAGTAGATTAAATATCAGAGAATAAATTGAATTGAAACATGGCTGAACTGTGTAATTTTTTTATATTGGTCTCCTGACTATCATAGCTAACAAGATTGGAATACGCAAATAGGTTAGCATGCCCGGGAGGCAAGCCCCGTGTGGATTCAAAATTTACTTCTCTCAACTTTTGGTGTGGGTTCTAGCAAGGGATTGATACCTGGAGAACAATGAAACCACTGCATTCCACACTGGTTCTGTGCTGCTCGCTGCATTCTCTCCTCTGCTTTACCCATACCCCTCCCCGTCATACACCAGTGCGTCTGTGCGAGAAACATTCTACTGCAGAAGGATTCCAGAACTAACTGTTAAAAGGAAATCTGATGTGGAAGCTACAATTTTGACATTGCAGTACTCTTTTTGTGACAGAGTTACGTGGCGATCTTACCAAAAAGATTCTAAGTGACAAGCAAGCGTGAAAAGGGGAAAAAGGATTGCACCCAATCATACGGTACTTAGAGAAAAAGCCAAAATGTGATTCTTGCCAGCAGGGGGAGTGAGCAGAACCTATTCACACCGCGGAACCAGCTGCTGAGCCCTAGGGTTATCATTGCGCAGGCACCTCAACCTCCAGCCACACTATATACTCTGGCAGTGACTGGTAACCTTGCCAGCAACCTGGGAAACAAATCTAATCCCCCTTTGCTCAAGCTGTTGATTCACCCAGTCTAAGTTAGATCTCTCGCCTTTATGAGTCATCACACTGATTTTTTTCATGTAAATAAACTGGCATCAGTTTCTGCCCAGTCACTAAATGAATAAAAGTTCTGTCTTGTGTAGCACCAAACCATAGAGAAGACGCAAGGTTCAATTACTTACAGGTGCTGAGTTAGCTGGAATGAGATACAACAGCAGGTGATACACCCCAGAGTTACAGAGCGAAAGCTTAACAAAGATTTCTATACCTGACTGCAATGCAATGAATACAGAAGCAAAGGCTATGAACCTGAAGCATTGACCCTGTATGATCATCAGTATTCTCCTGTGTGAAGCCTTGGACACCTCCACATCTGAATTCCCCGCCACAGAATTCGCCGTGGTGGCACAATGGTTAGCACTGTTTCCAGGGACCCAGGTTCGATTCCCAGCTTGGGACACTGTCTGTGTGGAGTCTGCACGTTCTCCTCGTTTCTGCTTGGGTTTCCTCCGGATGCTCCGTTTCCACCCACATTCCCCAAACATGTGCAGGTTAGGTGGATTGGATGTGCTAAATTGCCCCTCAGTGCCAAGGAAACATAAGCATAACGTGGGTTCAACAAAGCAACTATAGGCCAGACTTTTCCAGCTGTTCACTCTGCTGAAATCTTCTGGTGCCGCGGGTTTTTCTGGTGCCATGAGAGGGTAAATTGAATGGGAAATCAACGACAGGCCAATGGTGGGACACCTCGGTTCCCATGAAATCTTCCCATAAATACTTCACTATGTTCAGTGCTTGGTGAAGTTATTGTTACTGATATATAACTGAATTGGAGGATATTCTAAGCAAATGTTCGCTGTTCATCCAATTACATGAACACACACTATTTTGTTTTTGGTCCCTTTTCATTAGTTTCCCCTTTCTCTTCTCTTGTTAGGGCATAAGTCCAAGGATACCAGACATTCTCTGCTACCTTGCACATTTTTCATGTGTTACTCAACTACAGAAGCATCACACCTAATTCCAATCCAATATCCATAAACACGCAATTCAACAGATTCCATGAGATAACAATCAGGACCTGGAACCTTTGACTGATTTCTTTTCCTCCTCATCTTGTAAGCGCTTGTACCAATTCAGAGATGCCGAGGCTCTCTTTTCCCCATTATGGCCACACTGCTAGGGAGCACAGCTGGAGATTCTCTGAATTAATTTCTTTCTTACCTTTTTATTTCAGAGAGAAAGAAATAATTGTAGGTTGCCCTTCTTTTTCCACAAATGCACTTAAATCAATCAGAGATAGCGGAACATACGTGTGACACGCTTACGTGTGACATCAAACAGTGATGACCATGACAACTTGCAAATGTATAGCTCTTCTACACAGTAAACTAGGATAAGGCAACTCACAGGTACATAAGAAAAATGCTTCCTGAGCCACAGACAGAGTGGATAGGAGCACTAAAAGCACACAATCGTATACAGGAGAGAAAAAAAGAGTTTAGGAAGAAAACTTTAGAGATTCAGGCAGCTTGAGGCACCCCCATAATCCTGACAAAGGGAGAAAGGTATGAACACATACTGAAGTCAAAAGAATGACGAGTATGACACATGTTGGGTGTTATTTTAGGACTGAGGGTCATCACGTTAATATTGATTCATCTTTTTAATGCCCACCCCTAGTTGCCCGAGGGCAGTTGTGAGTCAACCATATGGTTGTGGCTCTGGAGTCACATATAGGCCAGAACAGTAAGGATGGCAGATTTCTTTCCCCAAAAGGACATTAGTGAACAAGATGGGTTTTTCCAACAATGGTTTCATGAACTGTTAATTCCCAATATTTTTACCAAATTCAAATTCCACCATCTGCCATGCCAGCATTCAAACCTGGGCTTCCAGAACATTAGCTGAACTTCTGGTTTAATACTCAAACGATAATACCACTAGGCCATCACAAACCCCCAGGTGCTGAAGTCCCCAGTGTGGGCTTGAACCCATGATTGCCTGGTTCAGAAAGTGTCTCGTTGAGCCATAAGACAACTAGCTCTCAAGATTAGGCAGACTGTAAAGTACTCCAGCTTGGTGGGTGAATGAGCCAGTCATCTGGAAGGGGTTTGGACAAGCAGGGTATGGTGAACAGACAAAAACACGAAACAGTTAGGGCAAAGGGATAAGATAAAAGCACTGTGGATTCGTAGGCTAGTTCCTGAACCAAAAAGTACTCAGGGAAGATGGAATGAGTGCATCTCGAGCTAAACAGGAAAGAAGAACAACTACAATGGAAATACTTGGTAAGTGGGCTGGCTGGCTGGATGCTCTCCAACAAGGAAGGTGGTAGGCATTCCTAAACACAGTACAAATCACATGTAAACAACCAAAAAATATCAACACTAGTTTCCTAAGAACTATGAGAACTAGAAGAAAGAATAGATGATTCAGCCCCCCCAAGCCTGCACCGTCATTTAATATTATCATGGCTGATCTCATCTCAGCCTCAACTCCAGTTTCCTGCTATTTACCATTGCACTTCAAACCAATTCCTAACTAAAAATCTGTCCGCCTCTTCCTTAAATTTACTCAAAATCCTGACATCCAGCACAGTCTGGGACAGCGAATTCCACAGAGTCATGATCCTTTGAGAGAAGCAACTTCTTCTCACCTCTGCCTTAAATCTTCCACCCCCTTATTCCAAAACTATGACTTCTTGTTCTAGATTGCCCCACGACATTAAACATCCTTTCCACATCTATTTTGTCATTTCCCCCTCATCGTGTTGTCCATCTCAATTATATTTCCTCTCATTTTTCCAAACTCCAGAGAGTATAAGCCTAAACTGCCCAAAATCTCTTCATAAGAAAAGTTCCTCATCTCTGCAATCAATTTAATGAATCTCCTTCTTCAGTGCAACTACATCCCTCCTCACAAGGACCAATACGCTACACAATATTCTAAGTGCAGTCTCATTAATGTTTTGTACAGTAGGAGCAACATTTTACTTTTACAGTCTATTCCTTTAGCAATAAATGACAAGATTCCACTTGCCTTCATTATTACACGGGGACACGAGAAGATGTTGGCTGATAGGATTAAGGAGAATCCTAAAGCTTTCTTTCGATATGTTAAGAATAGAAGATTGGTTAGGGCAAGATTAGGGCCAGTCATAGACAGCAGTGGGAAGTTGTGCGTGGAGCCTGAAGAGATTGGTGAGGCACTGAATAAATATTTCTCTTCGGTATTCACGCAGAGTGCTGGAAATGTAGCTGTGGAGAGCACTGAGGTACAGGGTTGCAAATTGGGAAGTATTGTAGTAGATAGGGAGGATGTGTTAGAAATTCTCGAGGGTTTGAAGTTGGATAAGTCCCCTGGGCCGGACGGGATTTACCCTAGAATTCTCTGGGAGGCTAGAGAGGAGATTGCAGAGCCTCTGGCTCTGATCTTCAGGTCCTCGTTGGTTACGGGTGTGGTTCCGGAGGACTGGAGGATAGCGAATGTGGTCCCATTGTTTAAGAAGGGGAAGAGAGACCTTCCAGGGAATTATAGGCCAGTGAGTCTTACTTCTGTTGTGGGCAAGGTATTGGAGAGAATTATTAGGGATAGGATTTATAGTTATTTAGAGAGAAATGAATTGATTGGGGACAGTCAGCATGGTTTCGTGAAGGGTAGGTCATGCCTTACTAACCTCATTGAGTTTTTTGAGAAAGTGACCAGAGAGGTGGATGGGGGTAAGGCGGTTGATGTAGTATATATGGACTTTAGTAAGGCGTTTGATAAGGTGGCCCATGGAAGACTTCTACAGAAAATGCAGATGTGTGGAATAGAGGGTGATTTAGCTAATTGGATTAGGAATTGGCTGGCAGATAGAAGACAGAGGGTGGTGGTTGATGGGAGATATTCATCGTGGAGTTCGGTGACGAGTGGTGTGCCTCAGGGGTCTGTTTTGGGGCCCCTGCTGTTTGTAATTTTTATAAATGATCTGGATGAGGGTATTGAGGGATGGATCAGTAAATTTGCAGATGATACTAAAGTTGGTGGTGTGGTAGATAGTGAAGAGGGGTGTTTTAGTTTACAGAGTGACTTGGACAAGTTGCAGAGCTGGGCCGAGAGGTGGCAAATGGAGTTTAATGTGGAAAAGTGTGAGGTAATGCACTTTGGCAGGAACAATAAATGTGTAGAGTATAGGGCTAATGGTAGGGCTCTTAATAGTGTTGAGGAACAGAAGGATCTTGGTGTATGTGTCAATAGATCACTGAAAGTAGGCAGTCAGGTGGATAAAGTTGTTAAGAAGGCATATGGAGTCTTAGCTTTTATTGGTAGGGGGATTGAATTTCGGAGCCGCAACGTCATGTTGCAACTGTACAAAACTCTAGTGCGGCCGCACTTGGAGTATTGTGTGCAGTTCTGGTCCCCACATTATAAGAAAGATGTGGAGGCATTGGAGAGGGTACAGAGGAGGTTTACCAGGATGTTGCCTGGTATGGAGGGCAGGTCCTATGAAGAGAGGTTGAAGGATTTGAGGTTGTTTTCGTTAGAAAGGAGGCGGCTAAGAGGGGATCTTATTGAAGCATATAAGATGATTAGAGGTTTAGATAGGGTGGACAGTGATAGCCTTTTTCCTAGGATGGAGAAAGCTAGCACGAGGGGACACAGCTTTAAATTAAGGGGTATGAGTTATAGGACGGATATCAGAGGTAGGTTCTTTACTCAAAGAGTGATTAGGGAGTGGAATGCCCTGCCTGCAGCTGTTGTAGATGCACTAAGTTTGGTGGCGTTTTAAGAGGTTAATTGATAAGTATATGGAAGAGAAGGGAATGGTTTAGTTTGGAGGGGCATTGCTTTTATTTTGGTCGGCACAACATCGAAGGCAGAAGGGCCTGTTCTGTGCTGTATTGTTCTATGTTCTATGTTCTATTATCTGCTTACCTGTATACTAGTTTACTATGATTCATGCATGAGAACGCCCAGATCCGTCTGTACTGAAGCACCCCAAATTCTCTCCCCTTTTAGATAATAATTTGCCTTTGCATTTTTCCAATCAAAATGGATAACCTCACACTTTATCCACATTAAACACCACATGCAAAATTTTGCTCCATTCACTTAACCTATACATATCCTTTCATAAATTCTTATTTCATTGTCGCAACTTAGCATCCCACCTACTGTGGTGCCATCTGAAAATTTGGCAATGATACCGAATATCTCTGTACCCAAATCTTTAATATAGATTGTAAATAGTTGGGGTCCTAGACCGGAACCTGCGGCACCCTATGCATTACTTTGTGCCAACCCATTTACAATGGGGCTAAATAATGTTAATGAATAGAAACTCCACCTTGTCAATCCCCTTCCTCATCTTGTACACCTCAATTATATCTCATTCTTCTAAGCTTTTTCATAATAACTGAACAGATCAAATTTTATCTTATGGAATTTCACTAATTTGCAGCGATTAAATATGTTCAATTCTGTCTTTATCACAAAAGAGTCAAGAATTTTTCATAATTTGTACCCTGTATTTTGGAGATTATTGTCCAGAATTTCATTGCTTTCTGCAAAAAATGCAAATTGATGGTTTTAACTTTAATATATTCAATCAAAATATGACTTTTATTCATTTGATTTAGTTTAAAAGGATCATATTTCAGTGCAGCATAGTAAGGCCCTTAGAAGAATGTAGGAGGAATGGGGAAGGTCAGCAGTGTGAGTACTGCTAATGGACTTGCTGCAGGGTGAGACAGTAAAAAAAAGCAGATTTTCTTTGCACTCCTCCACTCTTCTGCTTTGACTGCACTTTAGTATTTAATGTTTCAAAGGAGAAGTGCAAGCAAACCATTACATATGACTGCAAACTGTAAGGACAGGAACAAGCGCCAGCGTTACAATTCATCACAGCAGTAACTGCAAAGACCTGTCACTCACTAATTTTAACGATCTCAGGCACAATCTCAGCCGATAATAAAACACTTTTTGTGCCTGTCCACAACCTTCAATCTGTCTCTGGAAGACGCAAAGCAAGAATGGCATTTTAAACACAGAGAGGATGTAAAAATCAATCATTTACCCTTTAGAAGAAATGGAAATCTTACCTGGTGTAGTAGGAGTCAACGCCGAGTGCTTCTCGAACATTGGCCACATATTGCTCAAGAGTAGAGAAACTGGATGCCTGGAGGTTGATGCTGCTTGTTTCATTAAAGTCATTGCTGTTTTCTGTCAGACCATCACCCAGAAAGCACTCGTGAAACTTCAATATTCCTACAAGGAGACCAAAAGACAGGAAGACATGTGCCATGTTAATGCGGGTATCACAAAGCTAGAATCACTAATTACTCTGGCAACGGTACGCAGTCGCAGACTCCTTGATTTCAAGCATTTGATATGTGATGTTAAGTGTACCTTTAAGAGCTGTCTTTTTTAAATCATGATCTTTGCAGCTTTCACAGCATCAAAGTTTCTCAGCTCACAGCTTTAGCTGATGTCATTGTCATCAAGGTTTACAGCACGGAAACAGGCCCTTCGGCCAACTTGTCCATGCTGCCCCTTTTTTAAAATTTCTAAGCTAGTCCCATTGCCGCGTTTGGTCCATATGCCTCTCTACCCATTGTACTCATGTAACTGTCTAAATGCTTCTTAAAAGACAACATTGCACCCGTCTCTACAACTACCTCTGGCAGCTCGTTCCAGACACTCACCACCCTCTGTGTGAAAAGCAATGATCCTTTGGATTCTTTTGTATCTCTCCTCTCTCACCTTAAACCTATGCCCTCTAGTTTGATATTCCCCTATCTTTGGGAAAAAATATTGGCTGCTGGGCTGATCTATCTAACCTGCGTTGGTATCAAACTCATCTTTTCATGTATCCTCTTCACTATCTCACTTTTTTTTCTGATGATGCTTATGGCACTGCCTTTATTGGAGATGTCCTTATATTGCTGCTTAAACGGGAGTTTGTTTCTTTTTACTGGGATGATTGTATCTCTGCATTGTTAGAGGGAAAAAACTGGTTGGCAGGTCCGGTGACAAGGGTTTTTTTCATTTTCAGTTTGAAGCTGCAGTTTGAGTTTTTAGTTTTAGAAGGAGCATCAAGCTGAAAAGAAGTTTCTTTTCTCCCTGGCTTTGGAACTTCTGCTGGTCATCTGTATGTAAGGCCTTGTGTTTCTGATGAGGGGGCAGAGTCTGCCGTTGGTATACACTCAGGGAGAATATAGCATGACCAACACACCTAATCCGCACATGGAGCATGTAGACTCCCTGCTGTTTTAGGAAGTTGCTCTGACTTCAAATTGTTCTGAATCTATCCAGAGAACCGTGGACTTCATCCAAAGAACCCAATTCCTGATCACGTGAGCATTAGTCTATGTTGTAATAAACCTGCTTGAAAGATCTTGTTAATGGGATTGGTTTGATTGGGACAGCTCCTACATTCGTTAACCATTATATATTATTGTGGCTGTTTTGGTATTGTTTAAAATTGACAGAAGTTATTGTTAATATTCTCACTATATATGTTAACTATATTCTTAAATAAACCTTGTTTGATAAAAGCTCCCTAGTGGGTCACTTAAATCATATCTCAAATGAAACCTATCATGCTCATCCTAGCTAAACTCAAGTTGCAAAACTTATGATCCCAGCAGTCTCCATAAAACACTTTGGAATTTCTGACCCAAACCATATCAGAGAACATGCATTCAGGAAAACATCAACACATGATAGCTATAATCTTATTTCAGAAAAATGCCACACTTGTTGCTACTTTTTTAAGATAAAAGTAAAGTTTAATTACTCGTCACAAATGAAGTTACCGTGAAAACCCCTCATTGTCACACTCGGGTGCCTATTCGGGTATACTGAGGGAGAATTTAGCATGACCAACACACCTAATCCGCCCATCTTTTGGATTGTGAAGGGAAACCAGAGCACCCTGAGGAAATCTATGCAGACACTGGGAGAACATGCAAACTCCATACAGACAGTGGCCAAAAGCTGGGAATTGAACTCAGGTCCCTGGCACTGGGAGCAGTATAAATCTATATGACTGACATTATTTCACACATATCTGATTTATTACATCAGGGTTCCACCAACAAGGAGACAAAACTCACCATAATGTTCCCTTCAAAAGAAGGCACTTCACTATCAAGGTCATGTCTAAAGAAGGATCTTTGGATTCTGAATCTGTCCTCCATACGAAGTTAAAGTTTCAATTTGTATGTATCCCTGCCTGAAATAGATGAGCCAACTCCCTCATGGCTGCCTGACCTGACCCATTCCATAAAGCCATTTTCACTTTCACTGTCACTGTCACTGCCAAAGCACTTTGGTCAGATTACCATAACTGCAGGTCCTGCTGCAATCGATATACTTTCACCAATGCCTTTATTGGTAGATGGAATCTTCCGATACACATTTCCTCCTACAGTTCTTAGAATCATAGAGCAATACAGCGCAAGAACAGGCCCTTCAGCCCAACTGGTCCATGCTGATCAGTTAGTCCCAATTTACTGCATTTGGTCCATGTCCCCTAATCCTTATCCCAATATTTCTTTAAATGTTGCTGTTGTACCTGCCTCAACCACTTCCTCTGGCAGCTCATTCCATACACTCACCACCCTCTACGTGAAGAAGTTGCCCCTCAGCTCTCTTTGAAATCTTTCTCTCTCATCTTAAACCTTTGCTTCTAGTTTTCAATTCCCCTTCCTTGGGAAAAAGACTACACGCGTTCATCCAATCGATGTTCCTCATGATTTGATACATCTTAATAAAGCCACACCTCATTCTCCTGCATTCCAAGCAGTAAAGTTTTCGCCTGACCAACCCCCTCCCTACAACTCAGACCCACTGATCTTATCAACATCCCCGTAAATCTTCTTTGCACTCCTTCCAGTTTCCCGATGTCTTCCCTATAACAGGGTGACCAAAACTATACACAATACTCCAAGTGCAGTCTCATGAATGATTTTACAACTGTAACATAATGCCCCAATTCCTATACTCGATGCTCTGATTGATAAAGGCCAGTCTTACAGGATTTTGAGAAGTTATATATTCAAGAAGGACAAATGTTGGCTGAGATTTATCCTGCTTAAAAATATACCGCACCTTCTTTCTCTCTGCGCTCTCCAGCTCCACAATACCAACTAAAATATTCCAGAGGGAATACCATCCGGCTTTTGAGAGGCTTTTCCTGTATGTCTGAGTGGGATAGGTGGCGGGGGAGGAGAAGAGAATGAAGGAGGGGTTATGGAAACCTCTGAGTAGGCTCAAAGAGGAGGTCAAAAACAAGTTCAGGACTGTCGAGGCTCAATGCCAAAAAAAGAGAATTGCTCCAAAAGGCTGTTCCCAACTGCAGTAATTCAAAATTTCAGCAGCCATCAAACTCAAAAACTCCTGACTTCAGCTAGTCTCAGCTGATCCTGAAAACAGCTGTGCCTTATATTTATTTCTCATTCTAACCAACCCCTAGTGCATTGCCAGCATAAATATAGGAAATTCGGGGCTGTAGCAGCAGTGACCCTCATTTTCATATACATTAATGAAATGCACGAGGGTTCAAGAGGTGGAAATTTTTTATGTACGTTCCTTTTGGTAAAGAAAACCAACAGAAACAGTTTCTGCCCCAGTTGGGTTTTCTGATTTAAGCACAATGTGGAATTTTGAGCCGATTTGCGCGGAATGCAGGGGGAGGTTCGTTCTCTGAGCCACTCGGCATTCAGTTGAGTCGACACAAAGTCATTTCGTTTTGGACTCTTACGAGCAATAAACGGAGGAGACTTTCATCTCATCAATCAGAACGGAATTTTAATGCGGGGATTTGTGGGGGAGGCGGGGGCGAGGGGGGAAGAAATCCAGATAATAGGGACTGGGTAGAAGGGATACCTTTCCTGCTTTCAGATCTGGTGCTGCAGTGCGTTGCAGTTTATCGCTGCGGTAAATTTGCAATCTCAGTTTTTCAAACAAATGGAAGCAACAAGAAGTGATGCCAGCCTCAACAAGGCAGAGAGGGAAAATTGGAGGAAGAATTAATCTGGCACTTAGCTAATTCTTACAGAATTAGACAGGGTAGATTCAGAAAGAATGTACCTAATGGTGGGGTGGTCCAAAACCAGGGGTCATAGTTTGAAGATCTTTTAGGACTGAGGTCAGGAGAAATTTCTTCATCCAGAGAGTGGGGAATGTGTGGAATTCACTACCACAGAAAGCAGTTGAGGCCAAACATTGTCTGATTCCAAGAAATAATTAGATTATAGCTCTTCGGGCTCAAGAGATATGGGATCAAGGGATATTGAATCTGACGATCAGCCATGACCAAAACAAATGGTGGAGCAGGTTCGAAGGGCCGAATGGCCTACTCCTGCTTCTAGTTTCTATGACGTCAGATATGTCTTCATAGACCAACACTCACAGAGGCCCTAATGGATGCTACAGGAAAAAAATAATCAAATCCACAATAAGAAAGAGTGGTTTCTATTACATTCTAAAGACCTATAACTAGATATTAGAGAACAGAATCACTTACAGGAGGCATTTTGCACTGCAAATGGAATTTGCGGGGAATTGCTCTGATTCTGGTTGAGTTTTGCAAACATAAAATGAATCAGACTTTAAGAGACTATAATTACTGCAATTTAAATTTTGAAACCCCATGCAATTTTTTTTTTGTAAAAGTCAGTTCATTATCTGATGCAATACAGTTTCTAGTGTGAAGTTTTAGGGTAGGATTGATTCCCACATCTTACAGTGAATGCTGCCTAACTTATTTTCTCATTAGGATAGGAATGAAGTGCCTAGACCTCTGCAGTCTCCAGTGGGTAGGAGCAGCAACCACATTTATACTGAATCAGCGTCTGCTCTGCTGCACTGCGATCCATATCATTCTCTGCTGCCCCCAAGTCAAGCCTCTGTATCCCAGTGCAACGTTATGCGCACAGCGTACATACAGCAGACATTGGGTAGTACGCAGCAGTTCACCCATTTGGCAATGTTCGACTTATCCAGGAAAAATACAGGCAACAAAAAAAGAAGGGGGAAAGTTATACCCATCTGCAGTAATTGCATACAGGTCCTGCGTATAGAAATACATTTTAGGGCGAAGTCTGTTCCGGATTGCTCGAGGTTTATCAGCCCTATCACCTCATGAAAACTCATTTCATGGAACTCATTCATCAATGGCTGGGCCAGCATTTATTGCCTACTTCTAATTGGCCCTTAAACTGAGTGGATTTCAGAGGGCGTTATTACAAGGCGACCACATTCCTGTGGATCTAGAGTAACATGTAGATTAAATAAAGACAGTAAATTTCCTTCCCTAAAGGACTTCAGTGAACCAGATGGGTTTTTACAACAATTGACAAAGGTTCGTGGTTGTCATTAGACTTCTCATTCCAGATTCCTTAATTGAATTTCCACCGGGGTCCTCTCATCTGTCACGACAATCTGGCTGGAAATCCTAGTGAACTGGTGGACAAATGCATTTGCGCCATTTCTCCCGAGTTTCAACCTGTTAGTTACTGTGATAATGATCCATCAAGCCCTCGTCCACATTCTAACCCCAGTTGTGCTAATTCCTTCTCTTTTGAGAAATCCTTCGAATTGTCCCCTGAATTTTTATATAATTTACAGGATCTCTAACATACGGAAGTGTGCTGTATGGCGCACCGAGTCTGCGCCGACTCTCCAAAAGAGCATCCCATCCCCGGGCCTATCCCTGTAACCCCCATGCATTCCCTCCACTAATCTGCCCGATCTATACATCTTTGGGGCATAGCCAATCCAACTAACCTTTGGAGCAAAGGTGGAAACCGGAGCACCCAGAGGAAAGCCATGCAAACCCATGCAGACTCGGCACAGACAGTGACCCAAAGCCAGAAATGAACCTGGGTCACTGGCACTGTGAAGTAGCTGTGCTAATCACTGTGCCATCCTTTATTAATACTATTATTCTCAAGTGGTCTTTCCTGGTGCATTATTTCAATTTGGATTACAAAAATTCTGCTAGACTTCCCTTTACTCTGCCCTTTTGGATACTTAGCACAAGATAAAAGACAAATGGTTGAGAAATTTGGCGAATGAGGTTAAATGTGTTCCCCAGCATGGCAGTGTTATAAAGCATGAGTTATTAGCTGGTGAGCTGATTATTAATATTTATCACTTTTGCAAAGAGCTTGATTCTACATTGAAAAATGTGGGAGAAGGCACTAAAAGTGTGAGTCTTATTTAAAAAAAATCAATAGAATTGGGCAGCACAGTAACACTGCTGCTTCACAGCTCCAGGGTTCTGGATTCGATTTCTGGCTTGGGACACCATTTGTGTGGAGTTTGCACATTCTCCTCATGCCTGCGAGGATTTCTTCCGGGTGCTCCGGTTTCCTCCCACAGTCCAAAGATGTGGGGTTAAGTTGATTGGCCACGCTAAGAAATTGCCCCTTAGTGTCCAGGGATGTGTAGACTAGAGGGATTAATGGGTATAATATGTAGGGATATGGGCAGGTAGGGCCTGGGTGGGATTGTATTCTGTGCAGACTTGATGGGGCAAAGGGCCTCTTTCTGCATTGTAGGATTCTATGAATCAATGGCTGGAATTCTACTGCTTCGCCCGCCATGGAATCAGAGTGGGAGAGAGGTAGGCAAGGGGAAGACCAATTGACCTCAGGCAGGATTTTACAGTTTCAGGATAAGCAAGGTTGTAAAGTCCCGCCCAATAGTCCTGCTCTTTCTTTGCCTATGAGTTTTGTTGAAGTTTCATTTTTATGATTTCCAGCAATTCTGTTTTTATTTATTAGTAAGGCTTACACAAGTAAGGCTTACATTAACACTGCAATAAAGTTACTGTGTCAACACACTCCAGAATCTGTTCAGGTACACTGAGGGAGAACTTAGAATGGCCCGTACATCTTTGGAGCATGGGAGAGGAAGCTATTAGCTATGAGAAGAGGTTGGAGAAACTTCGTTTGTTCTCATTGGAATGACAGGCGTTGAGGGGTGACCTGATAGAAGTCTACAAGATTATGAGAGGCTTGGACAGACTGGATAGTCAAAAGTTTTTTCCCAGAATGGAAGAGTCAACTACTTGGCGGCACAGGTTTAAGATGCGAGTGATAAGGTTTAAAGGAGATGTATGAGGCAAGTTTTTTTTTTACATAGAGGGTGCTAGGTGCCTGGAACTCCCTGCCGGGGGAGGTAGTGGAAGCAGACGTGATAGTAATATTTAAGAGGCATCTTGACAAACACAAGAATAGGATAAGAATAAAAGCATATGGTTCACGGAAGAGTTGGGGGTTTTAGTTCAGTCGGGCAGCATGGTTGGTGCAGGCTTGAAGGGCCTGTTCCTGTGTTGTAATTTTCTTTGTTCTTTGTTCACCCAGAGGAGCAGACAGGAGGAGAATGTGCAATGTCTACACAGACAGTGACCCAAGCCGGGAATCGAACACAGGTCCCTGGCACTATGAAGCAGCAGTACTAACCACTGCTGTACCTAGTTTCCTAACCAGAGACACAAATATCCCAACAATAACTCTGATTAAATACAATAATGAAACCCCAAACGCAACTTTCACACATCCACAGCTGGGGCTCATTGCTGGCTGGTACTCATTACATGGCACGCTAAAGCTGCATAATAATACGCTCTGAAGGTATCTCTCCAACATGGTTAAAAACCCATTTTACCAATAAATGTGTAGAAGACAGCTTGATGGAGACAGATTTTGAACACATTTTAATAAGCCTGTTAACTCTTTCATGAAATGAGTCTGAAACTCTTTGAAATGAATTCAGTATCTGTTGCAGAATGTCCACTGAGCTAATCATTACATAGGAAATGAATCACAGAATGAGTTGACCTCATTTCCTGCCTTTGACTGTGTGGTGTAGCATTGTCTAATAAAACAGCGCAGTGAATGGAAAATTCTGACGTATCTAATTGCCTTTCACGCTTAAATTGCATCACCTTTGGCCCACTTGTTGTTACTCTCCATTTGCACATTTTTCCCCTCATTCAAACAAAGTAACCTTTCATTGAATCACCTTAAATGTACGGAGGTTAATTGGACACATAAATGTGAATTGAAAGTTAAGTGCTTAAAAATCTTGGTTACCTTTACGCGCGTCGTAAATAATGAAACAAATTGCCACCGAGATTAAAGTAAGGTCGCATCCACGAAGAAACAATTTTATTATTTGGCAACAGAAAAGAGCTAGAACATTAACTTGCTGCAATTCTATCATAGCTGCAAGAAAGTGTTTTGACACATTCGGATATATTTTGACTTATTCAAAACCCATTCAGAGTTAAAATTGCACCCAAGATTATGCCCAGGTCTGATCTGCATCCCCCAGATTACAGGAAGTGGCAAGATATCAAGCAGCCAGCGGAGTCCCTCGGGCTATCGAGGTTCTTAAGTGGTCAATCAACACCCATTTGAAGACTTCAATCCACCACTGTTACAATTTTCAGTCTGCAGAGAGAAGCCACAGCAAGGTGAGCATGTGGCAGCTTTGAGTACTTCAGCTGCTGTTGGTCAGAGAGTGGTGGATGTGGGGGTACCTTCTTTAGTGGGGGGGTCTACTGTGCTCATGAGATGTGAAGTCACACAACACCAAGTTACAATCCAATGGGTTAAATTGAAATCACAAGTTGTAGGAGTGCTGCTCCTTTGTCAGGTGAAGCGGAGCAGCACTCCAAAAGCTTGTGATTTCAAATGAACCTGTTTGGATTTAAACGTGATGTGGTGTGACCACTCCTCTTGATCACTCCAGTCCAACACTGGCATCTCCATATACAGTCCAAAAGAGAAAATGCTGGAAAATCTCAGCAGGTCTGGTAGCATCTGTAAGGAGAGAAAACAGCTGAGGCTTTTAATCAAGATGACCCTTTGTCAAAGCTGAAAGGCATGGGAAGTGGGAAATATTTATACTGCAGGGTGAGGGAATAAAAGATGAGTCACAGCCACAGAAACCAAGGGAAAAGATTACTAGAAGCTGTCTACAGAGAGAATAAAGGGTGTGAATGGCCAAACAGGAGGTGGGAGAGTGTTGGGAAATGAATGGAACAGAGGTCAGGTTTAGAAAAGGAGAAGCTAAGGGGGAGAAAAGGTAAGGGGAAGAAGGATAACTGGGGAGAAGAGTGGCGGGAAGAAAAATGAAAAAAGACAATAAAAAGGTAGAGAACAGTAAAAAAAAATAGAATGAAAACAAAGGAGTTGAGATTTTCCAGCATTTTCTCTTTTAGTTTCAGATTCCAGCATCTGCAGTAATTTGCTTTTATCTAGTGTTCATGAGAGGCAGCTCAAAAGACCCACTATCTCCCCTCCATGTTCTTCTTCCCCAACTCCTAGTTCTAACCTTATCATTTGGCCATGGCCTCTCTAAATCCAAGTTGCTGCAATCTCCCAATCGGGTCCACTCAAAATTCCCAGGCTTACCTCTTCTTCTTTGGAGCTGCTCACGGTCTCAGCAGTGGCCACTCCTGTCTTCTCTACTGGGGCTATACAGCCATCGGCCAATCAGATTGGCCACCAGCTCTCTAAGGCAGGTCTTGCTCCCCATCCAATATTCGTTCAATTCTGACCCAGTGAAAATAAACCTCAGTGTAATATCGTTGCAGCGCCGTCGGGTTTCTGGCTGCAAGATGCCAACCAACTTTCAAGTTGTGGGACTGAGCAAGCAATCCGTTCCCAAAGTGAATTCACTCTGTAAAGTTATTATGATACTTAGGGAAGCCACTTGGCCCACTGACCTATACTGGATTTCTGTAGAGCTATCTAGTCCATCCCATTTCCCTGCTCTACCTTTTAGCCATGCATGCTTATTTCCCTCAAGTGCCCATCTAATCTCATTTTGAAATCATTAATGTCTCTGCTTCCACTATCTTTATAGGTAGCAAGTTCCAAGTCATTAGCAATTGCTGTGTAAAGTACTCCTTCCTCACAAGCTCTGTGCATCATTTGCCTGAATCCTTAAATTTATTTCCACAAACCTTGCAATATTAAATAGAAATATTCTTCTTTGTCTGTCTTGTCCAAATCTGGATCTTTGGTGCGCCTCTTTCAAATCTCCTTTCAATCTCATTTGCTCTAAGGAAAACAACTCCAATTTCTCCAACCCAACCTTGGGGTTAAAGTTCCACCATCCTGGAACCATGTTGCTAAGTCTTTTCTGTACCCTACCAACAACCCTCACATCCTTCCTCAAGAGTGGTGATCAGAACTGGACACAATACCCTAGTTGTACAAAGGATCATCATAACTTTATTGCTTCTACACCCAATGTTCTTATTATGACGTCCAGTCCACCATTAGGTTTTGTTAATGGAAAAGAAAAAAACTTGCTTTTCCATATGACGTTTCATAATCTCACAACATCACAAAGAGCTTGACTACCAATGAAGCACTTTGTGAATTGCTGTCACTGTTGTAACATAGAAATTACCTGAATATCTTTAGTGTGAGATTTTCAGATTATACATTACCGTATTAACATCTTAAATTATCCGTGTTTTATGTTGACTCACTACTTGTGTTATTTTGGGTTATCTCAAAATTGCAACTGTTAACTGCACATTTGAGTATAGAGTAGCCAAAACAGCAATGTCAATTACTCTTGTTTCAATAATGCTTTTCATGGGATATGCTTTTGTCAGGATAGCGAGGGGACTCTCCTGCCTTCTTCAAAAAGTGCAAATGGCTAGTTAACAGTCAGCAGTTACGGATTTAAAATTAAAATAACCAGTCTTGTATGTACATATGGGCAACACGTGTCAAACATTTGTCAGACAACGTCACAGTGCCAAGAATCAATGTCAGAATACACACAACAGCGCAATCAACATTACGCTACAAGACAGGCATCAGTGGATTCACCAGCACTCCAGGTACCAAACTCAGGATTACATTTCTGTCTTGAGACATCAACATGTGCCCATACCTGCTCCTGGGGCTAGTAACCAGCTGTAGAGGTATCCAGCTGCCTGGGAATAGTACAGCACCAGACTACGTTGGTTATTGACAGTCTCCAGAATCTGGTCAATGGTGACTGGAGTCAGTGGATCAGATTCTTGCTGTCCAGTCTGCCTCTCCACTAAGAGATCAGCAAATGCTCTTGTTCTTCCCCTCTCCGCCACCGCCAATGCCTCATCATGCCGACCTAACCAAAAGATTATAGGGGAATAAAATATGTGAGGAAGAGTGGGATGGTTGACTTGCAATTCATTTATGAAATATATGTTAGACATCTCGTCTAACATAAAAATACATCGGATTTAATTTTCATATGGAATGGGGGCCATCATACCCATGTCGTATAAGAATTTTTGTTAAAATAGCTCCATTATTCTCAGTTTGGTACACATGATTATCAATGCACGCTACAAAATTAATAAAAAATTGTCATTGCCAAGTACATTTATCATTAAATTATCTGAAAATCTTTAGTGTGAGATTCCCAGATTATACACTACTTTATTTATACCTTAAATTAGAGGTACCTTATGTTGATTCACCACTTGTGTTACTTTGGATTATCTCAAAATTGCAACTGTTAATGCAAAATCCATTTATATTTAAAAAATCAAATATGCAGGAGTATGATATGATCTTACTTGCCGTTCACACCACGCGCCTGGTACAACGAAGTCAGAGAATTTGGCGAAAATCTCTGTTCACTGTGGTCGAATGGGAAAATCCCACCGGTGTGAACGGCAGCAAGATTTCAGCCACGGAATGTTGCAAACAATATTTTATTAGCCAAATTCAAAAGCTACACTTGGCAATCAAGATGATAATCACATTGCATTTTAAACTCAGATATTCTCAGATTAGGTATAGGATTTTAGAGACATAGTTAAGATTCTTGTATTTATCTTAAACTCCAGGGAATCCTGTATTGTTTAAAAATGACAGTTTTCCATTCATGCACAGCAGCTCGTTTGCCAGTTTAAAAAATAAAACCATCTTGTAATTTACAAAGTGGCTTTCACAAACTGCAGGGTCTCCAAAGTTGTTTGACTGGCTAAAAACAGCATTTGAAGTGTAATCATGTCAGCAATCACGGTGTAAAAATGACAGCCAACCTGCACAATTTAAGGTCTCATTATTGAAATGAACGACCAGATTAATTGAAGTTCTTTAAATTCCCAGGAATTTCTTAACAAGGACACAAGGAGCCCTACAGCACCCTTATCACAACACGGTGACATAGAATGGTATGTGGTTTTGCCGATGCAGATATAATGGGCCAAATAGCTTCCTTCTGCACCATAACAATTCTGTGATCTTTCTGATCCAGTCTCAACTGCACCGTTCAATGCTCCCTTAATGGGTGAAAAAGAAAATCTTAGGGTGCGCCTTGCTGAACCCAACAAAGGCAAATGTCAGGCCAAAATCAGTTCCCCTTTCTCACCTGGCTGCTAACCATTATCTAAGAGGGAAAGAAATATAGAGGGAAAAAAAATTCATCTGGGAAAAAAAGAATGACTTTCACTGATGTGTCAGGAATTGACTATACTCAGACCATTGTCCTGCTCTGGAACTCTGCTTACCCAGACTGACTAAAACACGCTGTAAAGCTTGGTAGGAGGATGTCTGAAGGTCAAACAGTGAAAGTTTATAATCAGTGCTATGCTGTGCTTCATGGCGGATATTTTCAAATAAGGCGGATGCTCTGTAAAGCTGAAATGGAAAGAAAATTTGCTTTAATGAATATTATAAATAACCCTTCACATGCAATATTTTGTGCTTCAGTGGAATAAACCAGCGAGCTCGTTTCACTAAATAATTATAAACCAACTTGTTCAGCACTGCACAGAGTGAACTCTTGGGATTCCCAAAGCCGGATATCTAATGTCTAATGTCTGTATCACCGTGTCGGTTACTGTTTATGGATCATAAAATAGAGGCAATATTTGCTTGCAAGTTATGCATTTCACTATTTTGACACAAAAAACTCAATTACACTCCAATGTTTTATTTAATTGCTTTCTTCCCTCTTTTGGGCCTCCCCTATGCTAACATTAACTCTCCAGCTAGGTGTAATTCTTCCAAGGCTTCTTTCACTATTGCTCTGTAAGGAACTATTGCAACAGTCGAATCTGAAATGGACCACGCTTTTATTTTCTGTGCAATAGTGGTTGAACTTTGCTTGACATTTCAGCAACTGTGTTCAATTCATCATGTACTGCACACCAACCCCACAGAGTACTGTGGGGTGGCATGGTGGCACAGTGGTTGCCTCACAGCACCAGGGACCTGGGTTCGATTCCTGGCTTGGGTCACTGTCTGCGTGAACTCTGCACGTTCTCCGCGTGTTTGCATGGGATTCCTCTGAGTGCTCCGGTTTCTTCCCACATTCTGAAAGACATGCTGTTTAGGTGCATTGACCCGAACAGGCATCAGACTCTAGCAGTTAGGGCAATTTCACAGTAACTTCACTGCAGGCTTAATGTAAGTCTTACTTGTGACTCATAAAAAAAAAACTTAAAAAAAAACCATCGCACGATCTGTGAGCTGCACTTTATTCCACACACAGTAGTGTACATCCTGTGAGTTGTATGCTGATCTTGTGCAGTGTACTGCACTTTGCAACATCCAGTGCACTGCAATACTAAAGCATCTACCCACATTCAGGTTTGAAACATTATTGTAACCTGACTTCACCCCTCTCTAAATACACAGCAATCACTTTGCAGCTGTATACAGTTGCTACTTGAAGCATTTGTATATTCTTTCCAGTGGTATTGCTGGCACAAGCCTATTGCTTCGCACAACTGGGGAGTATCATAAATTATTCCTGAAATTCTTCTTCCTTCCTTCAACTGCGCCGTGCCAAAGGAACTATTTACTAAAATCCTGAAGGATGTTATGGGAATACCAATATGATTCTCAGTTTCAGTTAGTTTTTACTGATTTGGAATCAGTTTGCTGACTTTCACCTGATTTGGTACAATTTCCTGATGGGATGGCTGGTGGATAGCGCCCCCTGCTTTAGAACATAGAATAGAACACAGAACATGACAGCGCAGAACAGGCCCTTCGGCCTTCAATGTTGCGCCGACCAATTGGGAAAAAGCAATGACCCTCTAACCTAAACCATTCTCTTTTTGTCTATAAACTTATCGGCTAACCTCTTCAACGCCACCAAACTTGGTGCATCTACAACTGCTGCAGGCAGGGCATTCCATACCCTTACCACCCTCTGGGTAAAGAACCTACCTCTGACATCCGTCCTATAACTACCACCCCTTAATTTAAAGCTATGTCCCCTCATGCTAGCTTTCTCAATCCTAGGAAAAAGGCTATCACTGTCCACCCTATCTAAACCTCTAATCATCTTATATGTTTCGATTAGGTCCCCTCTTAGCCGCCTCCTTTCTAACGAAAACAACCTCAAATCCCTCAGCCTCTCTTCATAAGACCTGCCCTCCATACAGGCAACATCCTGGTAAACCTCCTCTGTACCCTCTCCAATGCCTCCACATCTTTCTTCTAATGTGGGGACCAGAACTGCACACAATACTCCAAGTGCGGCCGCACTAGAGTTTTGTACAGTTGCAACATGACGTTGCGGCTCCGAAATTCAATCCCCCTACCAATAAAAGCTAAGACTCCGTATGCCTTCTTAATAACCTTATCAACTTGATTGCCAACTTTCAGGGATCTATGCACATATACACCAAGATCCCTCTGTTCTTCAACACTATCAAGAGTCCTACCATTAGCCCTATACTCCACGCATTTGTTATTCCTGCCAAAGTGAATTACCTCACACTTTTCCACATTAAACTCCATTTGCCACCTCTCGGCCCAGCTCTGCAACTTGTCCAAGTCTCTCCGCAAACTATAACACCCCTCTTCACTATCTACCACTCCACCGGCTTTAGCGTCATCTGCAAATTTACTAATCCATCCTTCAATACCCTCATCCAGATCATTTATAAAAATTACAAACAGCAGGGGCCCCAAAACAGACCCCTGAGGTACACCACTTGTCACGGAACTCCACGATGAATATCTCCCATCAACCACCACCCTCTGTCTTCTATCTGCTAGCCAATTCCTAACCCAATTAGCTAAATCACCCTGAATCCCATACATCTGCATTTTCTGCAGAAGTCTTCCATGGGCCACCTTATCAAACGCCTTACTAAAGGCCATATATACCACATCAACCGCCTTACCCCCATCCACCTCTTTGGTCACTTTTTCAAAAAACTCAATGAGGTTAGTAAGGCACGATCTACCCTTCACAAAACCATGCTGACTACCCCCAATCAATTCATTTCTCTCTAAATAACTATAAATCCTATCCCTAATAATTCTCTCCAATACTTTGCCACAACAGAAGTAAGACTCACTGGCCTATAATTCCCTGGAAGGTCTCTCTTCCCCTTCTTGAACAATGGGACCACATTCGCTATCCTCCAGTCCTCCGGAACCACACCCGTAACCAACGACGACCTGAACATCAGAGCCAGAGGCTCTGCAATCGCCTCTCTTGCCTCCCAGAGAATCCTAGGGTAAATCTCGTCCGGCCCAGGGGACTTATCCAACTTCAAACCCTCAAGAATATCTAGCACATCCTCCCTATCTACTTCAATACTTTCCAGTTTGCAACCCTGTACCTCAGTGTTCTCCACAACTACATTTACATCTCCCTGCGTGAATACGAAGAGAAATATTTGTTCAGTGCCTCTCCAATCTCTTCAGGCTCCACGCACAACTTCCCACTGCTGTCTCTGACTGGCCCTAATCTTGCCCTAACCAATCTTCTATTCTTAACATATCTAAAGAAATCTTTAGGATTCTCCTTGATCCTATCAGCCAAAGTCTTCTCGTGTCCCCTTTTAGCTCTCCTCAACTCACTCTTTAGCTCCCTCCTGGCTAATCTATAGCTATCCAGTGCACTAACTGAGCCTTCAAGCCTCATTCTGACATAAGCCTCCTTTTTTCTTTTAACCAGCGAATTAACTTTTTTAGTACACCATGGTTCCCTTACTCGACCATTTCCTCCTTGCTTTGGAGCCACTAGCTCTGCATCTGACTTCCACTCCAGGAGTTGATGGCTAAAGGAGGTGCATTCATAACGCAGTCAAACACAAAACTTTTCCAACAGAGCGAGAGAGAAATTCATGGTTGACCAAAAGACGCAAGGGGAACTGAAGCCTCTGCCATTGGAATTCATAGCTCCAGACAACCGTCAGTTAAAGCTCGTGAAAATGCTTGTTGCCACAGCAACTCAGACTCCCCGAGTGGCCTATAATGCACAACCACTAGCCCAATTCTCAAAGGTCTTAAAGATTGTTGTGAGTGTTATGAGATTTGCATGCTGCTTTTACTGCACATGTAGCTCATGCCTCATGTTGTCTGTAGTGCTTTTGTCCTGTCTCATTGAACAAACAGAACACAATTTATATGTACTTTTAAAACCACTTGATCATGAGATATGATTGAGGAATAATTAACGTTTTAAAGTTTATTTATTAGTGTCATGAGTAGGCTTACCATAACACTGCAATGAAGTTACTGTGAAAATCCCCTAGTCGCCACACAAGGCACCTGTTCGAGTACACTAAGGGAGAGTTTAGCATTGGCCAATGCACCTAACCAGCACGTCTTTCAGACTGTGAGAGGAAACCAGATCACCCAGAGGAAAGCCACGCAGACACAGTGAGAACATGCAGACACAGCACAGACAGTGACCCAAGCTGGCAATTGAACTGGGGTCCGTGGCACTGTGAGGCAGCAGTGCTAACCACTGTAACTAATAAACAGGCATAAATATTTGCTGAGTTTTTGAAGCATTGGATTTCTCCCTACTTATTTTTACATGATGTAAGGTATTAGTTTTGATCTAATTTACTCATTTTATTTTAACAAAGTAAGACAAGATAGAGATGAAACGTAATCAAGGAGTTCAGAAAATATAACACTCAGATCTCCCATCTAAATATAATCAACCATTCTTACTCCAACACGTGGCGATGCTGGCATTGAACTGGGATGGTGGGCACAGTAAGAAGTCTCACAACGCCAGGTTAAAGTCGAACAGGTTTATTTGGAATCACAAGTTTTGGAGTAATGCTCCAAAAGTTCATGATTCTGAATAAACCTGTTGAAGTTTAACCTGGTGTTGTGAGACTTCCTACTGCATCCTTGCTCCAAGGCATTTGTTGCATTGGATTGCCTAGGTGTTAGGTACCTGGTGTTGTGCCTCTTCGAGGTTTCGACTGACCCACAGCGAAAGTCCCAATCTATGTCGAATTTTAGCCTCATCTTCTCTGCGGCCAAGTTGTTCTGCCAGCCTTAGTCCTGAGCAGGAAAGGAAAAGGAAAAGCACTGATGAGACAGCACTAAGGCACTTGCCCAGGCACCGGCTGAAACACTTAAATTGAATTAGGAATTGCAAAAGGAAGTAGACTTTAAAAGATGCCCCAGTTCCCCCAGAGTAAACTCAGCCAAAAAAGAAAATCAAAGGTTACATTTCCTTAACAATACGCAATGACTTGAATTTTACAGCATTATGCTACAAAAAGAACCTAAACTGATCCCCATTGAAGAAAATAACACAACTGACATTTTGAATACAAAGGGAGCCAAAAGAGAAAATGCTGGAAAATCTCTGCAGGTCTGGCAGCATCTGTGAGGAGAGAAAAGAGCTGATGTTTTGAATACTAATGACCCTTTGTCAAAGTTAAGAGGCAAAGAAAGTGGGAGTACTGTAGGGTGAGGGAATGAAAGATGAGCCATAGCCGCAGAAAGAAGGGGAAAGGATGTTCATGGCAGTCCACAGAGAAAACAGAATGGCTAAACAGCAGAGAAGCTGAAATCAGAGAGTAAACTGTGACAGATGAAGATGTGGGAGGAGGGGGGAAGATAGGTGAGAAAGAGGTAACATTGAGAAAAAAGGAGAAAAGGGAAACAAAGGGGGAGAAAAAGTAAGAAAAGGTTAGAAAATTTGAAGTCAGTTGGTAGTACAGTATTTGAGGATTACTGAGTAAAGGTATTTTGTCAAAGCTTTTCATCTTGCACTCATCAGGACAGTTTGCAAGAATATCAATGTGAGGGGATGCCTTCTTAGACAATATAAAGTAGTTGTTTTCCCTGGCTTCATGATTCGTGCAAATTTTTCTGTTACATGGAAGAAATATCTTTTTTTTCAGCAATATTGAATTCTTTTAAATAGTTCTGACATCTGTGGATGAAGTTTTCAGTTTCTACCAGCTGTTAAATTGAGGTTAGTCTGTTCACTCGAGTTATAATGTCACTATTTCCATGCATTTCCAACATTTCAGAAGAATTTCTTCTTTCCTCCCTAGGGGAGTCTTTAGAAGAGGGAAATGGATGTGGTAAGGGTGGACCTTGCCAAAGGTCATCTGTAGATGACAAAAGGACTCCGTTGTGGAGTCCACAAAGACTGAAACAAACAAGTCGTGAGTTGACAAGCTTGAATTATGTATCAATAACATACATGATGGGAAGCTTGTGTGAAGGTTTTGTGTGGGAATGTGGAGCTATGCAAATGAAATGCAGAAGGTTTTCAAAGACGTATCTCAGAAACAGCATGGGCCATGAAGGGAAGTTGTGCATGCTGCTATCTCAGCAATAAAATGGCGCTGATCAGTTACGTATACATGTCCCCACAAATAAACTTGGCACTATAGTACTCTCCATAACTGTGCCAAAAGGTCTGAGGAAGTCCAAGGCCAGCGTAGAGGAGACTGCATCTGATCTACAGTTTATTTGATGAGCCACTACTTGTTTGGAGGTCGTATGGGAACAGTGGGTCGCATCCCTGTCTCTGAGCCAGAAGTTCTGAGTTCGAGTCCCACCCCAGGACTCGATGGCCAAGAAAGATGCATTCATCACACAGCCAAACAGTGTGTCAACCTGCAAACCATTCAAACACTCCAGTGGTTGGCAATAAGAAGGGGAGAGACCCCTGATCAGCCACACTTAATGTGCGGAGTAACGTCCCTCCAGCTAGAACCCACTGGCAGCAGATCAGGAACCTGGTCTGGGAATTACTAACTGAAAACAGACAAAGGTCTGATTGCTGCACCACTAGTTGCGGGAAGTGAGTTACATAGGAACATAGGGCTTAGGAGCAGAATTAAGCAAATTCAGCTCTTTGAGCCTGCTCCATCATTCAATTAGATCGTGGCTGATTGCTCCCTGGTTTCAAATCCACTTCCCCATCAATTCCCCATCCCTTTTTCCTTTTCCTTTCATTAGAAGTACGTCTACATCCCTCTTGAAACCAGTCAACGGAGTTGGACTTGGACTATTTGCTTAGAGAAAACAGATTGTTTCTTCAATGGCAGCAATGTCAAAATCAATGGGTGCTGCATTGGGTCGTATAGTTTATCAGTGTCTTATGTAGAGGAGAGTTAAACAGGAAACACGGTAGACCACAGTATATTAATGCAGTGAAGCACATACCTTCTTGTAAATACATGACTGCCTGTGAGTAGTTCTGTAAGGCATGGTGTGTTCTTCCTAAGCTGCTGTATGCAATCGTTTTTGCCACCAAGTCATTCATCTGGGCAGCAATACTCAGATGTTGCTCCTGATACATTACAGCTCGTTCATAATTTCCCAAAGATTCGTAAGTCAATCCCAGGTTACCATAGGCACGACCCTGACACGTAGGGTTATTGGTTTCCTCCGCAATCTCTAAATCAAGCTGATGGTATTGTAGTGAAGTCTCATACTCTGCCATCTGTTGGTAAACACCGCCGAGACCACAGGCTGCATCACTCTCCAGTATCCGATTCTTCATCTCTCTGGCAATGTTTAGTTGGCGCTCAAGGCAAGAAATTGCCTGTTCGTAATTCCCGAGCTGGCTATGTAAACTGCCAAGCTCCCCATACGCCTGTGCTTTGTTGGATGATTCTCCCAGTTCGTGAGCCACAACCAGTCTCTTCTCGAAACACACCAGTGCTTGCTGCAAGTTCCCCATTGCCCTGTGCAAACAAACACATTCTGTTTACTTCAAGCACAGCAAATGCTTTGCAAACAACATCTGGGATTAGAAAAGAGTCTATACGAAGATTTTGCAATCAAATTTTTTTTTGTCATATACAGCATCACTTCCAATGGAATAGGATCATAGATTTCCTACAGTACAGGAGGAGACCAATCAGCCCATTGAGTCTGCACTGACCACAATCTCACCCAAGCCCCATTTCCACAAACCCACTGACACTAGGGGCAATTTAGCGCGGCTAATCGACCAAACCTGCACATCTTTGGAGTGTGCGAGAATACCAGAGCAACTGGAGGAAACCCATGCAGATATGGAGAGAATGTGCAAACTTTCCACAGAAAGTGAGCCGAAGCCAGAATCAAATCCCGGTCCCTGGCACTGTGAGGCAGCAGTGCTAACCACAGTGCCATCGTGCTGTCTCAAATAGGCTGTGACATCTTGACAATGTCGAATAGGCATAAAGGAGGCACACAAAAACATAAAGGTGCATGAGTGATGTTAAAAACACAAGAGGAATGATAAATGTACTTGGGAATGTAATTCATAAAATAATGTCAGAAAATATCTTCTGTTTGCCTCTGTTAAATGTTTATGTGTTTGTAGCAAATAAGCTTTGCTACAGCCAGCTCAAATAATGTACCTTCCATATTCCCAACTCATAAAACATGAAGCTGTAAAACTGATATCACACGCCAAACTTCCTGCTAACCTGCTGAAATGTTACTTCTTAAATTTCTGCAGAAATAAAATCAGTAGCATCTCTAAATTCCTGCTGCCGTAATCACTGCATTCCAAAAGTTGAATAGTTTTAATAATCAGGTACTCGGTGCCCCAGACAAATAGCATTCAAAAAAAAACACTCCAATTTTTCTCTTGTGACTTACGACTCCATCATATGAAACTTAATGTGAAACGAAAGGCTCGCTATTGGTCAACCATTTTCTAGATATCATAGGGATATGTACAAATGCATCTAATAAATCATAAAATGTTTATGGCACATTACTTCAGGGCCCTGTGAGATTCTTGCTTGCCTCCTCCTTGGTCTATTAAAATGTCCTTGGCACTGACAAACTCCAACATATTCCAGGAACGTATTTATTCCAATAAGCTATTGCGTAACAATGAAGCGATTCAGACAACAGCAGCATACAGGTGATCACATGGCCTATCATTATAACTGTGTTTGAAAGCACGATGAGAATCCTGTTTAACATGCATCGTTTTCCGCAACTCCTGAATAGCTTTTCAGGTTCGACAGAATTGCTAAAGCTGAATACTGATTATTCAGATAAAAATCAGCCAGGAGTATAAGTTAATGAAAAGTCATAACGGCATTTGTGTACGTGAATAATTTGCAGACAGGCTGCTACTTTTTTTCTTTGAGAGTTGGACTCCCTCTTTGAGTTATGTTTCCATTTCTCATTTGCTGGATCCCATTTTGTCCTTTCATTCTTGTTTGAAGGGGGGGTGGTTTAGTTGATCTTGCAATGATAGGAATCTGCTAATAGCAGTCATCATTTGTAGGTTTACACAGCCTTGGTGGTTCTTATGGTCTTAACCACCATTCGCAGGAGTGAAACCATGATCAAGCAGATGGTTCACCCAGGAGACAGGGGCTAGCCCAATGCACTGGGGGGCAATGCTGATATCTACAGTCATAGTTTCCCTCAGCTAGGGTAGAGTAAAGGATCAAGGTAGCCAATGAGATTAATCCAAGGCTTTATCTGATGCAATTTTTCAAAGCTATCTGGGGCTTTTGGTTAAGTTGAAGCATCAGATTAAGCCCTGGAGTGGGTGCGATGTCTCATCCTGTCAGCTTTGATCCAGCCCAAGATGTGATGCAATATCTTGTCTTGTCAGCTTGTATTTTGTTTGTCCCTCATGTGGGGACCACGATTGGGTTTAACTGGAATTGGCTTTTTTGATTAGAAACAAATTTCTGAAAGGTCCTGAAATAAATCACCATTTTCATCATACATACCCTGAGACAGCAGCAGACTGAGGCACTGAACCATAATTGATTCCACTGAGGCGTACTGGTTAGCACTGCTGCCTCACACAGCCAGCGAACTGGGTTCAATTCCCATCTTGGGTCACTGCATGTGTGGAGTTTGCACATTCTTCTTGTGTCTGCATGGGTTTCCTCTGCGTGCTCCAATTACCTCCCACAGTCCAAAGATGTGCAGGTTAGATGGACTGGCCATGCTAAATTGCCTCTTAGTGTCAGAGGGCAAGCTAGGGTAAATGCACGGGGTTATGGGGATAGGGCTGCGGATGGAATTGTGATTGGTGCAGGCTTGAAGGGCCAAATGGCCTCCTTCTGTACTGTAAGGATTCTATGATTCTACAAACTGTGCTTCCTTTTTGCTAAGCAAGTGAGCTTCTATTCAAAGTCTCCCTCAGACAGCTAATTTATATCTTCGCACTCAATGGCATATCTTTGCTAATGCTTGGCATCAGCAGGATATGAGTAAAGTTAATGTTAATACATTAATCACAAATAGGCTTACATTCACACTGAAATTACTGTGAAAATCCCCTAGTCGCTACACTCTGGCGCCTGTTCAGGTACACTGAGGGAGAATTTAGTGTGGCCAATGCACCTAACCAACACATCTTTCGGACTGTGGGAGAAAACCGTGGCAGCTAGAGGAAACCCACACAGACACGGGGAGAACATACAGCTTCCACACAGACAGTGACCCAAGCCAGGAATCGGAGCCAGGTCCCTGGTGCTGTGAGGCAGCTGCGCTAACCACTGTAAATCTAACATCACACCCCCACAAAAACTGTCCAGTAAGGTAGACACTGACTATAATCCATAGAATATATTACAGCTTGGTTGGAGCAGAATACTTGCTGGTCAGTGCAGTGACTGCTGTGCAGAGCTGATGGTCTGAACTCAATGTGCCAAAATTGGAGCGTGAGTCTGGGAGCTGTTCAGCCTCAGCATGTTTTGCACATCTGGAGGTTATCAGAAGGTTGGGAGAAATGAAAGGGAACTGAGTCCGGATTTCAGCTGGGTAAATTTAGTCTAAGAAGATCACTGCTCTTTGAACTTAATTGAGGATTAGCTCACGGCGAAGCCTTTGATATAAAATTCAATCATTCTACGCCAGCAAGCACGGTCATGAATCATTCTGACCTTTTACTTTCATAACAATTATTCAGTTACAGTTGGATACTCTATACTTTCCTCAAGCGCTGCTTCATTCAGCACTATATCTTAATAATCATTTATAAATGCCAGTCAGCAAAGATTAATCCCTCGGCAGTGACTCAAGTAACTCACTGCACATTAACTGACGTCATGTACGGCAGCTATGTCATTCTTTGATAAAACAGTAGAAATTATTTCCTCAATATTAAATGATCGCTCTGATAGAACTGTTAACCTTCAGAGAACCAACTACACCTGAAAGCTTCTGAATTAAATTACAGAACTGCGTCAATGCCACCAATACAAATAAATAGGCAGGGTTTACAATAATAGGATGTAGAAAAGAATGATTCATATCGTACAGTGTCTGCTGTCGGAGAGTCAGTCAGGGTCACACTGTAGCAGGGTCATACTGTCAGACCGTCAGTCAATTGATCCTACAGCAACACAATGGTGTTGTGGTGTCAGTCAGCCACCAGGCAGCGCTCCCAGGATGTCAGTCGGCAAGTCACGCCATGGGACTCTCAGTCATTGGTCGGGGGTTCAGGGTGCAGTCAGGGGTCAGGGTGCAGTCGGGGGTTCAGGGTGCAGTCGGGGGTTCAGGGTGCAGTCGGGGGTTCAGGGTGCAGTCGGGGGTTCAGGGTGCAGTCGGGGGTTCAGGGTGCAGTCGGGGGTTCAGGGTGTAGTCAGGGGTTCAGGGTGTAGTCAGGGGTTCAGGGTGCAGTCGGAGGTTCAGGGTGCAGTCAGGGTTCAGGTGTAGTTGGGGGTTAGGGTGTAGTCAGGGGTTCAGGGTGTAGTCAGGGGTTCAGGGTGCAGTCGGAGGTTCAGGGTGCAGTCAGGGTTCAGAGTGTAGTTGGGGTTAGGTTGAAGTCAGGGTTTTGGGTGCAATTGGGAGTTTAGGATGTAGTCGGGGTTTAAGGTGTAGTCAGGGTTCAGGGCCTAGTTAGGGTTTTGGGTGTAGTTGGGTTTAGAGTGTAGGCGGGGTTTAGGCTATAGTTGGGTTTAGAGTGTAGTTGGGGTTTAGGGTGCAGTTGGGTTTAGGGTGCAGTTGGGTTTAGGGTGCTGTTGGGTTTACTGTGTAGTTGAGTTTACCGTGTAGTTGGGGTTTAGGGTGTAGTTGGGTTTAGGGTGTAGTTGGGGTTTAGGGTATAGTTGGGGTTTAGGGTATAGTTGGGGTTTAGGGTATAGTTGGGGTTTAGGGTGTAGTTGGGTTTACCGTGTAGTTGAGTTTATCGTGTAGTTGGGGTTTAGGGTGTATTTGGGTTTAGGGTGTAGTTGGGGTTTAGGGTGTAGTTGGGGTTTAGGGTGTGTAGTTGGGTTTAGGGTGCAGTTGGGGGTGCAGTTGGGTTTGGGGTGCAGTTGGGTTTGGGGTGCAGTTGGGTTTGGGGTGAGTTGGGTTTGGTGTAGTTGGGTTTAGGTGTAGTTGGGTTTTGGTGTTTAGTTTGGTTTAGGGTGTATTTTGGTTTATGTTATTTGGTTTAGGGTGTAGTTTGGGTTTAGGGTGTTTTGGTTTTTTGGGTTAGTTTGGTTAGGGTGTAGTTGGGTTTAGGGTGTAGTTGGGTTTAGGGTGTAGTGGGGTTTATGGTGTGTAGTTGGGTTTAGGGTGTAGTTGGGGTTTAGGGTGTAGTTGGGGTTTAGGGTGTAGTTGGGTTAGGGTGTGTTGGTTTAAGGTGTAGTTGGGGTTTAGGGTGTAGTTGGGTTTAGGGTGTAGTTGGGTTTGGTTGGGGTTTAGGTGTAGTTGGGTTTAGTGTGTATTTGGTTTAGGTGTAGTTTTAGGGTGTAGTTGGGTTTAGGGTGTTAGTTGGGTTTAGGGTGTAGTTGGGGTTAGGTGTAGTTGTTGGGTTTAGGGTGTAGTTGGGTTTAGGTGTGGGTTTAGGTGTTAGTTGGGGTTTAGGGTGTAGTTGTGTTTAGGGTTGTAGTTGGGGTTTAGGGTGTAGTTGGGTTTAGGGGTAGGTGGGGTTTTGGGTGGGTTTTTGTAGTTGTGGTTTAGGGTGTAGTTGGGTTTTAGGGTGTAGTTGGGGTTTAGGGTGTAGTTGGGGTTTAGGGTGTAGTTGGGGTTTAGGGTGTAGTTGGGTTTAGGGTGTTTAGGGTGTAGTTGGGTTTAGGGTGTAGTTGGGGTTTAGGGTGTAGTTGGGTTTCGTGTGTAGTTGGGGTTTAGGGTGTAGTTGGGGTTTAGGGTGTAGTTGGGTTTAGGGTGTAGTTGGGTTTAGGGTTAGTTGTGGTTTAGGGTGTAGTTGGGTTTAGGGTGTAGTTGGGGTTTAGGGTTGTGTTGGGTTTGGGTGTAGTTGGGTTTAGGGTGTATTGGTTTGGGTTGTAGGGTGTTTGGGTGTAGTTGGGTTTGTTTAGGGTGTATTGAGGTTAGGGTGTAGTTGGGTTTAAGGTGTAGTTGTGGTTTAGGGTGTAGTTGGAGTTTAGGGTGTAGTTGGGGTTTAGGGTGTAGTTGGGGTTTAGGGTGTAGTTGGGGTTTAGGGTGTAGTTGGGTTTACGGTGTAGTTGGGTTTAGGATGTAGTTGGGGTTTAGGGTGTAGTTGGGTTTAGGGTGTAGTTGGGTTTAGGGTGTAGTTGGGGTTTAGGGTGTAGTTGGGGTTTAGGGTGTTTGGGTTGGTTTGGGTGTGTTGTAGTTGGTGTAGTTGGGTTTAAGGTGTAGTTGTGGTTTAGGGTGTAGTTGGGGTTTAGGGTGTAGTTGGGTTTAGGGTGTAGTTGGGGTTTAGGGTGTAGTTGGGTTTAGGGTGTAGTTGGGGTTTAGGGTGTAGTTGGGGTTTAGGGTGTAGTTGAGGTTTAGGGTGTAGTTGGGTTTAAGGTGTAGTTGTGGTTTAGGGTGTAGTTGGGTTTAGGGTGTAGTTGGGTTTAGGTTGTAGTGGGTTTACGGTGTTGTAGCTGGGTTTACGGATGTAGTTGGGGTTTAGGGTGTAGTTGGGTTCAGGGTGTTAGTTGGGGTTTAGTGTGTAGTTGGGATTAGGGTGTAGTTGGGTTTCAAGGTGTAGTGAGGTTTAGGGTTTTTTTGTAGTTGGTTTAAGGGTGTAGTTTTGGTTTAAGGTGTAGTTGTAGGTTTTTAGGGTTTGTAGGTGGGTTTCGGGTGTAGTTGGTCATTTGGGGTTTTTGTCCTGGTTTTTTTTTTATTTGTGTGTTTTTGTTGTTTGTTTTTGTTTTGTCTTGAGTTTTTTGTTTTTTTGTTTTGTTTTGTTAGTTTATTTTTTTTGTGTTGTTGGTTTTGTTTTTTTGTCTTTGTAGTTGTGTTTAGGGTTGTAGTTGGGTTTAGGGTGTAGTGGGTTTTAGGGTGTGTGGGTTTAGGGTGTTATGTTTGGGTTAGGGTTGTAGTTGGGGTTAGGGTTGTGTAGTTGGGTTTAAGGTGTAGTGAGGTTTAGGGTTGTAGTTGGGTTTAAGGTGTAGTTGTGTTTAGGGGTAGTTGGGTTAGGGTTTGCGTTTGGGTTTAGTGGTGTAGTAGTTGGGGTTTAGCCGGTGTAGTTGGGTTTTAGGGTGTTTGTGTAGTTGGGGTTTAGGGTGTATGTTGGGGTTTAGGGTGTTAGTTGTGTTTAGGTGTGTAGTTGGGGTTAGGGGTTTAGGGTGTAGTTGGGTTTAGGATGTAGTTGGGGTTTAGGGTGTAGTTGGGTTTAGGGTGTAGTTGGGTTTAGGGTGTAGTTGGGTTTAGGGTGTAGTTGGGTTTAGGGTGTAGTTGGGTTTAGGGTGTAGTTGGGTTTACAGTGTAGTTGAGTTTACGGTGTAGCTGGGGTTTAGGGTGTAGTTGGGTTTACTGTATAGTTGGGGTTTAGGGTGTAGTTGAGTTTACAGTATAGCTGGGGTTTAGGGTGTAGTTGAGTTTACAGTGTCGTTGGGTTTAGAGTGTAGTTGGGTTTAGAGTGTAGTTGAGTTTACAGTGTAGGCAGGGTTTTTGCGTAGTCAGGGTGTGGGATATAGTCGGGGAAGTTATCAGAGGCTCAGATGCTGTAGCTGTTGGTGGGTGGTATTGTCGGGATCAGTGGGGTCGTTGTGTGCTCCAGTTGGAGGTGTGGGAGGTGTTAAGTGGGTAGTCGTATGTTCCAGTGGGGGTGGGTCAGGTGGGTAGTCAGGTGGTCAGTGAAGGTTCAGGCGAGCAGTTGGGAGGTCCAGTGGTTGTGGAGGTTCAGTAGTACAGTTACTCAACGGTTTGTACAGGTTTTAATCTTTCGAAACTTTTCTGGGTAAATACTTTGCTCAATAAATCGGAAGTATCCAAAATCCTTGATTTTATATCAGATTTACGGATGGCTCCTGATTTACTGTAATTGCCCGATGAGAGATGAAATTGTCTGAGCAATTAATGCGCAGCCAATGCACGGGGAATTCTGAGGTATCCTCGGCGCATCTTCCAGGGACCTCCAGATGTGACTATCCAGAGACAGTAAGTCTGGGCTGATAAGTTTCAACAGTTAGCTGCAAAAATCAGTGCATTCACAGGATCACACTCTACAATAATCCTGCTCCACACTTTGAGCTACAGATCATAGATTCATACAGTGCGGAAGGAGGGCATTTGGTCCATTGAGTAAGCACCGACAACAATCCCACCCGGTCCCTATTCCCATTTACCTTAGCTAGACACCCTAATAATAGGGGGCAATTTAGCATGGCCAATTCACCGAACACACAGATCTTTGGACTGTGAGAGGAAACCAGAGCACCCGGAGGAAACCCACACAGACATGGGGAGAATATGCAAATTCCACATGGACAGTGATCCAAGCCAGGAATCTATCCCAGGTTCCTGGCACTGTGAGGCAGCGATGCTAGCTACTATGCCACCGTGCCGCCTTATGTCCAGCTGGACTGTGAAGCAATACATCCCTGATTGTTTTACTTCTTCCTTTGGTTTCACCATTCAGAGTCCTCCCAGTAAAAACAGGCCCAGGTGGGAAACATTACTCAGTAAAATTACAAAATAGCAATGCAATCAAGCTCTTCAAATAATGCATCGCAGCTGGGACCAACTTTGCCCAGTAAATGCTCCCATTATGAATAGTGCTGTGCATGCAGGACTCCCACTGTATCCTCCTTCCTCTCAGTTACATTTCGTTGACTAACACAACTTCATGTTCACATGGGAAGTTTAAGGACAATTAGGTTACAAATGCACTGGATCTGCAACTACAAGCCTAGCTCCTGATCCCTAGAAATGTCAATTGTTAAAAGGCTCCTGTCTGAAACATTTCAATTAACTTGAATGGGTGGGAATGCACTGTGTATAGTTTATTATGAGGTGGTTTTCAGGGAGTGACTGTCACTGCACTGCCTCATTAACAGAAGAGAAATGAGGAGGAAAGCTTTGGCTCTTGAGTGGGCAGTGCAGTGACAGTCACTCCCTGAAAACCACCTCTGAAGAATGGAAGATCAGCTAGCATAGCATCAGAATATCTCCGCCTGCCAGTACAACAGCATTGACAATGGTTTCAGAAGTAGATAAACTGAAGCATGGGCAAGTATAGGCAATGCCATGGAGGTGGAAGTGATCAACCTTTTGCGTTGATTATATGGATTCAGAGTTTCAAATCAGAGTCAAATAGGACTCTAAAGGTTTTTAATTCTCTGGTACAACCTGAACAGTGACCAGTGGAGGAACAAAGGTGACATATGACCTTACGCTCAAAGAAAAGATTGAAAATGACCACATAAAGTAACATAGATCTATCACTGTCCATTTAATTTTTTCTCCTTTTGCCAAGCTCACTATCTAACATCCATCATATTCTTAACAATCGGTTTCAAGTTGTGGACCAAAAGAGAAAACGCTGGAAAATCTCACCAGGTTAAAGCACCTGTAAGGAGAGAAAATGTTTCGAGTCCAGGTGACCCTTTATCAAAGCTAAAAGGCATAGAAATTTGGAGATATTTACACTGCAGGCTGAGGGAATGAAAGATAGGGGGACTTTAACTTTGCTAATATTGATTGGAATAGCTATAGCTCTAGCTCGTTAGAGGGGTCAGTTTTCGTACAGAGTGTGCAGGAAGGTTTTTTTGACTCAGTATGTAGATAGGCCAACTAGAGGTGAGGCTACATTGGATTTGGTGCTGGGCAATGAGCCAGACCAGGTGTTAGGCTTGGAAGTTAGTGAACATTTTTGTGATAGTGACCACAATTCGGTTACGTTCACCTTAGTGATGGACAGGGATAGGCATGAAGCTGGGGGCTGTAGTTATAGATGGGGGAAGGGTAATTATGAGGCCATCAGGAGAGAATTAGGGTGCGTAGATTGGACTAGGGAACTACAGGGACTGGGTACATCTGGAATGTGGTGCTTATTCAAGGAGCAGCTGCTGAGAGTCCTTGATAAGTATGTCCCTGTCAGGCAGGGAGGAAATGGACGAGTAAGAGAGCCTTGGTGTACGAAAAGAGTTGATTTGCTGGTTAAGAAGAAAAGGAGGCTTATGTCAGGATGAGGCTTGAAGGCTCAGGTAGTGCAATGGATAGCTATAGATTAGCTAGGAAGGAGGTAAAAAGTGAATTGAGGAGAGCTAAGAGGGGACACGAGAAGATGTTGGCTGATAGGATTAAGGAGAATCCTAAAGCTTTCTTTCGATATGTTAAGAATAGAAGATTGGTTAGGGCGAGATTAGGGCCAGTCATAGATAGCAGTGGGAAGTTGTGCGTGGAGCCTGAAGAGATTGGCGAGGCACTGAATAAATATTTCTCTTCGGTATTCACGCAGAGTGCTGGAAATGTAGCTGTGGAGAGCACTGAGGTACAGGGTTGCAAATTGGGGAGTATTGTAGTAGATAGGGAGGATGTGTTAGAAATTCTCGAGGGTTTGAAGTTGGATAAGTCCCCTGGGCCGGACGGAATTTACCCTAGGATTCTCTGGGAGGCAAGAGAGGAGATTGCAGAGCCTCTGGCTCTGATCTTCAGGTCCTCGTTGGTTACGGGTGTGGTTCCGGAGGACTGGAGGATGGCGAATGTGGTCCCATTGTTTAAGAAGGGGAAGAGAGACCTTCCAGGGAATTATAGGCCAGTGAGTCTTACTTCTGTTGTGGGCAAGGTATTGGAGAGAATTATTAGGGATAGGATTTATAGTTATTTAGAGAGAAATGAATTGATTGGGGATAGTCAGCATGGTTTCGTGAAGGGTAGGTCATGCCTTACTAACCTCATTGAGTTTTTTGAGAAAGTGACCAGAGAGGTGGATGGGGGTAAGGCGGTTGATGTAGTATATATGGACTTTAGTAAGGCGTTTGATAAGGTGGCCCATGAAGACTTCTACAGAAAATGCAGATGTGTGGAATAGAGGGTGATTTAGCTAATTGGATTAGGAATTGGCTGTCAGATAGAAGACAGAGGGTGGTGGTTGATGGGAGATATTCATCGTGGAGTTCGGTGACGAGTGGTGTGCCTCAGGGGTCTGTTTTGGGGCCCCTGCTGTTTGTAATTTTTATAAATGATCTGGATGAGGGTATTGAAGGATGGATTAGTAAATTTGCAGATGACACTAAAGTCGGTGGAGTGGTAGATAGTGAAGAGGGGTGTTATAGTTTACAGAGTGACTTGGACAAGTTGCAGAGCTGGGCCGAGAGGTGGCAAATGGAGTTTAATGTGGAAAAGTGTGAGGTAATGCACTTTGGCAGGAACAATAAATGTGTAGAGTATAGGGCTAATGGTAGGGCTCTTAATAGTGTTGAGGAACAGAAGGATCTTGGTGTATGTGTCAATAGATCCCTGAAAGTAGGCAGTCAAGTGGATAAAGTTGTTAAGAAGGCTTATGGAGTCTTAGCTTTTATTGGTAGGGGGATTGAATTTAGGAGCCGCAGCATCATGTTGCAACTGTACAAAACTCTAGTGCGGCCGCACTTGGAGTATTGTGTGCAGTTCTGGTCCCCACATTATAAGAAAGATGTGGAGGCATTGGAGAGGGTACAGAGGAGGTTTACCAGGATGTTGCCTGGTATGGAGGGCAGGTCCTATGAAGAGAGGTTGAAGGATTTGAGGTTGTTTCGTTAGAAAGGAGGCGGCTAAGAGGGGATCTTATTGAAGCATATAAGATGATTAGAGGTTTAGATAGGGTGGACAGTGATAGCCTTTTTCCTAGGATGGAGAAAGCTAGCACGAGGGGACACAGCTTTAAATTAAGGGGTATGAGTTATAGGACGGATATCAGAGGTAGGTTCGTTACTCAAAGAGTGATTAGGGAGTGGGATGCCCTGCCTGCAGCTGTTGTAGATGCGCCAAGTTTGGTGGCGTTTAAGAGGTTAGTTGATAAGTATATGGATGAGAAGGGAATGGTTTAGTTATGAGGGGCATTGCTTTTTATTTTGGTCGGCACAACATCGAAGGCCGAAGGGCCTGTTCTGTGCTGTATTGTTCT